>OU343224.1:24421682-24530233 GCA_910596185.1 Chrysanthemum makinoi | reverse complement strand
CAATCTCTCAGAGAGCTATTGTGACCCCTACTTATTTACCTTAGCTTTTGAGAATCTCACCTAGCTGCCTCAAGGGTTACAAAAGCTTATTTTTCCTTCTTAGCTTATTAATTTAAACGCTACTTTGCTTTTGGTTTTGTTCATTTTACTTGGTACCTATTAAGATCAGGCTTAAAAGCTTTTTCAAAAGCTTCTCACAACTCATGGAGTAATCAACTTTGTATTTCTTTTTTGGAAGCTTACTGGTAAACTTGTTAATCCCAGTAGCTTTTTTTATTTCTTTACTGCTTATTTCATGCTTAAAAAAGCTTGAAGAGTGCCCTTTGAAACTCAAATAGTAAACTGTGTACTCGTTTAAGCTAGTGCTTATTGTAAGCTTGTTCAGTAATGCTTATTTCGCAGTTAAATTTGTTTTTTTTAGTTTTCATATTAGCTTGTTTAAAGTTAATTATTTATTTTCATATTCACTCTTGCTTATTTCTAGCTTATTAGCCATCTTGGCTAAACATTGAGCTTATTCCATTTTGCTAACTGTTAGCATCTTAAGCTTATTCTGTGCTTATTAGTGTTTTTCATAAAAGTTCCATTTATAAAATTGCTTATTATCATTAGCTTAATAAGTTTGTAAAAGAAAAAGTTCAAAAAGAAATAAAAATAAAGCCAGTCTGGGATTCGACCCTGCCACCTGACTCACCACACCACACACATACCATCTGTATCTCACTTGGGTCTTTGACTGGTTGTGATCTTGCATCATTTAATACATAACCCGTTTTTGTTCTTTTTAGCTTATTCGAATAACTTGCTTATTTACTGCTTATTTAAACACTTTAACATCTTTTGTAATTTTCCTAGCTTTTGTATTGTTATAAATATTTTAAAAAAAAGTTTCAGAATTTTCTGAATAGTTTTAGTATTTTTTACTCATTTATTTAGTTTAAATAGTATTTAATTCATAAAAAAATATAAAAGTCTAAAAAATATAAATCTTTTTTCTAAAATTTTCTTTTGTCATATAGTAAGTAAGAAAATTTGTTTTACCTTGTAGGACTTTTATTTCACAATTTTTACATTTTTACTTTGCGCCTCGCTTATTTTTACAGATAACAGCGTTGATGAGGTGTCCTAATACTCATCATTTTTGTTCTTTCTACACTGCAAAAACAGTCAAAAACACTTTGAAAAGTCTTAAAAGACAGAAAAATATTTAACTGTGTTTTATCCCGAAAATTGTCAAATCTAGTCCCTGGTTAGTCAAAACATGTATTTTTTCATAAAAGGCCCTCAGGGATTTTCAAAGTGTCAAAAATTAGCCTTATAAAGTCGAGTTTGTCAAAATGGCAACTTTAGTCCCTGAAATTTCAAAGATTGACAGAAATTACCCCAGGACATTTTAATTTGAAAATTATCATTTTTGGTCCTTGGTAAAATTGATCTTGTCAAATATAGTCCTTATGATTAACTTTTGAAAATTACATTTTTGGTCCCTCAAGATTGGTGGAATTGCAATTTTGGTCCTTGTGTAAACACCACAACCCAACCGGACCTAAAATTACTTAACCCAAAATACAATAAACCCAAGTCAACCCTATCCTCCTTTCCCTCCTTCCAAAACCAAAAGAAATACCAAACAATCATGTCTCCCCATGTTTCCCCCGTACCTTTTTTTTCTCTGCATCGCTATCTTTCTTTCCCCCCCCCTCCTATAGCCAGTACCCTCTTCACGTGATGCAATCCAAGCTGACAATTCACTATCACATTTTCCCGCCAAAACTGAGTTAAAGGGCTAAGATTACTTCCACTCAATCCAAGGGTTGGAAAATGGTCAGAAGAAGTCAAGAAGAAAGAGAGGAAGACATCTAGAGTAGTATAAAAGCTTGTAGCCATATGAAGGGGGGAGTGAGTTTTTAGTTACAGTAGTTAGTAATCAGTAGTTAGTTTAGTTTTTCTTCAGTTTTTAGTTTTAGTCTAGAAAGTTTGTTCTAGTTCCATTTTTTGAAGTTTCACTTTAAATTGTACTCTTGAATTCCCAGTTAATGAAATTTCCAGATTTCTTTTAATTATTTCTTTTTATGCTGTTAATTTTAGTTCATGTCCTTAATCTACAATTCAAGTTTGAAAGTGTGTCTGGAGTTGGGTAATTTCAGTTTTGCAAAGTAATTTCTTAAACTTCAAGTTAGCCTTAAGTTTTCAAAACCAAAAAAATCAGTTTCAATTTTTTTTTCTGTCCTAAGGCAGTGTTTGGGTTGGTAGAGTTCTGGGTCAAAAGGTGAAGCTTACCCACTTTGACCCACACAGATAAACTAAGTTTGGTTTGTTCAAATTAGTTCTCATGGTAGTCATGTAATGCAGAAGCTTTTGAAGATTCGTCCCAAATAAAAAAAAATGGTTTTCAGTTTTAAAAACTAATACAAGATCACTACCCTGCGCTGCTGTTCTTATGGTCTTTTCTCAGCTTAGTTGATGTTCAAGGTTGTCAAAATGGATCTTTCTTAAGTCATGTTTGATTCTCAGTTGCGAAGCTTTTAAGTGCTTATTAATGAGCACTAAAGTACCTTTCCTGTGCCATTGAACTGCAGTCCCAACAGACACGTTTTGAGCTCAAGTTCAGGTAAGTTGTGTTTGTTTTTAGCCGTTAATCGTGTTAGGATAAGTAGTTAGTAGCATGAAGATAATATGCTTTTACTTATTCTGTAGTTAGGAGTTTTATTCTTAGCTTATTTAGAGACTTTAATGTACCACTTTGCCTATTTTCAGCCCAACCGCCATAGTAGCATTAGTTTTGTTTTTAGATACTTATTTGCCCTTTTTATTTTATTTTTTTTTCTTTCTTTTTAGTTATGGTTTAATTTAAAATTCCATTCACTGTTTTTATGATTTAGTTTAGAGCCTTGTTAGTTTAGCTTATTTAAAAAAAAAAAAAAAAAAAGCTTGTTAAGTTTTTCTTGTAGTCTTGACAGTTCCTTAACCCAAACAATCCGTTATTTGGGTTGTGCTTCCCAAATATGCTATTTCACAGCTTATCTTATGATGTCCAAGGCTTTAATATTGACGAGTTGCTTACTAGGATCTTGGGGCTGTTAGGTTTTGTAGCCTATAGAGATTAATAGTTAGCTTATCTTAGGGGAATCTTAGCTTAAAATCCCCTCATCAGGACTGCTGCCGAAGAGCTATTTTCAAAATACCAAGATGCTTCATTCAGTAGTTGTATTTGAATTTTCATAGGTTTGATGTTAGGAGTTAGATTCTCAAACTTTGCATGCTAGTTATCTAGTTGGTGATCTATTTGTTTCACATTTTTGTGAATTTTTCTTTTAGCTTTTAGATAGTTTTAAGAGTAGCTTGAAAGTACCCTCCTTATGCTACTGCTTGCTCATGTCCATAGCTGCTATAGATTTCCAACTGGTCCCTCGAATCTATGGTTGAATTTGATTGGTGTTTCATGATTCCAAGTTAGTGATCAATAGGATTAAGTGGTTGTAACTTAAAAATCTAAAAGCTAAAACTAAAAAGAAAAAAAAACGAAAACAAAGAGGGTCACCTGTAGGAATCGAACCCAGTACCTCTTGGGCTGCAGTCCACGCACACAGAACACACATCATAACCATCTGAGCTGCGTTGTATTTTTGTTCTCTTTGTATCATGTAATTGTTTTAAATACATTTAGGTTGTTAGCTTATTCCTTATGTTTAGCTTATTAGGAGCTTCTCCTCTCTACGCTTTTTCAGTGCACTCATTTTTATTAAGTTCTTATTAGTTCAAGATAGTTTTCAGGAAAAATTGGAAATTTTCTAAATAAGTTTAATATTTTTTATCATTTAATTTCTAGTTTATAGTTTTTAATTCGTAATAAATAAAATAAAAGTAAAAAAAATACCCGGCTTTTTCCTAAAATTATTTTTAGTCATTTAGAACGTAAGAAAATTGTTTTTACATTCGTAGGACTTTTATTTCATAAATTTTACGTTTTTACTTGCGCACTCAGCTTAGTTTTATACTTAACGACGTTTTCATTTTAAGTAACGTTTTTAGATAATTTAAGTTTACGTTTTAATTAAAATAGTTTATTTAAGTTATTTTGTTTTATATATCTTAGAAAAACATCATTTTGCAAATAGTGATAGCGTTTATTTAATATTTTTTATCTTTTTTAATTTCCTTTAATTTGCATTTTAGCCCTTGTAATTTATGTCCTTTTTCTGTAGTTATAATAAATTCAAAACCCTCTTTTCTGTTCAAATCTCTCGATCACTATACGTTGGGTGATCCATTGCACAGCTCGCTGGGACATAACGACCCGGGGAAACACTATATCCCTGATCTTCATTGAGTTCGTGTCTGAACCGTTTAAGTTTCTTACGGTCGGCCATTCACAGTGGTCGGCTTGTGCGTGAGAAAACTTGACGTTTGGCGCGGATCACACGTTTTCATTTTAGGTCACGTTTTAGATAATTTAAGTTTACGTTTAATTAAAATAGTTTTTAAGTTAGTTTGTTTTATAAATCAACAAAAACATCATTTTAAAAAATAGTGATAGCGTTTATTTAATATATTTTAGCTTTTTAATTTTCTTTAATTTGCATTTAAGCCCTGTATTTACCAACTTTCTCTTTAGTGTAATTATCATTCACAATCCTTACCGATCACTATCCTTAGTGATTATTCGACATCTGAAAGTGTTAAACACCATTAATCCTCCTGTGGACTTACGACCTGTGGAAACACTATACTCTCCAGATCTAAATTGTATTGTTTCTGAGCTGTTTGAAGTTTATTACGGTTGACCATTCACAAGTGGTTAGCTTGTGTGATAAAACTTGACGGTTCAGCACCAATAATTGATCTTAAAAGGTGTATAACTGAGATACACAACAAATGGTTATTGATTCACCATGTCTAATCCACATAAGAATCAACTAGTCCAAGCAAACAACTACTGATAAGACTTGACAAATCCGTTTATGGTTGATAGTTTAATAAAAACTATATGGTTATCAACTCACCATATTCTTTATGATTAAGAGTTGGCTAGTCCATAGCAAACGGCTCATGGTAAAGACATATCAAATCCGTTAATAGCTGGTAGTTTGCTAAAAACTATGATAAGAGCAGTCTAGTTTTATATGTTTTTCTTTACCACTTCTCTTTGAAAATTTTTGTGAAAAATTACCACTGCTAGTTCACAGTTTCCACGTGACAATAGTATTTTTACCACTGTTGATCTAGCCGTATCGTTACAACTGTTGTGGTCAGTAACTAATTTTTTACTACTAACGGGGTAGAAAAATTGCTTTCTATATATATAGGGTAACTTTTTAGAAGATTATCTACTTTCCTATTTGATATTTATCCCCTAAAGATAAATACTTTCCTTAGATAATCTTTCTTGCGCAAAACTCTTAAACCCTATCTCTAAATATCTTTTGTCTCAATTGGCTAGTTATTCTTTCAATTCTTACTGACATAATATCTTTTTCAAAAAAGTTTCTATATGGCAGCATTAAAATTTGCAGATAGGCACAACCAAAGTGCCTGCTTAGAAAAGTCAAAGCGAGGAAGGAGTGGCACACCCATTTTTCATCAGCGATTGTGGACTTTCTCAATACATAAACCCATGCTATAAGATATGTTTTACTTTTAAATCGCCACAATCATATCTCAGTCCAAATTAAACAGTAATTTGGACCAAAGTTGGCATGCATACAGATGGAAAACGCTGTGAGGAAATATTGATGCTTTAATGATACAGTGGGATGCTTAGGGGAGACACAATGAGGATAAATCGTTCAACCAATTGGATGATCTCAATGATCATGGTAGTATGTGCTACAACACATACCTTTATCATTAGCAAAAATAACCAAGAAAGAGCCGTTTATTGCTAATATTTGTGGTTTTCTTGAGTTTGCGTTTTGGCAGCTTGTTCATTACGGATAGGTAAAAACACACACAAAAGGAACCCAATCAGACGTATATCCGAGCACGAGAGATTATAAGAGTTTGAAGCTGAGTCCGGAAGGTCGAGATTGTGCATTTTTGAAGATTTTATTCTCTGAGGATGATTTTTTGAAGTTATAATCAAGTTTGAAGAAATGTCAAGATCAGTCCCTGAACTTTGAGCTTTTGGCAAAATTGACCCTTCAAGTTTCAAAAGTTGCAAATCAGCCCTTGGTTTATTAAATAATGACAAGAATGATCCTTGATGAACATTTTTAGATTTACAGAATTGGTCCCTGAAGTTTCAGTTTATACTCACTTGGTCCTTGAAATATATTTTTGTTCACTACTAGTCCAAACTAATATCCTTGGCCCAAAAATAATCCAAAAGCCCAATCCTTAACTAATTTACCCGGTCCACTACACTATACCCGGTTAAATACCAAACCCGTATTCCCTTTTCACCCAAAATACCCACGGTCAACCCTTTTCCCACACCAGTCAAACAAATATAAATAAACCCAAACCAGCTTCCCCGCCAAACAGTAAAACCACCATTTACCTTCACTTTCAACCATTTACCCCATTACCCCCGTTTTACCCCAACTTAAAATAGCTTCTGGAAGCTACTGCCACTCGACACATGGGCAAGAGCTAGGATCGCCATGGTGGACAATTTGGAGCATTTGATTGGGCAAGCCACATCACATGTTTAATCAAACGGTTGATAACGAATGAGATGATGTGGGTGAAATCAATGGCTATAATCAGAGTTTTGGATGCTTCTCTCAGATCAAATCCCATGCCTTGGCTCACTTTATAAATAACCCATCTTCTTCACAATTGGAGGTCGTCCAACTTTTCATGTCTAGAATAGTTTTGACCATTTTAAGTTTATGTCATTTACTTGTTTTCAATTAGTATAAGTTTTTACTTTTCAAGCATTGTAATCAAATTTTCATTAATTCAAATTCCTTTCATCATTTAAATTTCTTGTCATGAAATTCGAAATAATTTGGTGAAATTGTTATTCTTCTGTATTGGTTAGCTCAAATAAGCTTATTATAGCTTATTTGAGTTAATTGGTGGTTAGTTACTTTTAATTCTCAAGTTTTGCAAAATAGTCAATAAAAGTCAACAATAGTCAACATACAAAAGTCAACACGAATTTGAGTTATTTCTGGTTTTCAGTTGTTAGTGGTTGATTTTTAAGATTGATTTAGTGTTTTCAAGTCAGTTTAGTTTAGATTGTCGTCAAGGTTATTCGTTAAAAATGCATTTTACTAATTAAAGGAGTGTTTGGATGCTACTTGATTTTCAAGTTTTGATGAATTCTAGTTGTCAAATTTGTGTTAGTTAAGTCTGTAACTTTGTTCTTAAGTTGTCCTAAACTAAGCTTTCAAGTGTGTTAATGATAAACTGAATTTTCATTGCTCAATTGAATCCAACTCAGTTCCATTCTGTCCCTAAATTCCTTGTTCATCAGCATGTTTCACGATACAAATCATGTTTCAAGTTTGTTTCTATTGGTTTTATTTGCTCACTAGTCCCCTAGTTAATTTGTTCTCAGTTTATATGCCTAATAGTAGTATTTTGATTGCTCATTTTAGTGCTCATAGTTGCTTGTTATTCCCTTTGTTCTTCTGTAGCCACTAAATTTTGTCCAAGTAGCTAGTCTAGATAGCTTTCTGCTTATGAGTTGGAGTTTAATTCATGCTTTTCGTTTCATCCAGAGTTTTTGTAGTATATAGATAACATGTTTGCTTTTTATGAATTGTTTAGATCTTAGTTTAAGCGCTTAATTTGGACTGCTTAAGTCACCCATGTTGCCTTAAATCTGCTCTGCACACCACTTTCAGATTCAACTTTCAGCTTGTTCAATATAGATAATGCTTGATTTCGATACATTATATAGCCTAGGTATAAAGTTTAGCTTCTTTGCTTTTATTAGGATTATTAAGCTTAGTTTAGTGCTTAAATCAGGTCTGCAATATCCTTTATGTCCCTTTGAAATCTATTTTGCATCAGCTCTAAATCAGTTCCCTTAGTCCTAAGTAGCCTTTGGTTTTTAGATTTTTAACTTTCTCATATTAAGTCCGTATCAGCTGAAATTTTAGACTTAAGCACTTTGGTTGGTTGTCTACTTAATGGCTATTTTGGTTGAATTTTACGATTTTTATAAGCTAGGTAAACTTGAGCTTGAAGTAAGCCCATAGGGGCTGTTTGGTTTATGCTTGCATGTTACTGATTTAGTGCTTAAATCTCCTTTTACTTGAGATTATTGACCCATTTCAGTTGCAATAGCTTAGTTTCAGTTAGAATAGGGTAGTTTTAGCTTATGGTAGCTTTGTGTAGCTTATTGTTGCTCCTTGCTTATTTTCAAATGCTTATTCATTCTAGTAGTGTGTCCAAATCATAGTTCTTGTACTCCAAATTGGTTTCTGTGATTTTTTTTTTACCTCGTTCTCTATATTATTTTATTGTAATCTGGAAGTTTTCATAATTTTTACTGTTCATTTGCTATTTTTCTGCATTTTAGGTCATTTTCTAGCATTTTTAATTAGCATTAAATCCTAAAAATTCAGAAAATGTTCAGAAAAATGCAATTTAAATTTTCTTAGTTTTAGAAAAATAAAAATGTCTTAAAAAGTATTTTTCCATATTTTTCTTAGCTTAATTAGTATTTTGTAGCATTTTAATTAGTTTTTAATAGTATTAAATTCATAATAAATTCATAAAAAGTAAAAAAAAAAAAATGTGATTCCAGTTCTGAAAATTCTTTTTAGTCATTTAAGATTTTTGAAAAATAGTATTGTATTTTTCTTGCAAGTTTTCCTAATTTTTAGCATTTTAGTTCTATTTTAAATGTCTTAAATTAGTTTTTAATTCTAATAAAATCCAGAAAAATCATAAAAATTAGTTTTAAATTCTTAGATAATTTTCTAATATCATTTTTAGAGTTATAGTAATTTTAGATCATATTTAGGATTTAGATTAGACGTAGTTGCATTTTATTCGCGTTTCGTTTTAATCCCGTATTTGCGTTTTAGTATAGATTTGCGTAGTTTGCCTTAATTCTTAGGTTTTCCCCTTAGATTTTATTCCCATTTACTTTCCTGATCCCGTAGTTTAGAAAACATCATATTATCCCCTTCTCTTATTCAAATCCCGATAATCGCGACGTGAGTTGGAAACTCCATTCAACCCTCGTTCGGAACGATCTCGGTGCTCAAACCTAACACGTTTGAGTTACCCGTATACTACACATCTCTTCTATTATTGGTTCTGAACTGTTTTAAGTTTCTTACGGTTAGTCATTCACAAGTGGCTAGCTTGTGTGAGATAACTTGACAGTTTGGTATTTGTGAATCAATTTTTGGCGCCGCTGCCGGGGAGGGCATGTAGTGAGTTTTTGTATTCCGTCTCGATTCGCGGTTTTTGAAGATCCTTCCTCGTGAAGTTACCATTTGGTTTTTGTAAATATATCTTTTATAAAAATCCAAAAATATTTTCCTTTTCCTCATTTGTTTTCCTTTTATGTTTGCTTTTTATAAAAACCCAAAAATACTCTTCGTTTTCCTCTGATTGTTTAATTCTTATCCCTTCACCCTCTATATTGTTTAATTCTCCACAATGCTCGATTTCGCACCCTTTGATCCCCATGATCTTCGGACCATGGAGGATTTCTATCGTCCGTCACTTATCGGTCGAGGAGGACCGATCGTTCCGGGAACCAAGTTTAGATTGAAAAATCGTATGGTTCGTCTTCTTCGACAGCATTGTCAATTTCATGGATTTTACGACGAAGATGCTAACGAGCACTTAAACAAGTTTTTATCTATCACTCAATCCATGAAGCAACGTGGCGTTTCTCAAGATAATATCCGATTGAATCTCTTCTCATTCTCTTTAACCCATGATGTCGAATCTTGGTTTTATACCCTTGAAAAACATTCAATTCATACTTGGGAAAAGATGTTTCGCAAGTTTCTTTCAAAATACTTTCCATATTCAAAAACGATGCAGCTGAGAAAAGAAATTCTTAATTTTCAGCAATTACCCAAGGAATCCGTATTTGAAGCTTGGGAAAGATTCAAATCGTTATTACAAAAATGTCCCGATCATCGAATTTTGCTTCTTGATCAAATCCTAACCTTTTATCATGGTATCACTATGATTGATCGAGACAGAATCATGTTCGCAGCTGGTGGAAATCTCATGCGGAAGACTCCTCAAGAAGCTTATGATTTGATCGAGAATATGACGCAACATCATTATCAGTGGGATGCTGAAGTTCCTTACGATTCTACCACTATGTTGAGTGATTTATTCGAGAAGTTTCCGTTATGAGTGCTCAAATTGACGTCTTTGGCAAGCAAGAAAGATATATCAGTCACCATTATCCACAAAGACCAAGTTATCCTTCCACCTTTTACTATTCCGACTTTGACGATAGTGATGACGATGAACCATTTGAAGAAGAAAACATAAAGATTAATCCGCTCATTAACGAACATTCGGATACCTTGTCAATGGGGGATAAGGAAGTTGAATGCAATCCTCTTGAGAATTCTGATGACCTTGTTCCAATCCCAAGGGTATCTGAGACACCTTTCGATTCGATTTTAGAAACTTTCAAATTGACCTTCACAAATCCTTTGTTTGAATTCGATTCAGAATATACTCTCAATTTTGACAATCAAATCTTTAACGAGGAAAGTGATGAGTCCGACACGGAGATCATAATGGAAAAGGTGAAAGTTCATAGTTCACAAAGTACCGCACAAATCCCAACTCCGTTTATCTCGATTGAAGAATTAAAGAAGTATAGCCGTCTAAAGAAAATCCTCCGGAGCCCGAGCTCAAGGATTCGTCTCTTGATTTACTTCTCGAGGGGTTCGCCGATGAACTCGCTCGCATCGATCCTCTTCCACCCGAAGTGATAACGATCTTTGATTTTGAAGCCGATTTAAGAGAGATTGAAAGTTTGTTGAATGAAGATCCGTTAAATGAGTCAGCACAAAAGATTAATGATGATTATCTTGAGGAGTTCTCCGGTGAACTCTCTCATTTCATATCTCCTCCAGAATATGATCGTGTCTGTTTTGACCTTGAGGAAGATTTTAGTTTGGGGGAAGAGCAGCTCTCTCAAAAGAGTTCCGTTATTGATGACATCACCCCGCCTCTTCCTCCCGATATTTTTGTCGACAAGCACCCTGCGAGCTTAAATGTTCAAAATCAGATTAAGGAATTTGCTTTTGAAGATGAAGAATGGATCCTTATCATTATCAAAATCTTTATTCCATTTCTTCCATATAATGTGATTTCTCCTCTTCTTCACTCTTACGGGAGTGAGGATACCATCTTTGACCCCGGTATCACAGCTTTTCCTTTTTAAGAACCGTGGGTATCTCATCGGAGTGGAACTTTCTTATGTTTCAATATTTATCCAAACCTCTTGAACGAAAGTCCGATGGAGATTATCTTTACCACTTGCTTCCCCAAGGACAAATGAATTCGGGGCGGGTCAAGCTAACGACTCGATAACAAAACAAGCGTTTCTATCTTCTTTCTATTTTCTAATAAGTGACGTGAAGGGGTTAGCCTCTTCGATTTCTTGTGTTTGGTTGTTTGTGATGTTTTGTCTAGGATTTTCCCGATATGAAGACTCTCGTGCTCGAAGTTTGTCATTTTCTCTACTCGAGTTTCATGATCGATGCTGATGGAAATCCGATATCCTAAATCTTATCGACTAACGTTTATCTTTTAGCATACTTAATAAACGGCTTTTAGATTTTCTTTGATACCCTTGTTTTAAACATTGAGGACAATGTTTCGTTCTAGTCTGGGGTAGGGTAATCTTCGATTTGATTTGACCGCGCTTGCTTATTTTTGTCGTGTACTCTCGCAACCCTGTTTTTCCTTAGAAAATGAAATTGTGCAAAAATATGAGAAAATTTAAAAAAATTTTAAGCTTTTGTTAAGTCTTTTTGATTGAAAAGTTTGCTAGTCTCTTAGATAAGAAGCTATAAAATGCGAATTCTAGCTCACAAGGCCAAGATTTTGCAAGTTTCCCTGAGTGATTTTAAATATGCATAACTTTATTTCATTAGACGAAGCATTTGCTAAGTTAATATACGTTTTGACACTTTGTTGACTTTCCGCTGGTGAGAGTAGGAATAGAATTCTGACTTGACCGGGCGTGTTGAGCCCTAGCTTGTTCCCTTAACCATAGATAATCAAATTATCGGCTAAGCATCTGCGGATCTCATTATTTGGGATTTTAAATTTGCGGAGATCGAGAAATGATAGAGTTACTTATGAGTTTAGATGCTAAGCGTGGAGTAGTTGGTTCTCTTTAGAGCCCATCGAAGGTACTTATGGCTTTTTGTTCCCACAAAATTGTTTCACCCCATATTTGCTAATAATAATTAGAGATGTTGAGTTTTGGCGATAGTTAGTTCTTTATCTTCTTAAAAGAATCTTTGTTTTAAAAATGGGGTACACATCAAGGATCCGTAATGAATAAGAAATCAGTGATAAGTGATAAAGTAATAAGAAAAGTTATGAGCTGCGGTGTCGAGATCGGACCCTTGGATCTTTAGCCGGGATTGAGTGAGGTCTTAGCCTAGCCAGCCGGGATCCTCATTTCATGAAGCCTATAGTCTTGGAATTACCCCGTGAAGCTCCGTAGTTCATAGCTCATTTGGTGTTAAAAAAAAAAAAAAAAAAAATGAAAAATGTTGTTGAAAAATGTTGAAAAAGTCAAAAGTATAAGTGAATAAAAATTCCTTGATGTGGACCTCAATTTTGGGACAATGGTTCTTGAGAGAAGGCGGACAACTAATTATCGACTTAGCTTTGTATCTTTATCGAAATAATTCTTATCGAAACGAGAAATTTGAAGAAATTCAATTCTCACAAAAATAAAAAAATCTAGAGGAAAATAGGAAAATGGGAACAAAAGGTAATTACACAAGTAACTTCCATGGGTAGTGTTAGCATCTAGAGTCATATTTAACAATGATTTCGATTTTACGCTTAGTTTGGAGACTTGTGAAAAATCAGGGACGATGTATTCTATCCGTATGGTCACTTCACGCTGTGTTGTGTTTTCTACTCCGTGATCCTAACATGTCTTTTGAAAAATGTTGGAGTTATTGATCGACATGAAAGTTCAACAAACCGTCATTCATAACCGGAATGTGCTTAATTGTAATATCTATACATGTGAAGATTAAAAGGTAAACGGGGCGTTTTTAGAATTAAGGGTTCTTAATCTCTTTTGAGGAATCTTTGCTACTTATTCATAGGTTTAGTAGAAAGAGATTGGAATCCTTGGTTTTAGAAGCGTGAGTTGATTGCATTGCGTGAGGACACGACAATGGTCTCGTCTGGGGTATTTTGGTATGTGCTAAAACACATACCTTTTCATTATCAAAACTGACCCAAAATAACCAAGAAAGAGCCGTTTATTGCTAATATTTGTGGTTTTCTTGAGTTTGCGCTTGTGCAGGTACGGATAGGTAAAAACACACAAAAAGGAACCAAATCAGACGTAAATCCGAGCACGAGAGATTATGAGAGTTTGAGCTGAGCCGGAAGGTCGAGATTGTGCATTTGTGAAGATTTTATTCTCTGAGGATGATTTTTGGAAGTTATAATCAAGTTTGAAGAAATGTCAAGATCAGTCCCTGAACTTTGAGCTTTTGGCAGAATTGACCCTTCAAGTTTCAAAAGTTGCAAATCAGCCCTTGGTTTATTAAAGAATGACAAGAATGATCCTTGATGAACATTTTTAGATTTACAGAATTGGTCCCTGAAGTTTCAATTTATACTCACTTGGTCCTTGAAATATATTTTTGTTCACTACTAGTCCAAACTAATATCCTTGGCCCAAAAATAATCCAAAAGCCCAATCCTTAACTAATTTACCCGGTCCACTACACTATACCCGGTTAAATACCAAACCCGTATTCCCTTTTCACCCAAAATACCCACGGTCAAGCCTTTTCCCACACCAGTCAAACAAATATAAATCAACCCAAACCACTTCCCCGCCAAACAGTAAAACCACCATTTACCTTCACTTTCAACCATTTACCCTGTTAACCCACGTTTTACCCCAACTTAAAATAGCTTCTGGAAGCTACTGCCACGTCTGACACATGGGCAGAGAGCTAGGATCGCCAAGGTGGACAATTTGGAGCATTTGATTGGGCAAGCCACATCACATGTTTAATCAAACGGTTGATAACGAATGAGATGATGTGGGATGTGAATCAATGGCTATAATCAGAGTTCTGGATGCTTCTCAGATCAAATCCCATGCCTTGGCTCAGCTTATAAATAACCCATCTTCTTCACAATTGAGGTCTCCAACTTTTCATGTCTAGAATAGTTTTTGACCATTTTAAGTTTATGTCATTTACTTGTTTTCATTATTATAAGTTTTTACTTTTCAAGCATTGTAATCAAATTTTCATTAATTCAAATTCCTTTCATCATTTAAATTTCTTGTCATTAAATTCGAAATAATTTTGGAAATTGTTATTCTTCTGTATTGGTTAGCTCAAATAAGCTTATTATAGCTTATTTGAGTTAATTGGTGGTTGAGTTACTTTAATTCTCAAGTTTTGCAAAATAGTCAATAAAAGTCAACAATAGTCAACATACAAAAGTCAACACGAATTTGAGTTATTTCTGGTTTTCAGTTGTTAGTGGTTGATTTTAAGATTGATTAGTGTTTCAAGTCAGTTTAGTTTAGATTGTCGTCAAGGTTATTCTTAAAATGCATTTTACTAATTAAAGGAGTGTTTGGATGCTACTTGATTTTCAAGTTTTGATGAATTCTAGTTGTCAAATTTTGTGTAGTAAGTCTGTAACTTGTTCTGAAGTTGTCCTAAACTAAGCTTTCAAGTGTGTTAATGATAAACTGAATTTTCATTGCTCAATTGAATCCAACTCAGTTCCATTCTGTCCCTAAATAGCCTTGTTCATCAGCATGTTTCACGATACAAATCAGGTTCAAAGTTTGTTTCTATTGGTTTTATTTGCTCACTAGTCACCCTAGTTAATTTGTTCTCAGTTTATATGCCTAATAGTAGTATTTTGATTGCTCATTTTAGTGCTCATAGTTGCTTGTCTTCCTACCTTTGGTTCTGGTGTAGCCACTAAATTTTGTCCAAGTAGCTAGTGTCTAGATAGCTTATCTGCTTATGAGTTGGAGTTTAATTCATGCTTTTCGTTTCATCCGTAGTTTTTAGTATATATAATAACATGTTTGCTTTTTATGAATTGTTTAGATCTTAGTTTAAGCGCTTAATTTGGACTGCTTAAGTCACCCATGTTGCCTTAAACTGCTATACACACCACTTTCAGATTCAACTTTCAGCTTGTTCAATATAGATAATGCTTGATTTCGATACATTATATAGCCTAGGTATAGAGTTTAGCTTCTTTGCTTTTATTAGGATTATTAAGCTTAGTTTAGTGCTTAAATCTGGTCTGCAATATCCTTTATGTCCCTTTGAAATCTGTTTTGCATCAGCTCTAAATCAGTTCCCTTAGTCCTAAGTAGCCTTTGGTTTTTAGATTTTTAACTTTCTTATATTAAGTCCGTATCAGCTAAAATTTTAGACTTAAGCACTTTGGTTGGTTGTCTACTTAATGGCTATTTTAGTTGAATTTTACGATTTTTATAAGCTAGGTAAACTTGAGCTTGAAGTAAGCCCATAGGGGCTGTTTGGTTTATGCTTGCATGTTACTGATTTAGTGCTTAAATCTCCTTTTACTTGAGATTATTGACCCATTTCAGTTGCAATAGCTTAGTTTCAGTTAGAATAGGGTAGTTTTAGCTTATGGTAGCTTTGTGTAGCTTATTGTTGCTCCTTGCTTATTTTCAAATGCTTATTCATTCTAGTAGTGTGTCCAAATCATAGTTCTTTTACTACTCCAATTGGTTTCTGTATTTTCCCTAGTTCTCTATATTATTTTATAGTAATCTGGAAGTTTTCATAATTTTTACTGTTCATTTGCTATTTTTCTACATTTTAGGTCATTTTCTAGCATTTTTAATTAGCATTAAATCCTAAAAATTCAGAAAATGTTCAGAAAAATGCAATTTAAATTTTCTTAGTTTTAGAAAAATAAAAATGTCTTAAAAAGTATTTTTCCAGATTTTTCTTAGCTTAATTAGTATTTTCTAGCATTTTAATTAGTTTTTAATAGTATTAAATTCATAATAAATTCATAAAACGTAAAAAAAAAATGTGATTCTAGTTCTGAAAATTCTTTTTAGTCATTTAAGATTTTTGAAAAATAGTATTGTATTTTTCTTGCAAGTTTTCCTAATTTTTAGCATTTTAGTTCTATTTTAAATGTCTTAAATTAGTTTTTAATTCTAATAAAATCCAGAAAAATCATAAAAATTAGTTTTAAATTCTTAGATAATTTTCTAATATCATTTTTAGAGTTATAGTAATTTTAGATCATATTTAGGATTTAGATTAGACGTAGTTGCATTTTATTCGCGTTCGTTAATTCCGTATTGCGTTTAGTATAGATTTGCGTAGTTTGCCTTAATTCTTAGGTTTTCCCCTTAGATTTTATTCCCATTTACTTTCCTGATCCCGTAGTTTAGAAAACATCATATTATCCCCTTCTCTTATTCAAATCCCGATAATCGCGACGTGAGTTGGAAACTCCATTCAACCCTCGTTCGGAACGATCTCGGTGCTCAAACCTAACACGTTTGAGTTACCCGTATACTACACATCTCTTCTATTATTGGTTCTGAACTGTTTTAAGTTTCTTACGGTTAGTCATTCACAAGTGGCTAGCTTGTGTGAGATAACTTGACAGTTTGGTATTTGTGAATCATATCATCACATTACCTATGCCAGAAATACATGAAAATTTATCATCCATGGGCTATGATACCACTGATAAAAAGGCTACTTTCAAAAAGAGTGGTTTTTGTCCCCACAGGCGATTTTTGATACATACTCTTTTGCATTGCCTAAGTCCTAAGAAAACATCTTATGAACAATTCAGTTCAACAATGGCTTACCCTTTGGTTTGTCTAGCTTTAAGTAGGACTTTTAATTGGTCAAAATATATTTTTCAAAGTATGCAAGGCAATGTAAAGAGTTCTACAAAAATTTTAATGTATCCAAGGTTTGTGCAAGCAGTGCTAAATGAGTTTCAACTGCAACCCCATAAAAACATTTACAAAATCCGTTGCCTTAAGCCTAAAGTTTTTCAAAACATGAATAAAGATGGCAATATGGATTTTACACCTCGCTTTCCACAAATGCTTGCAAAGATTTCACAAGTACAAACTACACCAATAATCACTATTCCAATCATTGATTATACTCCACCAGTTTCTCACACCTATGAGAGGAGGCAAAAACAGCCAACTCCTCCCATTACAACACAGCATGTACCTGATCCTTTTGGTTTAGGCACAAGTAGTGGTGGTTCTAGACTTCAAACTAGTCTAACTAGGGATGAATCTGAACCAATGCCCTATGATTCACCTCTCCCAACAGGTCACACAGTTGGAAGTGTTGAGGGCAGTGGGCAACCAATGGAATTGATGGAAATTTATACAACACTAGCAAAGCATGTTAAATCTCTGGAACAAGACTTGGCACAACTTAAGGAGCAGCATGCCAAGGATATTACATCTTTGAAAGAGGAGATTCAGACCTTGAAGGAAGAGTTGCAGGGGTTAAAGCAAAGAAGAACTGCAAAGATTGTGCTATCATCTCCATCTTCACCTCATGATGGTGATTCAAAAGATTTCAGTGCAGATTTGGGTCATTCTCCCAAACAGGGGAGGAAAACAGGTGCTGAAGCTAAGGGGAGGAGAATTGATTTTGAAGATGAAGGTGTTTCTAGTATAGGTGCAGAGGAAGCTGATAATCATGAAGAGCAACTAGAGCAAGATATCTTCAGTACTGCAACTGCAGATTTTACCACTGATCATATTCCCACTGCTGGACATGATGTTGCCACTGCAAGTGAAGAAATTGATAAACTAAAGAAAGACAAAGGTAAAGCTGTAATGCAAAGCAAGGAGCAAACAAGAAGAAAGATTTCAAAGAAAGAACAAGTTCAGATTGCTCTTAATAGACAAATTGCTAAAAAGATTACTGAAGAACAAGTTGCTGAAAAGAAAAAGCTTGAAGAATTGGAGATTGCAAGCTTTATGGAGGATAAAAGGCTGGATAGAATGGAAGATCAAATAGAAGATCCACTGTTCCACTATTCCAACTACAAGATTAAGATAGAAGACTCCAGAGTTCAGCTATGTACCTACTGAAGAAGAAATAGATTTCTTGATTGCAAATGATTCAGTAATCAAGAAGAAGGCAATTGACCTTGTAGCTGATAAATCTTTAACTGAGGAACAAAGACTCTTCTCAGTTGAAAGATTTTATTCAGATGAAAAATAATCAAGCACTTCAAGATGTGATTAGTTCAGTCAGAAAGGGTCAAAAGAAACCAAGGGCAACCAACTAAGGCACAAGTTATTGCATACATGAAGACTTATTGTTGCAATGTTGGTGGCTGGAAAAAACATCAATTCAAAGGAATGCCTGATGATAAGGTTGAAAGTATCTACTACAGAGCTCAAAGACAAGATAAAGATTTCATTCCAATGGACTCTGAAGAAGAAACAAGAAGGTATCCTGGTTTGAAGAGAAAGGCCAAAGACAGTGATTCTCAGACTGTTAAGAAGAGAAAGTTTGCTGAAGAACAAGAAGTTCCAACCGAGAAGTTCACTGAAGAACACTGACGATTATGATTGTGATTGAAGAAGAAGATTTTTATCCTGAACCACTGCAAGTCAGACATCCTATCATTGATTGGGAAGTATACACTGCTAGCAATTTTTCTCCAACATGGAAGATCACAAGGCTAAGTGGTGAAACTCAATCATTCATTCAATTTGAAGATCTTATCAAAGCTTTTGACAGAGATGGTCTTGATACACTATGGAAGTTAGTTCAAGAAAGGTTTGATGCTGAAGATCTCAAAGATATGAAGGAGATGCAGTTATGGGTTAATCTTAGAAGGCTCTATGAACCAGATGTTAATGATGATTTCTGGAAATTCTCATGTTCATGTCCTAGTATTAAATGGTTTTACTATGATTCATGTGAAGTTCATCATGTTTCTACAGCAAATGGAGTAGATGCATTCATGCTTGCTGAGAAGGAATATCCACTCAGAGCTGGAACTCCCACTGTGATGTTGTGTACTAATATAAGATTTCATGAAGATAGTGAGAAGGTCAGAGCATTGTTACTCGGGCTTCAAGATCAATGTTCAAGAGCTATTCAGAATTTAAGGAAGAAGTGAAGTGTTTGGTAGAATTCCCCAAATCCTTGAAGATAATGAAGATTGAAGAAACTTATTGATTTGCAGAGAAATCATAAGTTTAGGGGAGGATTGTTGGGAATAATCTGTTACCACAGATAGCTTTGGAAGACAATGCTAAGTATTGCACTAGCAATGGAAACGTATTACCACTGCTGGCATATTATTACCACTGCTATTAGATAATTATTAAGAAAACGTGTTTAGATAAGTATAGAAAAGATCTTGTGTATATTCTATATTGTTAGTTTTATACTTATCTTGTAAAGGACTCCTTGTACTATAAAAGGAGGTCCTAGGTCATTGTCTTAGGTACTTACAAACATACGTATCATTCAAATAAGCTTCAAGGTGTAACCCTAGTGATAAGCAAGATCACTCGTATTATTCATTAATAATATTGGAGCTTAGTTTTGTGTTTAATCTGTGTTCACTTACAATACATCATATAATCCGTCTTCTAAGTATTACTAAGTAAATTCCGCGTGCTTATTAATATAATACAAAATATCACTGACACAAGGTGTGTGTCAAGATCCATCAACTTATTTACAGAGCATCACCACTTATGATTATTTACAGAGCATCTGTAACACCCAAGCTCGACAAGGGTCAAAATGTCACATTATGGTGTCATAAAAACCGTAATACGTAAGCGGAAGACTTATAATAAATAAAGCAAAGTCAAGAAACATCATGACTTCCAAAAGATAACATAATCCAAACCAAGTCTAAAATGAATTGAACTGAAAGAAAGGAACCAAAATATCCAGAAACATAAGTCTAAACGTAATCCAGAAACAATGGGGAACCAAATCATGATAGGTCTTCTAAGCTCCTACTCTCATCACTCATGCCCAAAGATGCGCTTATTGCCAGTTGCAGAGAAAAATAAACGCGGCTGAGCTTAAAAAGCCTAGTGAGTAGATATTTATAAAACAAAACAAATAGGTAATAAGCATAAGTAAAAAAAAAGGAAATCATACGAATCAGCTAAACAAATATCATAAGTCAAATGAAATGAGGAATCACATGAGAATACAAAATCAGATAATCATAAGGAATCAAACGAATCATATAGGAATGACAAACGAGCTCAAACAAATTTCTAAACATGATACATGAATATAACACATATAAATATCCATCAAATCATAAGTGCATAAGGAGGGGAGACATCTCAAGTACCAAAAGTGAGAGGGGTGTTAGGCACACACAAGCCAATCACATCAAAACAAAACGAAGTACCTAGGATGCAACCATATGCCCTCCAGAAAACATATTATATATATACACATGTTCTATAAAAGTATACACACATATCATAATGGCTAAGTGATCACATATCATACATAATAAATGGGGACACCGTGGACTAATCACACCGCCACAGATAATGTCATGCCATTGGTGCCATCAATGACATGGTCATGGTACCTCCATGAATAGCTAATAGCTCGGGCAACATAACAGAACAAAGCATATCAAAACGTATCAAACCATCATATCATATTAAACTGAACCGAATCAAATCATAATAAACAGATAGCAACACAAATATCATAAAAAATGTCATAGCAAAACGAATAACCGAATCGAATATCATAACGAGTGGGATCATATCAAATAAATCATATCAAAAAGTCATATCAAAGGAATCCCAAAGGAGTATCATTAACAAAGTCAAGGATCGAGAAGTCATCAGAAACCTTTACTGAGAAAAGATAGAATATCTGTACCTCAACAAAGCAAATGCAAATAACCAGGAAAGCACACGGAAATAGAAGCTACTCCCTCCTCATAGAATCTACACAAATTAATGATCACGTATTACTTATAAGCTCATTTTATAAGTTTAGTGCTTATAGTTATCCGGATTACATAATGCGGGTTTCTTTCTATTTTTAGAAACGTTCCAAATTTAGTAACTTATCATATTTAGTAACTTTGAGTTACAATTCATAATTAATCAACTTATAGTTTCGCTATCAAAATTAGGTTAACATATGACCAAATATATCATAGTTCATTTAAGTACATTTTAAAGTCCAAACACATTAAATGATATGAAATCACAAAACCCTTAGCTTCATAACAAATTTCTGATTTAATTTTGTTTCAGCCTTCATTTTACGAATTTTTAAACCATACTTAAACTCTCATTCAGATGCCAAAATATTTTTCCCAGGTACCTACATGTCTTATGAGCATACATGAAATTTTCATATTTTATTATCAAGTGCAAACACCATTCCAAAAATCATTTATCAAAGGGTGTTATGGGTTATGGTACAGAAAAGTTACTAAAGTTTTCTAAAATTTTGTCCTAAGTTACTATAGTTTCTATTTGTTCACTTAGGTTACTGAACTTTCGGGAGCATACACTTCGATAAATTCAGTGTTAGTCCAAGTAACTTGAATGTATACTTTTTGATAAGTTCAGTAACCTGAGTGAACAGATTTTCAAAGTTTAATAACCTAAATGTATACTTTTATGAGTTCAATAACCTGAGTGAACAAAGTTTTAAAGTTCAGTAACGTGGATGAACAAAAGAAACTATAGTAACTTAGAACAAATTTTTGAGAAACTTTAGTAACTTTTCTGCACCATAACCCGTTATCAAAACATGTCCAGAAAGTTAACTGCATGTATACTCCGAAAGTTTATATTTATTTAACCTATTTAGACCCTTTTTTAATATCTATGAAAATTCCAGAAATCACACATAACTTAAACATCACCTCTGTAAAATAAGAGCTCTTAACTCCTTGTGGTTTGAAAATTAAAAATCAAACACATCGACTGATTTTAAGTTCCCAGAAATCAGATTTGACACATGATCTCATAAAATTCAAAAACATGACCAATACAACTCCAATTCACTCCAAACTAATTGTAAACTTAAATAAGACATTAAAATAGGTTACAAACAAAAATACAAAATCAAACATTTATGAAACTCATTTTATAACGCACACATATTCGACTTACAAATCTGTCCCGTTCAAAACAGCAACAACTAAACCCTAATTCCTTTTTATACTTTAATCCGATCAATACACGATCAACTACATGTGTTTTAGGCTGATTTAATTCATCAAATACACACACGAATACACCTAATACAAAACAACAAAGATCAAAAAAAAATATAATACTATACGACACACATATTTATGGTTTCATTATTTTATGTGACCCGTTTTCATTCATATATTCATATTTACGATACCAAAGAATTAGATGTTCATGTTTATACTTTTATATACCTCATAGATCACAGAAATAAAGCACAAACGATTATGGAATACCTCTAGGATGGATTTTAACGGATCAAAA
Organism: Chrysanthemum makinoi; assembly: GCA_910596185.1. Taxonomy (NCBI): domain Eukaryota; kingdom Viridiplantae; phylum Streptophyta; class Magnoliopsida; order Asterales; family Asteraceae; genus Chrysanthemum; species Chrysanthemum makinoi. Next base: position 24,507,564 of record OU343224.1, on the reverse strand, counting down.
GAACCACAATGACCCTTTTTCGAATCAAAACCAAAAACCCTATGAACGGAAACCACCCACGATCGACCTTATATTAATACCACCAACGATCACCACCCTAGCTTTATGATCACCTTCATACCTTAGTTTCTTGGAGAAAGATTGTATGCCGCCTCTGTAAGTGTTTTAGGGTTTAATTTGTGAGGGAAATGTGTTATACGTGATAATTGAAAAAAAAACGGGATGGGGGGGGGGAGTTAAAGGCTGAAATGCCGTGACTTAAAGGATGAATAAGGAGACTAAATCTCTTCCAAATTTCAAATTATATATCACCATATCTTTAAGTTAAGTAGTGTATAAATAAATAAAAACGGACTCTTTTAGGACCTTTAGGCGTGTGATGTACTTAGGATATATGTTGTGTGCCGAAATTTTTAATGCACTTAGGATTAGGATTTACTAACTTTGTAATTTACTTGAAATCATTCTTAACATATAGTTTAAACTTTAGGTTATATTCGTATCAATGTTCAAATGTCGTTTCGGATTTTTTAGGTTGTTATAATTCTTCCCCTCTAAGTAGAAAATTTCGACCTCGAAACTGAAATAGGAAAGTCAAAAAAATATTTATCGAATCACGAAACAAAATGCGGATAACCAACTGTTAGGATTTAGAAAATCCAGTAGTTAAAGACTCGGTCACCTCAAGTATATGTATTAGTTAGAAAGCTCGTAGTCGTAGTCATTTAGTAATAGTTAGTAGTTAGTTACGTAACACCGTGGAGGACGGAAGGGTCTTTACCCAATGTATGCCTGATCCACAGCCTGTAGGAGGCGTTTCATGTAAGATACTATAAATACCCTTTGCCTAGCAAGGCAAAGGGTTGGAGCTTGATAATACATTTTTCTTTGTCTCACTAGAAGTTCCTAACTCTCTCTACTTTCTCTCTCTAAACTCAAGTCTCATTCGAATTCCATATGTTATGATTGTGTGTTTGTGAAAACCAATATGTAACAATTGGTATCAAGAGCCATGGTTTGATCATCTACTTTACATGTTCTTGAATTCTTAGTGGTTTTCATAAGGTTTGGGTTTGAATGAGTTTTGAGTCATTTTCACCATTTTGATCTTATTTAGAGATAAAGTTTGGATTTTGATTGTACTTTTGTATTTAGGATCATCATAAGTGTTTAGTTATTGGTTTGGAATGCTAGATTCATCTTGGTTATAGTGTTTTTTATTAGAAAAGTTTAGTTTTTGAAGAGTTTCAAGGAAGCGGTTTGTGTCTCGGTGTCCATTTCTTGTACGTGATTTGATCAGATTTGTATGCGGTTTGATATTCGTTTTATGTGATTTGACCTATTTCTTGTATTCGATTTAGTCAATTCCTGATGCGATTTGATCCTTATGCGGTTTGAGTTAAGACAAAGAGACAAAAAGGACAAAGTAGTGGATGTACTTGTGTTCCCTTGAGGTTTGTCAAACTATGCGATTTGTCCTAAGTAATTTGTCCTAAGCGGTTTTTTATTGTGCGTTTTGAGTCAAGAGGTTTGTCTTCTGCGGTTTGATCTAAGCGGTTTAATAAGAAGCAGTTTGATAAGAAGCGGTTTGACACTTCTGCGATTTGTCACTTGAGATTTGTCATTTATTTATGTTAAGTTTTACGGTTTTCTCTTGATTTAGTAAAATCCCATGAAATAATCTATTTCCCGGTTTAATCAAAGAGTAGTAAAATCCCCTGTATTTAGGAATCATGTCTACGATCACTTCTTCCGTTGCGGATGATGTTCAAGCTTCGGGATCCGATACTCGTCCTCCTATGCTTGATAAAACTGACTATGACTCTTGGGCACAAAGAATCAGATTTTATTTCTTAGGCAAAGAGAATGGTGTTAACATCCTTAAGTCAATTGACGAAGGACCATTTCAAATTGGAACTACCAGGGATATTCTCGAAACTGCAGCTGATGGAAATGTTGTTTTAGGGTTGGATTAACCAAGAATGTATGATGACCTTGATGATAAAGAGAAGAAGAGTTATGATGCTGACATTAGAGCTTCAAACATCATACTTCAAGGTTTTCCAAAAGACATTTACAAGCTGATCAATCACAACACTAAAGCCAAGGCAGTCTAGGATAATGTCAAGATGCTTCTCTCTGGTTCAGAACTAACTAAGGAAGATAGAGAGTCAAGTTGTATGATGACTTTGAGAACTTTAAAATGAACCCAGGGAAAAGTGTCACTGAATATCATGTGAGGTTTCACAAACTTGTGAATGATATGAGGAACATCAAAATGACAATGCCAAATATCCAACTCAACTCCAAGTTCGGAAACAACATGAACCCTGATTGGCACAAATTTGTTACTGCAGTCAAATTAAACAAAGGATTGAGGAACACGAACTATGAACAACTGTATGCTTACTTACTCCAACATGAGAAACATGATGCATTTGAACGTATGATCATGGAAAAGTTCAATTCTAACTCTAATGGTTTTGTTGCAAGTTCTTGAAATGATTCAACTGCATTTCTCTCAAATATAAGGATAAGTACCAAATCATCACAAGTTATACCTACTGATGATCACAATCAAAAACGTATTCCTGATCCAGGATATATGCCATCAATTATGTTCCTTGAAAACCTTGCAAACCAACTGGCCCTAATGGTTAAACAAAACTTAAACCTCACTCCTCACACCAACAATCATCTCAGAACTGTATCTAATCTACATAACCATGCTACTGTTAAAGAAGGAAGGATTGTGGATCAAAACGTGTAAGGCAGGGAGAATGCGTATCTACCACACAATGCACAAGGGAATGTTGGAACCGGAGCGGGTTATGTGGGTAATCAGAACATAGGAAGGATCATGGCTCAAGGTCAAGGGAAACCAATCAAGTGCTACAAATTGTGGAGGGGAAGGACACATTGCTAGGAACTACACTCAACCAAAACGTCCACAGAATGCATAGTACTTTAGGGATAAGATGCTACTGGTGCAAGCTCAAGATAATGGAGCAGTGTTGGATGAGGAAGAGTTATTGTTTCTTGCTGAGGGAAATGCCAAAACTTATGATGCAGATGTCGATGAACAACCAGTGCATGGTGTGGCTCAGAACAATCCCAATGTCTTTCAAGTTTCAGATTATGATGCATTTGACTCTGATGTTGATTATGAACCAACGGCACAAACCATCTTTATGGCTAACATATCTTCATTGGTCTATTCACCTCAACAAGCCGGTCCCTCCAAGGAATCCATCATATCAGAGGTTTAAAACTATACGATGTGGTTGATGTGCAAAAGATTCACAACAAAGTACAATCAACGGAAATCATTGAATCAGATATTGAAGATATGGGTAATAGCAATGTTGTCCCATATGATCAATATGTGAAGCAAGATGAAAGTATAATTGTACCAAGTGATGCATCTTCAGCTATCAATGATGAATGTGTATTTGATGAATACACTGAATATGCACCTGATGATTCCATGACCACTGAACTAAATGCCTACAAGGAACAAGTTGCTATATATGAATAACGTGCTAAGTTTGAATTGACTACCCGTGAGCAGAAGATGGATTACCAAATGCGTACACTTATCAGAAAAAGTAATATAAGGGAAGAAACATTAAAACAAGAGTTAAATTTCTTACAAGATAAACTCAATAAAACTGTTAAGCAAAAGCAAGAACTTTAAAAAAATATAAAAGTGCTTAAACAGGAGTTCAATGCAAAGGAATCAGAACTTTTAAATGAATTTTCTAACCTTAAAACTTTGAAGAACAAACTTTAAAACAAGTTGTACGTGCAAGGCAACACAATTCATACTGCTCACATGATCACTAAGCATAGAGTTTTAAGCGATAAGCATAGTATTGGCCTTGTAGAAGATCCCAATCCTGCATATCTTAAGAAAGAAAAAAGTGCTTACAATGTGATCTATGATGGTAGCGAGATAACTAAGCCTAGACAAAAGCCAACTTGTATAGAGACCAATGAAAGTTAGATTTGAAATGAAAGCTCCAAATCTTGATGACGTTTTCTAAAGTGATCATCATCACTCCCCCGGTCAACTCTAGTATTTAAATACTTTGGATAAAACATTTTGGGGATGATGTGGTTTTCTTTTAATTGCTCCCCCTCAATATGTGTATTGATATTCGAAAGAGTTTTGCACCTATTGGAGAGAACCTACACATTGAGACAAATCAATCACATTTCAATCTTTTTTGGTTTAAGATAAATGCTCCCCCTTCACATGTGAATCGAAAATTTGAAATCGTTTGGCACATGTAGGAGGGAGTGCATATTATTGTATCTCTAAAACCACTTGACTAATTATCAGTTAATTTCTAAAACCACTTGACTAATTATCGTTTGGAAAATGTGATATATGTGCTATCCAACAAATGAGGGTCAAGATTTGGGAAAGTTGAAAGCTAAGGCGGATATTGGATTTTTCGTTGGTTATGCACCGAATCGGAAGGGTTACCGAATCTACAACAAAAGAACCCGAGACATTTTGGAAACTATTCACGCTACGTTCGATGAGTTGACTAAGCAAATAACAAAGGGACAATCCGGTCTGGACCCGCTTTCACTCTTGACACACGGACCCATCGAGTTCGGTCTTGTACAAAATTCTTCTCCACGTAGTTCCTTATGTTACACCTCAAGAAGATTTGAAGAAATTAATGATGTTTGATGAATACTTTGAACCTCAAGCTGATGGTAATCTTGCTCCACCAACTGTAGCTGCTCCTATTCCAACAAAATGAAAATGGTCAATCCATTTTAATGTGTCTATCAAAGAGTTAGATCATCAATCATCATGCTTGAATCCTAATCATCTTCGTGGATCAGGAAATGCAGGTGCCAAATTCTTTTCGAGACAACCCCTGCAACTCTCGAAGATGCTTTGTTTAGAAAACATATTTTCCCCGAACCCACACACTAGAAATATCTTCACGGGGATCCTAACTTCTGCTACATGGGTTCCTTACCAACAACATACATGAATATCTGGAAAATGGACACTGACCATCCATAGGATAATATCATTAGGAATCCTTCTCGTTCGTTGATATCTACTGCGTAAACAACTTGCCACGATGCCTTATGGTGCTTCTACAACTTCAATACTATCAAAGATAGAACCTAAAGATGTAAAGCATTGTCAGAGAAGATAGATGGTTTATGCTATGCAAGATGAAATCCATGAGTTGTCGTCTTGATGTATGCGGAATTGGTACCTTTGCTCCGAATTACTATGATTATTTCTCTCAAGTGGATCTTCAAAGTAAAGCTTGAAGAGCGGTGATGTTAGAAGAAGATAAGGCAGGCTAGTGGCTAAAGGATATCGTCAAGAGGAGGTACTTTGCGAATCATTTGCTCTGGTTTGCCTGCAATTGATCTATCAGGTGAATCTTTACGGCTATCTTTGCTAGTAAGAATGGTGGTCTATCGGATGGATATAAAGACTACTTTTCTCAATGGAGATCTTAAAGAAGTGGTTTATGTCAGTCAAATCCCGAAGGTTTGTGGATCCAAAACATCAACCCATGTCATAAGCTTGAAGGCCTACATGAAGCTTGAAGAAGCTCTAGGGCATGAGTAATCTTATTGTCAAAGTTTCTTTTGTCAAATGGATTCTAACAAAGACAAGTTGATCCTACATTGTTCACCAACTCAAGCAACACTTATTTAAGTTTGAATCTATGTTATTGATATTATATTTTCCTCGACAAACCTAATAGATATGACCAATTTTTCAAAGATAGGCTCCCAGAAATGGTTGGTGTGGGACATTTAGAAAGTGGGAACATGTCATTGGAATTGGTTTTGGTTGGAAAGCACTCCGTGGTAGAAGAACAAGGCTGGATGAGGACCACCAGGGGGATCCCGCGATTGATAAACGAAATATCGTGAGTAGATTTGATCATTGATGTACCTAAGCGACAAATGAACTAGATATTACATTGCGTTTATGCATGTACTGGGCGATACGAGCTAAACTAAAAATCACCTTGAAAGCGGTTAAAGCGGGTCTTTTGGTATTTCAAGGAACCGGTAACATGGGACTTTGGTATAGAAAGGAAACGGTATATCCTTAACGACCTATAGAATCTGGTGTTAATACAAATATAATTATTAAACGTTATTTATATTTTTGATCTTTACCTAAGTTTTGTTAACGACAAAAGTAAATTTAATTTGTATAAAAGCTTAAAGCTTGTCAAGTTTAATAGATATTAAAACAAGCTTTTTCAAACAATATATTCATCATTCAAGCATTTACATTTATGATTAGTAACATCTTGATATGACTCTAATCATTATGTATGATAGTAGTTTTAGAATGTGTTAGGTTCTTAAAACCAAACACTACTTATGTACTTGCATATTTCTAAAATTAGAAATACAACATATGACATCATGTAATGCATCATGGAAATCATTGGAAGATTTCATTAGATATTTTGTGTGGATTTGTACTCTTCATATCTTGCACAATCTCACTTAGATAGAGTTGACTTTAGCAAAGATTTGATATCTTGGTGTCAGGACCGGCGGTACCAAAATGGTACAGCGCGGAACCCTTTAAGGGTTCCGCGGTCCGTGGCGCTCATGTCCCTTTGGCTATAAATAGCAATGCCAAGCCAAGTAGTTTTCATCCCTTTCTAACATACTCTCATACATATCTTCTCTCTAACCTTTCTAACTCGGTTTCATATCATATTAGTGATCTCTTTTGTAGCAAAGAAGATCAAGTCATATTCAAGCTTCAACGAGAAGTTGGAAGTCTTGTTTGTTTAGTGTTGTATGATCTAGTGTTGATTCATACTTCATTGTTGTATCAAACCATCATAATCTTGTGAGTGTGAGTGGTTAGTATTTTAGTCCTCAAAATACATTGTGTGTGGGAGTGGTTGTACCCTTGGAAAGAACTTGACATCTAGCTTAGTGTCGGAAATAGTGTAAGCGAAGTGTAAAGGTTTTCTCCATCGGTGAAAGGAGCTTGTTGACTAGTGAAGTTAAACTCTCGAGTGTGAGACTCGAGGAGTGGAGTAGGGCAAGGAAAAAGAGTCCTTGTAGACCGAACCACTATAAACAACTTGTTGTGGTTTGATCATTTCTTTCCTTATTTACTTCTTACATATTGCTTGCATATTTCATTAACATATCTAAGATCAATATCAATTGATCTTTCAATAAGTTTCAAAACAAAGTTTTTAATTGGTAAACTATTCAACCCCCTTCTAGTTTTCTACAATTGGTACCAGAGCCTCGTTGCTCAAGAATTTCTAAAATAACTTGTATTTTATAAACTTGAAACGATCCATGGATTCGAAAACTTTAAAGAAGGGCAATCTATGCAAAGACCACCACTCTTTGAAACCAATGGATTTATCTATTGGAAAAACCGTTTTGAAACATATGTAAAATCAAAAGATATAGATCTTTGGTTTATTATTGTTAAAGGGGATTTTAGTTCTACAACAAATGATATTTCCGTTGATGAACAAAAGAAACTAGTTGCTAAAAATAATGAAGCTAAAATGATGCTTTATAATGCTTTACCTAGAAAAGAATATGAAAGAATTTTTATGTGTGAAACCGCAAAAGATATTTGGGAATCTTTAATTGTTACACATCAAGGTAATTCACAAGTCAAGGATAAAAAAATTGATCTTCTTGTTCAACAATATGAACAATTTGTTATTTCTGAAGATGAAACCATTGATTGTGGCTTTGCTCGCTTTAACACTATTATTACATCACTTAAAGCACTTGATGAATCTTTTCGTAGTAAGAACTTTGTCAGGAAATTTCTTAGAGCACTCCATCCCAAATGGAGAGCTAAAGTGACCGCCATTGAGGAATCAAAAGATCTCTCAATAATGTCACTAGACGAGTTGATCGGTAACCTCAAAGTACACGAAATGGTGATGGAGAAAGATTCGGAGATCATCAAAGGAAAAAGGGAGAAGATCAAATCCGTTGCTCTAAAGCAAAAGCGGAATCAAGTGATGATGATGAATCTTGCTCCGATAGTGAAGATGAGGAATATGCCATGGCCGTTAGAGATTTTAAGAAGTTCTTTAGAAGAAGAGGAAAGTTCGTAAGACAACCTCGAGAAGAAAAGAAACCATTCCGAAAGGATCGGGATGACAAGAAGGGAAGGTGAAAGAAAATTTTTTAGATGTGGTGATGCAAGTCACCTCATAGGAGAATGTCCCAAGCCACCTAATAGCAAAACTCAACAAGCTTTTGTAAGTGGTGCTTGGAGTGATAGTGAAGACGATGAAGAATCAAGCAAGGAAGATATCGCTCTAATGGCACATGAGTCAAATGAGGTACTTTCCGACTCTTCTTATTCTTCTATTGATGATGACACTTTGCAAAAACAATATAATCAATTGTGTGAGCTAAGTCTAAAAATCATAACTAAAAATAAATTTTAAAAACCAAAAAGGAATTTTTGGAAAATGAAGTTTATGAGTTAAAAGAAAAAGCAAAACGACTAGAAAAGGAAAAGCAAATGACGATGATTGTAAATCATGTCAAGAGCTTAAACTTGAAATAGAAAAACTAAAGCTCACACAAGATGTTTTAATAGAAAACAATTCTAAATTTAAAAGGTTTAACAAGAACATCGCTCTTGCCGATGAAATAGTTAAAATTCATAAAACACCGGGAGACATGAATGGGCTAGGTTTTAATGAAGTATTAATTCCAAAGAGTCAAAATAAAAGGGCCGAAAAGGACGAACATTCTGTCAAAATTGCTGCAGCAGCACGGACCGACGGAACCAAAATAAAGGTTCCGTCCGTTGTGCAAAATGGTGCCGTGGGTACTTCAGCAGAACAGAATGTTCGCAATACGGACCGTATTGAATTTGTTAAAATAACAAAGAAAACCAATAATAGTATTAAACTAAAACCAGCCGTTACTTCAGAAGTAGGACTTGTCAAAAATGAATTTAGATCAAAAACTACTCAACAACGATATAAAACTCCTTTTGCCAAACGCCCTTTCCTAAGAGCAACCACAACGTACAACCCAACTACCAACACAATGGTTGGAATCAAAACTTTCCTAGACCATATCAAACTCCAGATTACATGCCATGGAACTCTTACCCATCGTTTCCATACATGAATCAAATAAATGGTATGTTTAACCCAAATGGACCCATGAGATATTGGGGACCAAATGCTTGAGTTATTTGCTTCTTAGGTATGCTTGAAAGTTGGATTGGAACCGGATGAATGGATAAAAGATAGTGGTTGCTCACGACACATGACGGGCAACAAAAGTCTCTTCTCATCATACCAAGAGTATGACGGAGGTAATGTCACCTTTGGTAGCAATCTCAAAAGCAAAATTATTGGCAAAGGTACGATCGCTCATAACTCCTTAACTATTGAAAATGTTGCTCATGTGGATAGGTTAGGATTTAATCTACTTAGTATTAGCCAACTATGTGATAAAAAGTATAAAGTGCTATTTGATGAAAATGGTAGTAAAATACTAAAAGATGGTATCACCATAGCTAAAGGAGTTAGGAAAAATAACATATATGTCATGAAAATAGATAAAACATATAATGACAAACTTTGCCTAACAACATTAGATGATAGCTCATCTTTTTGGCATAGACGTTTAGGTCACGCTAATATGAGACTTATACAAAACCTATCTTCAAAAGAATTGGTTAGGAATTTACCAAAACTTAAATATGACCAACACTTTTGGCACGCTTGCAAAATTGGTAAACAAACACATAGTAGTCACAAATCTAAAAATATGGTGTCCACATCTAAGTGTCTAGAATTATTACATATGGACTTGTTTGGACCATCCGCTATAAGAAGCTATGGAGGCAACTTATACACTTTGGTCATAGTAGATGATTATTCAAGGTTTACTTGGACGTTGTTTTTGAAAACCAAAAATGAAGCTTTTGATAAATTTGAAATACTTAGCAAGAAAATTCAAAATCTTCTAGGTATCAAAATTGTGTCGATCCGGAGCGGATCATGGTCGTGATATTGACAACGAAACTCAATTTGGAAACTTTTGTGATACAAATGGTATAACACATAACTTTTCCGCTCCACGAACACCTCAATCTAATGGAGTAGTAGAACGTAAAAATAGAACAATTCAAGAAATGAGTAGAACAATGCTTAATGAACAAAACATTCCTCAAAAGTTTTGGTGTAACGCCGTTGACACTTCTACATATATTTTGAATAGAGTTTTAATACGTCCTTTCTTAAACAAAACACCATATGAACTCTATAAAGGTAAAAAGCCAACGTTAGGATATTTTAGAGTCTTTGGTTGTAAATGCTTTATTCTTAATACTAAGGATTATCTCACCAAGTTTGACCCAAAGTCTTATGAAGGTGTATTTCTTGGTTACTCTCAAACTAGTAAAGCTTACATTGTCCTAAACAAAGAAACAATGATAGTCGAGGAATCGTTGAACATAACATTCGACGAAAGTCCACCTCCCTCTAAGACATCACCTTTGGTAGATGATGACTTAGTTGAAAGTCAAATGATAGAAGGTCAAGAAATAATTAATAATAACAAGGAAGATGAACCATTAAATAAAGAAATTGTCAACATCAAAGAATCTAAAAGTCATCCTTTAGAAAAAGTCATAGGACAACTCAATCAAAGAACCTTAAGGTCACAAGCCCAAAATCAAAGTAATTATTTTTGCTTTGTATCCACCATTGAACCAAAACCCATAAATGAAGCAATAAAAGATGAATCATGGGTTATTGCCATGCAAGAAGAATTAAACCAATTCGTTAGAAATGATGTTTGGAAATTAGTTCCAAAACCTAAAGATCAAACTATAATTGGAACAAAATGGGTTTTTCAAAATAAGATGGATGAAAATGGGATAGTATCTAGAAACAAAGCTAGGCTTGTAGCGCAAGGTTATAATCAACAAGAGGGGATTGATTATGATGAAACTTATGCACCGGTAGCTAGGCTTGAGTCTATTAGAATATTGCTTGCTTATGCATGTGCCTATGATTTTAAATTATTTCAAATGGATGTTAAAAGTGCCTTTCTTAATGGGTTTATTAACGAAGAAGTGTATGTTGCTCAACCTCCCGGTTTCACCGACTTTGAGAAACCACATCATGTCTTCAAACTCAAGAAAGCATTGTATGGTCTTAAGCAAGCACCAAAAGCTTGGTACGACCGACTTAAGACTTTCCTTATTGATAACAAATATACTATGGGATTAGTAGATAATACTCTTTTTACCAAGAAAAAGGAATCACATATTATCATTGTTCAAATATACGTTGATGACATTATATTCGGATCAACTTGTCAAGAATTATGTGATGATTTCTCTAAAATCATGCACGACGAGTTTGAAATGAGTATGATGGGTGAGTTAAATTTCTTTCTAGGACTTCAAATAAAACAACTAGAAGATGGCATATTCTTTAACCAATCTAAATATATAAAAGACATGCTTAGGAAATTTGGTCTTGAAGATTCCAAACCAACTAAGACACCCATGTCCTCGGACACTAAACTAACCAAGGATGAGGAAGGTGAATCCGTAGATAACACTAAATATAGAGGAATGATTGGTAGCCTACTCTATCTTACGGCTAGTAGACCCGACATTATGTTTAGTGTTTGTCTATGTGCTCGCTTTCAAGAAAACCCAAAGGCATCACACTTAGAAGCCTAAAAAAGGATTTTTAGATACATTAAGGGAACAACGTGTTTAGGATTATGGTATCCCAAAGGAACGGGTGTAGAAACCATAGTGTATGCCGACTTGGATCATGCCGGTGACTATGTCGATAGAAAAAGTACAAGTGGTATTTGCACTTTTGTTGGACATTGTCTCACCTCATGGTTTGCAAAGAAGCAAACGGCCTTTGGCCATCTCAACCACTGAAGCCGAGTACGTCTCAGCCGAAAAAGCATGTCAACAAGCTCTTTGGATGAAGCAAGCTCTCGTAGATTACGGAATTCATCTCAACGACATTGTGATACTTTGCGACAACAAAGGAGCCATCGATCTCAGCAAGAATCCCGTTCAACATGCTCGTACAAAACATATTGAAATCCGCCATCACTTTCTTCGCGACAATGTTCAAAAAGGAAACATTTCAATCGAGAAAGTATCCTCCGAAGACAACATTGCCGACATCTTAACTAAGCCTCTTAAACGAGAACCTTTTAATCTTCTTAGACTTGGTTTAGGGTTAATGGAACCAAACATGTAGGATAAACATAGCCCAAAACATTAGAATAGTCAAAACTAAACAAATTTGTCTTGTACCTACCTCTGTAGCCACGGCACCAAACGACAACAAAGGCGGAACCAAATTTTTGGTGCCGTCTGGTCCGTGGTGTCTACAGAAGCAAAACTGCTATATACAAATCATCCTCTTCCTCAAAACCCACTTTACCAAAACGTGTATAACTTAAACCAAGCTCATTATTGTCATCTTCCAACTCACTAATCACTGAAGATAACATCATTGTAAGTATCCTAACTACATTTCATCTCTTAATTCCGAGTCTAGGATTCTTATTTATGCACAAAACTATCACAAATCATTACATGGGGTTTTATGTATGCTTTTATACCAAATATGAATTCAATTGGCAAATTGCATAACTAGTCATTGAAATTAGGTACTACATTATCATATTGCATAAACAAATCATGCTTCCCACTAATTGATAGATAATGAATATAAGGCCCTATTCAAACAACCAAACACCCCATGTCAAAAATTTTGAAAAGCTTCTCACTTGTAGGAAAACAATTTTTTCATTGCTAATACAAATAGAAACGTTAAATTTTCATCACTTGCATGCTCTTGAATACTAAAGGTATTGCATAACTAATATGCATTCCGGTTATATTCAAATTAAGCCATATTGAATTAGGAGCATTTGGGTTATCTCATGGTATTTGCCAAACACCCCACTAAAACCATCTTTGTGCATAAAATGAGTCGAGATAACCGCAACTCCAAATTGTTTTCATATAGGCACACACTAGAACCAAAAACGTTAAAACTTATTCTCATTTTTAACATATTAACTCTTGTCCTTAGGAATAACCATGGTAGCCGCAAGATTCTATGATCACAAAGACACCCTTAACTACATTCCCAAACACCACAAAACCAAAGGACTTACCAAAGAACAAGTAGAAATATTTAGGGGTCTAGAATCAAGGTATTTCCATGAGGGTAGAACCATTCATCCTTCCTTGAAAACACCAACCTTCGTGAAGAACTAGCAGCCATTCAATTCGATTGTCTTCTTGACATCGATGAACCAATTTGTCCTAGGTTTGTGTTAGAATTCTATGCTAGTGTGACCGGCTTTAGTGATGAAGACGATGATGAATTTTGTCTTAGGTTTAGAATTAATCAAAACGACTACACCATCACCTTAGCCAACTTTGCTCAAGTGCTAGGAATTCCCAACCGAGGAACTTGTCTCTACTCGGATAAATGGTCACTCACCGCTCTTGATGCTATCAATGACCGCTCTCTACCCTACCAAACCCGTTTGGCCGACAAGGATGTCATCCGTGAACACCTTTTAACCCAAAAAGTGATACAACCCGAGTTACCCCAAAGGGAAAAGAAGTAAACCGAGATCCATATGGAATGGAGCTAAATGAACTTAAGCCCGAATTTAAGAAATGGGAGGAGCTACTTAGAGCCAACGTCATTAGCACCATAGGAAATAGGGATCACATTAACGCTTGCCTTTGTCATATGCTCTACAACTTGTCCACCAGTCAACCATTCAATTTAGCCTACTACATAGCTAGGAGAATGATTGATATTCCAACTCAAGGATCGGTTGCTCTTCCATACGGGATGCTCCTCACCCGTCTCTATAGAAACTTTTCACCAATTCCACCAACACCAAAAGGGATGCACCTTCACTATGAGCTCATCCTCACATCTTTGTACCTTTGAGTGATGCACGAGTTGCTAAGACAAAAGGCAAGAGAGCAAAACCTCCAACTCCATCATCATCATCATCAAATAGTTTCGAGGATGGTCTTCCAAGCTCTCGTCTTCCGCCTCATGAGTATTATGCGTCTCTTCCCGAAATAGAGAATGAATCAGAGGAGTTCAAGCAAACTAAGGGAATGTTCAAGTGCCTTGGTAGGATGATGAACAAGATTTACAAGAAGTTGGACAAATAAGGGTACTTTTAAGGAGTGTTTGGAACAATACATTATCATTAATGTTTGATACAATTTAGTTGTTTTTATTATGTAGGATGATAATATAACCTGAAACAATGGTGAATGCTAACAATTTCATGCAGGGAGATAGCGCAAGTATGCTATCAAATTTTACCCATTTTCACTATAATGTGAAAATCAATAAGCCTTGCTCAAAATACATGCTCCACTATGTTTATATATATATTATATGCTTTTCCTAACTAGAAATGTTTAGTATAACATGTTTTGAGAAGAATTTCAGGTTTCGGAAAAGTCCCCAACACCTAAAAACGAACTCTGTCCATTTTTCTGCACTTCACGGATCAGACGGCACCATAATTTTGGTACCGTCCGTTATGTAAATTGGTACCGCCGTACCTGCGATAGACGGACCAGACGGCACTCTTTTTAGGGTTCCGGCCGTGTATGATTTTGGTGCCGTGGATCCTTCAGGTAACTTTCTGAATTTCGACTATTTCGTGATTCCAAATTACCATCCAATGCTTATAAATCAATCCTAACTTGCTTATACCATTATTAGAACTAGTATAATTCACTTAAGTATATAAGAAATCCATTTCCCACCAAAATTCAAAAATTTGAAAAATCCACCCAAGGAGCCCTTTTGCATAAAGGAAGGAACCAAATTTTGGTACCTTCAAATCCGTGGGTGATCTGAATATTAGGAAATTCCACTCACTAGAACACATTTATTGCAAATCTTTTCTTCTTCACTCCATCTCTCTTGAATGGCTTGACTTGGGTGATATGACTATCATTCAACCCACTTCCAAATCATTAGGAACCTCATCTCTTCAATGGTTTAACATCAAATCAAACACATTTCTCCATGATTTTTCACTTCTATAAATTGAGAGGTTTTACCATGATCATCCTCACACCATCTTCACTCTTACTATCATCTAGCAAAGACAAACCAAAGTCAAAAATGACAAAATCATCTCCAAAACCTTGCAAGAAGACCGCTAGAATTAGTGTGAGGCCTTGTTGCTTTGTTCACCTTAGCTCCTCATCCGAGTCTTCTCCACTCACAATCTCATCTCCCATCCGAGATGATACAAACCTCACCTTAGCCACACCTACTCAATCACACATTGTGATCACCACTCCACCACCAACAAAACACCAACTTCACCTCCACCGGCACCCATCCAAACATCCAAAACACCTCACCACCTTCACTAAGGTCTCCAACTCTCATTCCCATGGATTTGTTTTCCACTCCACCAACCTCCCAAATCCTTTCTTGGAGGACTTGGATGACTTGCCTCCTAGGCCAAATCATCCACCACCATTGCCATCCTTTGGCTCAATTGAGCGGAGGCTCATGAGTCACCTCGGTCATCTCTTGACCCAAACGCCCCATTAGGGCCTAAACCTCTCCTCTTCCACCCCATTCACAAAGACATTCATGGTCCTTTGTATGGGGATCATTCACTCCCCACATCAATGTCACCTCATCTTGAGGACATTGAGGAGTGCATGTGGGATGCCAATCCCACTAGAGAGGAGATTCAAACCGAACTCCACAACCTCCACCAATTCAAAGGCATGGTGGACTCTCACTTGAGTGAGACAATGCAAATGCAAAGTGCTTTGCTTGCTTCCATCATGACCACTCCAAACATCCCCACCAACACATCCACCATTCCACCACCACAACCTCCGCAAACATTCTACCCTCCAAGGCATGGTTGCTCAACTTGTGAGCAACGGCCAAACCGTGGAAAGGACTCGGGTTATGGTCCATGACTTCCAAGAAGAAATGAGGTTCATCCTCAACCACATCCTTGAGCGTCTCAACGCTCTTTCCCATCCACCATCACTTTAGGATGGTTTTAGACTAGTCTTTACTTTCTTAGGATAATTTTTTCTTGTACTAAAAACACATCATTGTGTTTTCATGATCTTTACTCATGAAAAATTTTAACTAATGAATGTTGTTTATTACATTGTTGGTGTTATTACATAGTGTTTGGAAATGCTTGTGAATGATCATTATTACTAACATTTTTTGTAGCTTTATTTTCACAATCCATGAATCTTCCCATTAAAGCACCCAATTAAGGGGAGCTTTGAACAAGGGGGAGATAATAGCTCGGGCTCATTACATTCCGCATAGCCTCTTCTTTTGTTGAGACAAAAAGGGGGAGAAAATATAGAACTTTGAAATTATTTATATTTGACTTTTCTAAAAAGTCAAACTGCATACATTTGACTTCCTAAAAGTCAAACAGGAACCCTCATTGATAATACTTGACTTTTCTTAAAAAAGTCAAACTGCATACTTTGACTTTTTGAAAAAGTCAACATCATGCATCAACTAATGAATACTTTGACTTTCATAAATAGTCAAACATCATACACTTGCATTACCATTCTCTTTTCAAGTTCTAAAACTAATATTTTTATAACTCTTGTACAAACTTTGTATCTTTTATAAAAACAAAATTTATATTTTGTCCTCAACAAAAAGGGGGAGATTGTTAATACAAATATCGTCATTAAGCGTTATTTATATTTTTGATCTTTACCTAAGTTTTGTTAACGACAAAAGTAAATTTAATTTGTATAAAAGCTTAAAGCTTGTCAAGTTTAATAGATATTAAAACAAGCTTTTTCAAACAATATATTCATCATTCAAGCATTTACATTTATGATTAGTAACATCTTGATATGACTCTAATCATTATGTATGATAGTAGTTTTTAGAATGTGTTAGGTTCTTAAAACCAAACACTACTTATGTACTTGCATATTTCTAAAAATAGAAATACAACATATGACATCATGTAATGCATCATGGAAATCATTGGAAGATTTCATTAGATATTTTGTGTGGATTTGTACTCTTCATATCTTGCACAATCTCACTTAGATAGAGTTGACTTTAGCAAAGATTTGATATCTTGACTGCCAGACCGGCGGTACCAAATGGTACACGGGGAACCCTTTAAGGGTTCCGCGGTCCGTGGACGCTCCGGTCCACTTTGGCTATAAATAGCAATGCCAAGCCAAGTAGTTTTTCATCCCTTTCTAACATACTCTCATACATATCTTCTCTCTAACCTTTCTAACTCGTTTTCATATCATATTAGTGATCTCTTTTGTAGCAAAGAAGATCAAGTCATATTCAAGCTTCAACGAGAAGTTGGAAGTCTTGTTTGTTTAGTGTTGTATGATCTAGTGTTGATTCATACTTCATTGTTGTATCAAACCATCATAATCTTGTGAGTGTGAGTGGTTAGTATTTTAGTCCTCAAAATACGTTGTGTTTGGGAGTGGTTGTACCCTTGGAAAGAACTCGACATCTAGCTTAGTGTCGGAAATAGTGTAAGCGAAGTGTAAAGGTTTTCTCGCCGGTGAAAGGAGCTTGTTGACTAGTGAAGTTAAACTCTCGAGTGTGAGACTCGAGGAGTGGAGTAGGGCAAGGAAAAAGAGTCCTTGTAGACCGAACCACTATAAACAACTTGTTGTGGTTTGATCATTTCTTTCCTTATTTACTTCTTACATATTGCTTGCATATTTCATTAACATATCTAAGATCAATATCAATTGATCTTTACAATAAGTTTCAAAACAAAGTTTTTAATTGGTAAACTATTCAACCCCCTTCTAGTTTTCTACACAGACCATGCAGGGTGTCAAGATACTCGTCGAAGTACGACAAGAGGTGCTTAGTTTTTAGGTGACAATTTAGTGAGCTGGTCTTCAAAGAAACAAATGAGCACTTCCATATCCTCTGTAGAGGCTGAATACATAGCCATGTCATCATGTTGTGCTCAAATCTTATGGATGAGATCCCAATTATCTGACTATGGCTTTGCATTCAACAGAATTCCTCTGTATTGTGATAACAAAAGTGCCATAGCTCTCTGCTGCAACAATGTTCAACACTCAAGAGCAAAGCACATTGACATTCGACATCATTTCATCAGGGAACAAGTGGAGAAAGTGGTGGTTGAACTGTATTTCGTAAGGACTGAATATCAGCTGGCAAACATCTTCACTAAAGCTCTTCCTAGAGAACGTTTTGAGTTTATCCTCCCACGACTTGGTTTGAAGAGTCTACAACCAGAGACACTTAAATGTCTTCAGGAGGAAGAAGAGGAGTAAAGGTGTTTCTTCATCTATCCTTTGTAAATATTATTTCAAAAAACAAAATACAAAAATATAAAACCAGCAAAATAAAAACAAAAAAAATTTAAAATTAAAAAAAAATGAGATGGAGAAAAATGTTGGCTTACTGTTATTTCAGACAGTAACCCGTTTATAAAAAAAGGACAGAGCCATGCTAATTCAATTTTACAAATCTCATACTCGGATCCTAAAAACAAAATGTTTCCTCACAAATTTTTTTCCTTCAAAAAAAATTCTTCTGAAAAATGTTTGTCATCTAATGAAAACAAAATTGCTTTGTAAAATAACTCGGACTTAATTTTGAAAATCATCTGGACTTATCATGTATCAAAATCTCTATCACTCAATCAACAACTTAAGTCATTGATTGAGGGGGAGAATGATTTCAAATAATTCAAAAAGGTTATTTTTCAAACAATTAGCACTAAAAGGACCAAGGTCTATATTCGGTTAATCAATAAGAACATTTTATCCACAATTGATCAAGCCCAAGGCTAATGTTGTGTTTTCATTTGAAATGGTACTAAAGCGGATAATTTTACATATGGTACCTGAGCATGTTTGATCAATGGAGATCTGATCCTTACCAGTAAAATGTTTTACAAGTAAGTTACATTTCTCCTCAAAAAGCTTTCGAAAATAATTTAAATAAATTAGGATCATAAATCTCAAATTGTTTGAAATTTGTGATCGGGGGAGAATTTGTTATTTAAATTGGAAATTAACTGATAATTAGTCAAGTGGTTTTAGAAATACATTAACAGACACTCCCTCCTACATGTGCCAAACGATTTCAAATTTTTCATGCACATGTTAAGGGGGAGCATTTATCTTAAACCAATAAGGATTGAAATGTGATTGATTTGTCTCAATGTGCAGGTTCTCTTTAATATGTGCAAAACTACTTCGGATCTCAATGCACATATTGAGGGGGAGCAATTAAAAGAAAACCACATCATCCCCAAAATATTTTATCCAAAGTATTTAAATACTAGAGTGGATCGGAGGAGTGATGATGATCACTTTAGAAAACGTCATCAAGATTTGGAGCTTTCATTTCAAATCTAACTTTCATTGGTCACTTCCTCCATGTGCCAAAATGATTTCTACCACTTGAAGCACATGTTGAGGGGGAGCATTTCTAAAAGATCAAAAATAATTAAGGTACAAAATGCTATGATTTTATATCACATATACCTTGATTGATTTTCAAATGTTTTTCAATTGGTTTCGAGGCGGAAAGAACAATACCAAAAGACCGAGAAATTTATTTTATGCATTGGAGTTATAAGGATGGTTAGGTTAGGTATTCGTTCCCACGATCCCACCAGAACCGGAGGGATCTACTCAGGGGCAATCCACTAGTTAGTGTAGAAGTCCTTAGGTATGATGCAAAAAGGAGAAAATTTAGAATATGGGAAGAGTGCCGACTGAGAAAGAGCTAGGACTGGAACAAACCCAAAAAGGTTCTAGTTATGAAGTATCGGTAAGCACTGAAGGGGTTGAAGAATGAAAAAGAAATGAAAAGTAAAAAGGGTGAAAAGAAATAGCCCTCCAATAATTCAACCTTAGGGCAGAAACTGAGTTCAATTCATATGCTACTGATGGTTACTAATGTAACGCATGTATTGAAGACAAGACGTCATGGACCCAGTGACGCACTACACTAAACTTCCCAAGCCACTCAAGTTCTCTTCAAAGGACTTGTTTCATTCTCACGGAGAACCTACATTATCTTTCGACTTTCTTTTAGAGATTGTTGATATTGAAGAAGGAGACCCTCTCCCTAGTCTCCGAAATAGGAAACCAAAGTGCACTATTGAGTCTAGAGCCAAGAGATCATCCATAAATCTCATTAAGACACACTATTCTTAAATACTTGCTGTTTCACACAATGTGGAAAGTAAGATTATGTATTAAGAGTCCTACGCATTATCCTTCTGGTATTGCCAGAACATCTGAGTGATATGTTAAGTATTCACGATGAAAATGGAAATCCTTCTAGAGCCAACATCAAACAAGCTCTTGGTGGGTGACATGTGACTTTTTTTCTAAAAAGGATCAAACTTGTGACAACTGGATAGAAACGATGGGGCGATTCACTCTTGAATCAACCTTGGTCCAGGAAATGAATTGACGAATACTTTTAGAAAAACCGTTCGATGTGCAAATCTATTATTTTCTCTAGCACATCGAATGTGTATTCATATTTCAAACACAAAAAGTATTTTTGATTGAAAATTGGTCTTTCTCATAAAACCTTCGTCGTATTGCAAAAACTCTTTCTTCAGAAAATACGCGATTGTTTTCAAATCAATTTCTCATCAATCAGTGAATTTCAATTCGCTGGTTCACTCACTCCGTGTTGTCTACTTTGGGACGTTTCGGTTTGAGAACGGCTAGATCAAGCTGCGAAACCCTTTTAAGGAGATTCTTAGGAATTCTACCTGATCACAGGCAGTACTTGTACTGATGAACGGAGAACCGTGGTTCTTGCAACCCCATTCAACGAAAGTGATCAAAGAAACTTTTGTGTGCTTTACTGCTAACTGTTGTTTGCAGAAACACCCGACGGTTGCAGCTATCAGAATTAAGAATTCAATCCATAGCCGCATGCTCACACATCACACTCACATTTAAAGAATTCTTGACAAGTGCTGATCATTGATTATATCAAATAGTCCTGAAAATAAGTGTCAATATCCCCCAATAATGCTCGTATTTTATATCATTTATATGGATTTACGCTTGTTTTCCTCTATATTTCACTTTCAGGTAAATTACGAGCATTGGAGCTAATGAGACGCTGATTTGGAGAGTTTATTGAAGATATATGATAGTATGCCCATTTTAAAGTAATTATGGTGTAACTCTTCTCTCACATTACGCCGTAACAAAAGCGTAGCTCAGAAGACAAACTAAACTGAAGATTACGGCGTAACTCCATCTTAGGATTACGCCGTAACTAATTAGGTCAAATGATGTTCCACGCTGCAGCAAGCTACGCCGTACTCTTTCAACAATTACGGCATAATCAAGATTTATTGAAGATACGGCGTAACTCATTCCATGTGTTAAGCCGTAACCAGCTTATCTAGTGCAAAATACGAAGATATTGATGTTACGGCGTAACTCTCATCTTAAGTTACGCCGTAACCAGATCTGGCCTATAAATACCACCCTAAATTTTGCATTTCACATCATTCACTCCACACACAAAAGCAGAGAACGTGGGTAGCAGGCTGAAGGCAGATCTTGAGGAGCATACGAAGCCATGTCTAAAGGAGAAATCACTCCCTAACGATAAGCATTAGCGATCTATCATTTATTTTACTTTCAATTCATGTATTTCATTATGTTAAACATTGAATCGATTGTTTCAATTAATATAATCGGCTAAGCACCTCTGGTGCTAGCTTAGTTATGATTCCTTAATTTTTTTGTTTATGCTTACATTGCTTCCGTATAATTGTTTCTAGTGTATGCATGCATAGTTTGTTGGTAGCTACCATTGTTTCGGTAGTTTTGAATGGCGGTTGTGTCTAGTTGCTTAGGAGATTTGACCAACTGACCCTAAGTAGGTAGACTGAGTGAGAAGGGTAAGAATTGACCAACTGACGACCCTTCTTCGCTTGTGCGATTTGACCAACTGATCACCTACCGTTTGGATGAACTTAAGAAGTAGGGATGAGTGTCTAAGATGCTAGAGCCCGGGCACTCATTGTTATGAATCTTGCATGTAGCGGAACTTAATGACTTGGCTTAGGGGACTAAAAACAACTAGACTTTCAAGGGTAGTAGCTTGATCTCTGGTGGAAACCTTCGCTGATAGGTTAGGACGAACTGACCAAATGTTGTCCTAGCGACCTAAACCCCCACTTGAAGCAATTGGAAGTAATTAAACGTGAACATAACATGATAGGATGAGTAACTAGGTTAGCACACTTCTCCTTTATTGATCACAACCCTTGCCTTTATTCGCTTTCTTGCATTTCTTGCTTTAGTAGTTAATTAATCATTTCCATCTTAAAATCTATCACACCTAGACTTAATTAGAATCCGCTCACATAGCTCTTGGGATGACCTCGGTTTTACCGATTACTACACTACACACGATCGGGTACACTGCCCGTTAATGTATAAGGGTAGACCATAAGTATAAGGAGACTTATAAATATTAAAACCTGGTCAGTATAACCTACATCAATCATGATATGTTTACTCTGATAACATCATGCTATGCTGAATCAAATATCATGATCCAACAAAGCTTCCGCAACTCTGATGAAAAGATGTCATGATCCAATAATGTGAGCATGTCGGTCCAACGTCACAAATATCACATGAAGGCAACACAAAGGATGAGTCAAGAGATTTAAAGTGTCTGATGATCTCTAAGAAGGGTCAAAGAACACACAATCCGTGGATCAGTTAAAGACCTCCACTTGAAGTACAAAACATGCGGAACATGAAGAATCAAATACTACAAGCTACAGAGCAAAGAACTTAAACAAGAATTCAAAAACACAAAAAATTTAATATCTGTTTGTAATTGAGGTGACCTCCCTTAGGGGGAGATTGTTAAGATTTAGAAAATCCAGTAGTTAAAGACTCGCTCACCTCAAGTATATGTATTCGTTAGAAAGCTCGTAGTCGTAGTCATTTAGTAATAGTTAGTAGTTAGTTAAGTAACACCGTGGAGGACGGATGGGTCTTTACCCAATGTATGCCTGATCCACATCCCGTATGAGGCGTTTCATGTAAGATACTATAAATACCCTTTTCCTAGCAAGGCAAAGGGTTGGAGCTTGATAATACATTTTTCTTTGTCTCACTAGAAGTTCCCAACTCTCTCTACCTTCTCTCTCTAAACTCAAGTCTCATTCGAATTCCATATGTTATGATCGTGTGTTTGTGAAAACCAATATGTAACACCAACACGCATTGATTCTTCGGTCTCCTAAGTAGCCTCGCTCTCAGGGTGGTTCTTCTAAAGAATCTTAATGAACGGAGTTGTTTTACTTCTCATGACCCGATCCTGACGCTCCAAAATAGCCTCAAGCTCTTCAACACAAGAAAAATCCACTCGGATCTAATCCAACGGATAAGAAACAATATGGAGCGGATGATAGTTGTATTCCCTCAGGAGTGATACATGAAACACATTATGCACATGGGAAAGCTGCGGAGGTAGTGCCAAATGATACGAAACTTCACCAACGCAGTCTAAGATTTCAAACGGACCAATGAAACCCGGACTCAGTTTCCCTTTAATTCCAAAACGCTTAACACCTTGAAACAGATACACCTTCAGAAATACACGATCCCCAAGACTAAATTCTAAAGCACGTCAGTGATGATCAGCATAACTCTTCTGTCGAGCTCTAGCTTCCTTGAGCTTCTCTTTAGAAATGGTGACTTTCTCATTAGTCACCTCGATTAATTCGGGGACCCTCAATAAGTCGTTCACCAACCTCATTCCAACAAATAGGTGCTCTACACTTTCGTCAGTACAACAACTCGAAAGGATCCCCTTTAATACTAGCATCCCAACAATTGTTGTAGGCAAACTCAACCAAACACAAATACTCATCCCAATGTCCCATCCATTCAAGACCACAAAATCTCAACATATCTTCCAAAGTCTGAATAGTGCGTTATGACTGCTCGCCAGTCTAAGGATGAAACGCGTACTAAACTTGAGTCGAGTACCCCCAACCTTATGTAAACCCTTCCAAAAACATAAGGTTAAACGTGGATCACTATCAGAAATAATAGCTGTCAGAGTGCCATGAAGACGAACAATCTCCTTCTGAAAGATTTATGCCAATATACTAACCGAATAGTCTTTCCGAATAGGCAAAAAGTGAGCGGATTTGGTTAAACGATCAACCGCAACCCAGATAGCATCATGCTTCTTAAGAGTACGAGGTAAGCCTGTCACAAAATCGATAGAAATCTGATCCCACTTCCATGTAGGAATATCTAAAGGCTGTAGAAGACCACTAACACGCTGATGCTCAATCTTAACCTGCTGACATGTCATACACTTAGCCACAAACGTCGCCACATCCTGCTTCATACCATTCCACCAGAAATGCTGCTTCAAATCTCTGTACATCTTAGTAGAACCCGATGAATAGAGAATGGAGAACTGTCTGATTCAAACAACACAGCTTCTCGAAGATTAGAATTGTGGGGAACGCATAGTCTATTTCCTTGCCAAATCACACCATCGTCGTCCACCCGAAATTCTGTCTGCTTGCCCTCTTTCAAATTCTGAATCACATAACATAATTCACCATCCTCCTTTTAAGCTTCTTTAATTTGTAAGATAAGGTTAGGCTCAATTTTGAAACTCGCCCAATAACCATTAGACCCACGGATACATAACTCAGCCTCCATAAGCTATAAGTCTTTGATGATCCTAGGCCCGATCTCAAGACTAGCCAACATACCAAATTTTCTGCTAAGCTCATCGACCACAACACTGGCCTAACCCGGATGATACTGAATATTCACGTCATAATCTTTAAGAAGTTCCAACCAATTCCTCTGCCTCATATTTAACTCTTTCTGGGTGATGATGTATTTGAGACTCTTATGGTCGATAAAGATGTCACATGTCTCACCATATAAATAGTGCCTCCAAATCTTAAGAGCAAACACCACAACCTCCAGTTCTAAATCATTTGTTGAATAGTTCACCTCATACAGTTTCAAATGCCTCGACGCATAATCAATAACCTTCCCCGTGTTGCATAAAGACGCAACCCAAGCCTTTCTTTAAAGCATCACTATAAATCTGATAACCACTAGTACCAGATGGAAGAGTAAGTACAGGAGCAGAGACTAATCTCTTCTCAGCTCCTCAAAAATTTCCTTCCGATCGTCATTCCAAAAAAATTTCTCACCTTTCCGCATAAGCTTCGTCAACGGCAAAGCTAAACGTGAGAATCCTTCCACAATCTTCGATAATATCCTGCAAGACCCAAGAAGCTTCTAACCTCAGTCAAAGTCGTCGGTCTTGGCCATTTATTGATAGCCTCAACCTTATCCGGATTCACAGTAATACCATCAGCGGATAAAACGTGACCTAAAAATGCTACTTGTCCCAACCAGAACTCACACTTCGAAAATTTAGCATAAAGCTTCTTCTGATGCAAAATCTCAAACACAATACGATGATGATTTTCATGCTCCTCCTGTATCTCTAAATACACCAGAATGTCATTAATAAACACAATGACAAATTTATCCAGATACTCATGGAATACACGGTTCATCAGATCCATAAAGACGGGCGGATCTTTAGTCAAACCAAATAGCATCACTAAAAACTCATAGGGACCATAACGAGTACAGAATGCAGTCTTAGGAACATCTTGCTCCTTCACACGCAACTGATGATAGCCAGATCTCAAATCAATCTTAGAAAAGAACTTCAAACCCTGAAGTTGATCAAACAAGTCATCGATACGAGGAAGCGGATATCGGTTTCTAACGGTAATATGGTTCAGCTCACGATAATCAATACACAATCTCATACTGCCATCCTTCTTCTTTACAAACAAAATAGGAGCACCCCACGGAGAAACACTTGGACAAATAAAACCACACTCAAGAAGTTCTTGCAGTTGCTCCTTCAATTATTTCAGTTCAATCAGTGCCATACGATAAGGAACTTTAGAACTAGGTTCAACACCAGGAATCACATCAATACTGAATTTGACTTCACGCTCAGGTGGCATACCTGGAACTTCATTAGGAAACACATCAATAAAATCCTGAACAACTGGATGACTCTCAATGCGAGGACCATCCAAAGAAGTATCTTTAATCGAAGCCAAAAATCCTTCAAAACCATGTGAAAGTAACGCACGAGCTTTCATAGCAGAAATGATCTTAACAGACATACCAGGCTAGGAACCATGGTAAACGAATTTAGAAGAATTCGAATCACCAAATATAACACGCTTGGCATGACAGTCGATAGTCGCCCGATGCTCGGACAACCAATCCATACCCAGAATAATATCAAAATCACACATGTCCAATGAAATAAAATTAGCAGAACGGATCTTATCGTCGAAACTTAAAGGAAATTTCTGATATTCATGATTAATAATCACAAGATTCTTCATAGGAGTCAAAATTGAAAGAGCATAATCAAATGGTGTCACGGGAATATTAAACGAAATAGAAATCACTGAATGTGTTGCACTTGTATCAAATAAAACATATACAGCACGATCGTACAAATAAAGAGTTCCCGAAGTGGTACTTGAAGCACTGGCTACCTGATCCCTGGTCAAGGAGAACACTCGACCCTTTGCAGCTGGCTGTTTATCATTCCTATTACCCTCGTTGTTGTTACCATTAGCCTTAGGACAGTCCTTGGCCCTATGCCCAACTTGACTACATATAAAGCAATCACCCGTATCCCGATGACATATCCTCCCAAGATGTAGTTTCCCACTTGTGCCGCAAGGGGGAGAAGAAGCATAATTTGTATATCCCCTCTACCTAGATGAACTAGAATAACGGTTGTTCTGCTGACCACGTTACTACTGATCACATCCCAACCTCTGGTTGTTGTTTCCTTGCCTGTCATATCCTCGTCGATCGTAACCCCACTGATCATTACCCCTCGAATCATTACCCCGCTAATTGTTTCCATGAACTGGTCGCACGCGATTACCATCATGATTTATCTTATTACTCTATCTCGCCCTCTCCTGTATGATCTCAATGTTACGAGCGGCGTTAGCAACCTGTACTACATCATCAAACTCGGTATTCACGATCCCATCCAAAATCTCATCCCTAAGTGCCCACTTAAAACTCCTAGACTGTTCTTCCTGGGTACATGCCTTGTCTCCCAAGAATCCGGAAAAACGAAGGAACCTCTTCATGAACTCAGATCTAGTTTCCCTTTCCAACTGATGAATTAAATGAAACTCTCTCTTGAAATTCTGTTTGTCGGGCCTCGGAAAATACTAAAGAAAGAAAGTCTCACGGAACTGGGCCCAGGTCAGAGTTGCTACAAAAGTATCACCGCCCTTAGCATGCTTATGCTCTTTCCACCAACTAAGAGCGTCAACCTCAAACTTATAGCTAGAAAGCCGAGCTTTGAACACGTCATCACATCAAAAAAACTTCAAAACTCTTCTCAATATGCGCAATCCAATTCTCCGCCTCAACTGAATATGTCGTAGAGCTAAAAGATCGAGGCTTTTGCTTACCAAACCTCTCTAGCCAGGTATGAATGGTGGTCTGAGATCCACCACCTAAACTACTGGTCGTGCTCTGTCGAATCTCATTTGAAATACGTATGGTGAGATCAGGAATCAAGGCCCTAATTGCTTGTTGAACCGCCTCAGCAAAGCAATTTCCTCTTCAGTTCAATGTGTGTTCACCATCCAAGTAATCATAGACGAATTAGCGAAGATACATGATGTAGGTTTTACTGACCAGGTTTTAATATTTATAATAACTCGTTATACCTATGGTCTACCCTAATGCACTAACAGGCAGTGTACCCAGTCGTGTGTAGTGTAGTATTCGGTAAAACCGAGGTCGTCCCAAGACCTATGTGTGCGGATTTAAACTAAGTCTAGGTGTCACAGATTTTAATATGATTTCGATCTGATTAAATACTAAAGCAAATAAAGATGAAGGTTGTGATCAATAGAGGAAAGAGGTGTTAACCTAGTTACTCATCCTAATTAGTAGTATTTACGTCTAATTACTTTCAATTACTTCAGGTGGAGTAAAAGTCGCTAGGACAACATTTGGTCAGTTTGTCCTAACCTATCAGCAAAGGGTCCCACTGGAGAAGTCAGGTGTCCCCTCATAAGTCCAGCTATTCTTGGTCCCCTAAGCTAAATCATTAAGTACCGCTACATGCTAGATTCATAATAGTGAGTGCCCAGGCGCTAGCATCTTAAACACTCACCCCTTACTTCTTAAGTTCATCCAAACGGTAGGTGATCAGTTGGTCAAATCGCACAAGTAGAAAGGGTCGTCAGTTGGTCATATCTTACCCTTCCCGTCTCAGTCTACTCACTTAGGGTCAGTTGGTTATATCTCCTAAGTAACTAGCCTCTACCGCCATTCAAAACTACCGAAACAAGGGTAGCTACCAACAAACTATGCATGCATACACTTAGAAATAATTATACGAAAGCAATGTAAACGCAAACAAAACAATTAAGGAATCATAACTAGGCCAGCACCAAGAGGTGCTTAGCCGCTCATATTAACAATAACAATCAATTCAATTTTTAATGTTACGAAATACATGAATTGAAAGTAAAGAAAAGATAAAAAGCTAATGCTTATCGTAGGGGAGTGATTTCTCCCTTAAAGATAGCTCCGTATGCTCCTCTAGATCTACCTTCGACTTCTTCTCACGTTCACTAATTGTTGTGTGTGAAATGGGATGCTTTGAAATGCTAGAAATCGTGGGGTATTTATAGGCCAGATCTGGTTACGGCGTAACTTATTATAAGAGTTACGCCGTAACATACAATTCTTCGTATTTTGCACTAATAATGCTGGTTACGGCGTAACCTCTGGAAAGAGTTACGCCGTATATTCAATAAATCTTGGTTATGCCGTAGTTGTTGCATGAGTTACGGCGTAATTAGTAGCGGCGCGGAACCTCATTTGACCTAAAATGGTTACGTCGTAATCTTGGATAGAGTTACGCCGTAATCTTCTGTTAAGTTGGTTTTCTGAGCCACGCTTTAGTTACGGCGTAATGTGAGAGAGGAGTTACACTGTAACTTCTTCAAAGTGAGCATACTATGATAAATCTTCAATAAATTCTCCAAATCCGCGTCTCTTTAGCTCCAATGCTCGTAATTTACCTGAAAGTGAAATATAATGGAAAACATGCGTAAATCCATTTATATGATATAAATTACAAGCATTATCGGGGGAAATTAACATTTAATATTTAGGATAATTTGATGTTATCAAATATCCCCCCACTTGAACTCTACTTGTCCTCAAGTAGACCTTATTAGAAAGATTCCTAAAAAGATATCTCCCATTACCTGGAAAATATAAGTTTACAAATTCCTTATGCTAGAATAAAACAAAGCCGAACACCTCACAAAATGGGAACGAAACACTCAAATCTCTCAACTATTCTAAGTGTCAATTTCGGGGTGATCACTCAATCGCACAGTCATAGCATGTATTCTATCATAAGCTTGGCGGTTAAACAAATCTCCACCACTAGAGTTAAGGGCTAAACAATTCTTGAAGGCAATATGGGTCGACAAGACAAAGGTTAAGGGTGACTCGTCATTACTAACATGTCGAGGCGAAGTGGAAAAAACCAATGGTACATGACCAAATCCATGGCAAAGACACCAAAGATTGCTCGCTGCATCACCTAGACACGCTTCATGACTAAAGGGTAGGATAAGACATGGGATGTATAAATGGTGTAAAATAAAAATCAAGCAAATAGTCTAAATCTATAACCAAGTCATCACCACTTACAGTCCGCCCAAAGTACAAGTTTCAAAGTTAAGAAACCGGATCATGATATAATAGGTAGATGTGTCATTAGAGGACGTCATGATCAGCACACTACCTTTTCTCCAACTGTTGGCGCAATTACCAATTCCAATCTTCAAATGTGAACGAGGTGGCCTCCTCGATACTAAATCTATATTAAGCTTATAACATAGTGCTTATAACATCGCACTTTACAATCAACTGAATAACAAATACGTAACTATATATATATTTTTTTAAGGAATCATAAACATAACAAATAAACATAACATCCCCCCACTTGAGATGAACAATGGGAATTCGGGGGGTCTTCAATGATCTTTAAGAATATGTCATCGACGAAAGCGTGATTCCAGAACCTTTCCACTTGAACCTTGAACTTAGGCAAATGATGACTTCCCAATCACAAATAATGACTACAGGGTAGGCTAAGGTGTATAGGTGTAACGAAACAATATATTGGGTTAACAAAATGAAAGGAATGGCTCAGATTAGTGTATCTAGAGGTATCTTGCACTAAAGGTAAGTGCAACAAAAGGGTTTCACATGGGGGTCGAGAAGTCAAGGTGACTAATCGATAGACACACAATGGTAGGCTATTTGGGTGATAATCCTATAATACTGCCTTCTTAAACTGAAAAGTCCAAATACATCGAGCTAACTCAACATACCTCGTCTATGGTCTCGAAAAGATGCAAAGGCCAAGTTCTAAAGTTTACAAGCTACCGGCACACTCATAATTTGGTGGATTTGAGGGTAAAAATTTGTAAACGGATAAGGCTAATCTCACCATATAATATCAAGGGTTATATGTACTCGGCTAAGGTCTAATCTAGTTAGGTTAAGAAAAACATGTCAAAATTTTAAAAATGGCATAATTTTTCAAAATAAACTAGAAAATCGAGGGCAAAATGGTTAAAAACACAAAACCCAACAGAAATAGAGGTGAAGAGAAAAGTAGAATTAGAGCGAGAACTAAAGGTGAAGAGAAAAGTAGAATTGTACAAAGTCCCTTTTATACTAAGCGTTAAATAAAGGTGAAGAGAAAAGTAGAATTAGAGCGAGAACTTCCCTGAAATTCGCTTCAAAAAGAAAGAAGGCCCACAAAAAAGAGTCGTGCCTTCGCATTAGCATCCACGAGCAAACTTCAATCCCTGAAATCACACTACCGACAAGCATAATTCTAAAAAGAAAAAATGAAAAATGAAAAATAAACCTAACTCACTTTCGTAGGAATCACGGTTGCATTTAGCGCATGCAACAAGCCTTTTAAACCACTTGGTGTCCCAAGTGGACGAGTGTAGTCTTGTGAGGGCTTACAGGGAACATACCCACAAAGTTCATTTAAAAGACTAATACAAGGTTATTGTGTTTAAAATGAAAGAAGTAATGCAGAGGGTAGTTACGTCGTAACTCCAAAAGGAGTTACGCCGTAACTAGGCAAAACCTGGCAGATGCTGCAAAAGTGTAGCTATGGCGTAACTACTGAATGAGATTACGCCGTAATTGGTAATGCTTCTGAAGTTCCGTTGCAAAAGGGCTTGTTACGGCGTAACCATGAGAATGAGTTACTCCGTAACTCTGGTCGGATCATCATGCTGCAGCAGCAACTTTTCTTCGGTTTCTACAAAAATGGTTAAAAACACAAAACCCAACAGAAATAGAAATAAAACAAAAAAAAAGAGATAATTCGGGTTGTCTCTCGAAAGAGCACTTTTCTTTATTTACCAGTCTTTAAGTTAGACTCAAGGCCTTGGAGCTTTATGGTTGCCTTTGGACTTGTCCAACTTCCTCCACTAGTTGGCGGCAATCATTCATCCATTCGATAAAAACCTTTTTTCTTGTTGTGTTCCCGATGCTACATGTTTCAAATTTTTATGAGAGCCACTCATTAAATGATAAACATGACTTCCGCAGTCGTCACCTTCTGCTATAGGACCAATTGTTGTACTCATGTTTGATTTTTAAACATTGATTATTGCATCGATAAGGTGATAGTTATCGTAATTGCATTTTAGTTGTTTGTACCAATCTTCAAAAGATAATTTTCCGAATTTTATATCGTGTATCTCAATCTCGTGAGGGCACGTCCATTCATCCACCCTTCCATCACAAAATTCACGAAAAGGGTTGCACGAGGGCCATGCTTTCATTGATTCGTTATCTTCTGTTAATATAGGGTTGCAGTAATGTTTGTTAGGATCCGGAGCTTCCTTAATACCCTCAATCTAGACAATCTCTCCCTGTTCTTGTTCACAACTATCAACATTCTCTCCACGATTGTTAGTATTAGGATTATAACACATAGGTGGGTCGAGCGACGAAATATTGACAATATCAACTTTATTTGAAACTTCTAATTTTGGGTTTAATTTCTCTTTCATGCTGAAAGTTATTCGTTCTTTTTCAGTTCCTAAAGAAATTTGTTTTTCAAAGACCTTAATTTGTGCTCGACAAGTGGCCAGAAAAGGTATTCCAACAATTAAGTTGTAAGTCCCCCGTTTTCCCATATCAATAACCACAATATCAGTGGGAAAAAGGAACTTTTCATTTTTAAGGACGACATTATTAACCACTCCCCTAGGTATAGCTTTAGAGGAATCATCCATTTCAATCATCATTGTTGTTTCTTTTAAATTCGTAAGTTTTATTTTTTCAAACAAAGTGGTAGAAATAAGGTTTACCCCTCCCCCCAAATCTGCTAATGCGGGAATTTTAAGATTACCGATAGTGCATGGAAGAAGAAAACTTTCCTGATAGTGTTGTTTCTTAGGAAGTTGGCTTGGCAGGTCCTCGTCGTCTTCCGATTTATCATCTTCTTTTAGGTAGTTAATCCAGGATAGATCATTGGTGACAGAAGAGGCGCACTGTTCTTTCTTTGGTTTATCTTGTGCAAATATGGATTTGCAGGAAATGGCTTTGTCATTACTGGTCTCAAGGTTTTTAGCTAACTGCCCAATTTGGGTTTTGAGGTTTTTTATTGCGGCATCTTGGTTCCGCAAGTTCATGTTGGTGTCTTCTTTTACCTTGACCATCTATTCTTTGAGTCTATCTCTTTTCTTTGAAGATTCCTTGATATGTTTATGTGTTATTTCTTCAAGGCTTGGTCTAGGAGTATTGTTGTTGACTCTTGTATAGAACCCTGGGGATTTTTCTCGGTATCTGGCCCCGTTACCATTGTATCCGTTGAAGGGACTTCCACCTCCATTTTTTACTCCTTCAATCCTTTTAACTTCCTCGTTGGAGGAGCATTCCTTAATAGGGAGAGCTCCATTGTGTTCATTTCGTTCAACTTGTATGGAATGCACATTTTCCTTGAGCTTTTTCATGTCTCTTCCCAGACTTTCTAATTTGTTGTTTATCGCTGCAAGGCCTTCCATATTTCCACTCTTACATCGATTACTTCCCCCATTGTGCCATTTGTGAGAGTGGTCAGCCATCTTCTGAATAGTTTCAAGAGCCAATGTTGGAGTCATCCAGGTATTGGTCCTTGAGAATCGAATATTTGTCTTGAGGAGATGTTCAAACCTTTGTAAAAGACGTTCACCTTTTGCTGACTGTTGAGGTCGTGAGTAGGGCACTTGTATAATAATTCATTATACCTTTCCCATGCTTGGTATAACGTTTCATCACCCTCCTGTGTTAGGTCACTAGATTTACAACACAAGCTTCAATGAAAGAGATAGAGACGAGTGAACAAATAAACCAAACACACACACACGATATGAGTAATACGGTTATGCGTAGGAGTATGTGAAAGGAAATAACTTGAACAACCAACCTTCAAATGAAGGTTTACAAGGGGTATTTATAGGAGGGAAGCTAGGGCAACACTCCTAGTTCCTATCCTTTCCTTATTGGACATGGGCCTAAGCTTATGGGCCTTCTACATAAGCTAGACCTTAAACAAACATAAAGGCCATAATAAGCTACCTATTACATATGAGTAACTAACACTTGAATAAAGGTTTAGGAGTGATTCCAACAATCTCCCCCTCAAGTGTTGGTGATGAAAAATGGTGAAGGTGTTGATGTAATAGTAGCTTTGACGTCTTCAGACATTCTTCTTTCTTGTGAGAAGAATTGCCTTGATTCGAACCATCTCCCCAGTGGAGCGAGATAGTTTTCTTTGAACAATTATGCTTGGACGTCATCTTTAACTTTGTTCTTTGATCTTCGAGAGTGTTGACACTTACAAGTTTGAACTTCGAGAGTGTTGACAGCATAGTGTGAAAACACAACTCTAATTCTTACAAAGGCCGTTCCTGAATCGGAGTCCCACAATTGAGATAACACGATGTACCGAAGTACACCTACGATTCAGATGAGTCGCTGAGGTACAATGAAGCATCACCTCACGACTGTAGACCGTTTGAGACCACTAAGCGCAATCCACGGGGAGTTGCCGGCGACTGCTGTCATGGCTGTTTGATGTTGACCGGGCAGAGTTTCCATTCAATACTGAGGATCACAAATGTGAACCTCTCATAAATGTTCTCGACAGATTGCTAAGATCTGTGAAGGACTCGATAATGTACCACTGAAATTCTTATTGTTGAATGTCTAGTGATGAAATGTCAAGTGTACCTAAGAGATCTTTTGATGAATCTCGTGGCTCTAGACTCAATAGTGCATTTTGGTTTTCCTGAAGCGAGACTAGGGAGAGGGTCTCCTTCTTCAATACCAGAATCTCTAGGAGAAAGCCGATAGTTTACGTAGGGTTCCCTGTGAGAATGAAACAAGCTTCGTTTGAGAGAAACTTGAGTGGATAAGAAGGTTTAGTGCATGCGTCACTGGGTCCATGAAGACTTTTAATCTTCAATACCGGTGTCATCTAGTGACAACCAGTAGCATATGAATTGAACCCGGTGTCTGCCCTAAGTTGAATAATCTGGAGGGCTATTTCTTTTCACCCTTTTATTTGCATTTCTTTTTAATTCTTCAACTCCTTCTTTCTCCGATTCTCATTCTCTCCTTTTTACAATCATACCTAAGGACTTCTAAATTCTAACTATTGGTAGTGTCCTTGGGTAGATCCCTCCGGCTCTGGCGGATCATAGGACGGTTATTCCTAACCTTAATCACTTTATAACTCCATTGCCATAAAACCATTTTCAAGAAAATCTCTCAAAGAGTTTGTAGATGAAAACATGTTTGAACCACTATGAGAGTTTTATCTTTTAGCAAAAATACTCCCCCTCCACATGTGCTTTAGAGTTTTGACGGAAATCTGCACAGTGAGGAAAGAGCGCGCACTTTTGAATTGATCGACTCAAGATAGACATTCCCCCGCGAGACACGGTTACGTGGCATAGTTAAAAAGTTGCATTGTCAGCTTTTAGGTGAAAACTAGCTCTAATAACTATGTTGAAGGTGTGGACAACCCCGAAAGGTTGTCAAACCCGTCAAGGTTCATGTCTACCAAGAGTTTCTCGAATGGTACATTCTACTCGGACAAGTTTTGCGAGACACGTTTACATCACTAGCGAACTAGCTTGAAATTATTACCCATCCCGGACAAGTCTTTTCGAGTTACTGACAGTTAATATCTCGTCAATTCTTGGGTTAAAGTCTTTTCACACGAGAGTTCATATAGCAAAACACAACATATTTCTTATCACGTATTTTCTCCCCTTAAAAAATGGCATATAAAATGTTATTTTTGAAAAGTTGAGAATAAATATGACCATTTAAGTGTTATGGGAAGAATGACCATTGTGAACAATTTGTGAACAAAGTTTTAAGTCAAGTACTCCCCTCAACGAGTGATATAAACGGTTGAGGTTTTGAAAATCATAAGGGAAAGTACTTGTTCTTTTGAGCAAAACCTTGAAAAGTGAAAGGTTTGATAGGTTTTACTCAAAAGTAAGAAGCTTTCCCTCCTTTTATAAGGATTGTGGCACTGAAGCGTACCACAGGGTCCTTTATTTACAAGTACGGGTTGTGCACTGTAATATGTACACAAGCCATAGACATAATAAATCATACATCCAAATTTATAATGAAAGAAGCAGTTCAAGGGGTACCGTGTAGTCAGAGATGTCGCCAGGAGTGTGAATCGAGCGTTGAAAGCCGATGATGTTTCTCCTGGGTCGACCACCAACATAGCTTTCCAATCTCCTGAACTGATCCCTTCTATACAACCGTTCATCAATCATTGTGATGATCCTCTTCACATCCCTTCGATCCTGAGAATTCCATCGCTTAGGAGACCCGATCTTTTGGTGTATATCCTTCAACCGGTATGCCAATCCTTCCCTAACCATCTTCAAAGTGTGATCTCTAAACTTGTGAAGATCTATGCACGCCATCAAGCAATTTCTTTGAAGTTCACTGCGGTAAACGACGCCGAATGGTTTGCTGATGAGTGTAAGTTGTGAGAGCTGGTTGATGTCGGGAAGATCAAGCTGCGGTGGAGTGAAGTTGACACGGGTCTGATAAGATTCAACTGCCAGCTGGAGATCTTCAACACGTTCTTTGATAACTATGCGTCTGATGAAGATGAGCACTGACTTGATGAATTCACGTTGTACTTCAGTGGAGAATTGTCTCATACGACCCTGTACTTTGGCAAGGTACATGTCTTCGATGTCGTTGATAGACAAATTCTCAAAGTCAGCTTCATAGAATGCATAATCCCTTTCGTGTTGTCTCTTGACCACAATATTCTTGAGATACGTGTAGTCCCATTTGGATGAAAGATGAACGTGTTTGATGGCAACGATGTTTTAGTAAGAACACTGCATGTTGAGACTTCGTACTGGCAGCTCGTAGTAGATTCTTCGGTGTTCCAGCCAATGATGAATCCCATACATTGCATCTCGGTCGTATGCTTCCACTTTGTTGGAGAACAAGTGATTAGCTCTTTCCTCGATAGCTATGCAGTTTGAGTATTCGGTTGCTGGGAATGGAAGTGTCAAGGATGTAGCGTATTTCCTTGAACCATCGCCACCGTGAAGAAGAAATTCCAAGTCTTTGTTGAAGAAATATCCGAATGGGATCCTAGGTGATCCGGTTGGTGATCGTTGGTAGTGGTTTAGTCGGTGTAATATGGAGGGTTGTCCCGCTTCGTAAAGTCGATGTTTGCTTCTGGGTTGAGCCAATCCATGTTATTAGACATAGCTCGAGCAATGTTGTCAAGGTGATATTCGACCTCGATGGCACTTTCTATGCTATCTTTCCATAGTTGAAAAGCTTCATTCTTGATTCGCCGTGTTAATACAAATAAACCGTAAAAACGTTTATTTATATTTTACGATCTTCTAATGTTTTGTCGATAACAAACGTAAAATCATATTAACGAAACAAATAAAATACGTAAATGGTTTGAACTAATAGTTTCTAACATATTCACATTTTCACATAAAACACTAAACCAAGTATAAGTGATTTTATGATTTAGTATTACATATGTACAACAACTAGTGTTTAGATATTTGGGTAAATATACACATAACTAGTATGTAGTATATTGGGTAATATAAATGGGTAGAAACTTAAGTATTTGACCCATTGACCAAATACATTGAATGTAGTTGGGTAAAACAAGTATATACTAAATGGTAAAACTAGCAAATGGTATTGACCCATAACCCATGGTTTTATATATACCACTTGACCAAGTTCATTGTATACTAGCAAATGGTATTGACCCATAACCCATGGTTTTATATATACCACTTGACCAAGTTCATTGTATCCTTAAGATACATTGTATCTAGAAAGAAAACCATGGACCAACCCATAACCCATGACCCATAACCAAAAAACCCATGGGCAAAGAGGAGCGTTCCACGGATCCCTAGCTTTGTGCTAGCCGGATCCCAAGTGGAAGGGATCCGTGGGATCCGGGGAACATTAGATAATTTTCTCTATAAATAGAGAGCCATTTCTTCCTTTCTACTCATCCCTTTACACACATAATTCCTCCAAGTATACTAACCCTCTAACCTCAGATCCAAGAGATCTATGTAGTCTTTGTCTTTTGTTTTTGTGTGATCTTCTAGGTTCCTCTTAAAGGAAAGATCACCACTTCTT
The DNA here is from genome assembly GCA_910596185.1 of Chrysanthemum makinoi. Classification (NCBI taxonomy): domain Eukaryota; kingdom Viridiplantae; phylum Streptophyta; class Magnoliopsida; order Asterales; family Asteraceae; genus Chrysanthemum; species Chrysanthemum makinoi. Next base: position 24,469,565 of record OU343224.1, on the reverse strand, counting down.
GAAGACGTGCAAGCTCAAGTCCATGAGTTGTCATGCTTCGTCATCATCAAGACAACGAAGGTTCTCTTGTTGATAGATCTATCTTTCTCCATAGATGTTGGGTTGAAGGCATTAGTGAAGAATGCCAAAAGTGTCAAGATGAAAGCATTAGTGAAAGGTGCTCATCATCCGTGTCAAAGCATTAGTGAAGAATGCTAAAGCTGTCAAGACGAAGGCATTAGTGAAGGGTGCCAAGCGTTGTGTCAAAGGCATTAGTGAAGGATGCCGAAGAATCAAATCAAGTAGCATTTGGGAAGAATTCTTAGGTCGTATAATCGATGAGGTGCATCGTTATACATATAAGTATTTGTTTATTTACAAGGATGGTGATATCCTTGATGGTGTTGTAACAAGGAGTAGATCTCCTTGATAATGGGTGTTGTGTCGTGAAGGGTAGTAGTTCCTCCATAGTAATGGAACTCGGTGGTTAGCCTAGCACCGTATAAAAGGTAGGCGACGTTGTGTTAGGTGTGGTTCGCCTTGGTGTGAAAGAACTCGGTATTTAGCTTTGTACCGGAAAAAGGTGAAGCGACGTTGTGAAGGCTTCTCCGCCATAAGGAGATTGGTGTAGTGCTTACGAACTCTCGAGTAGGTGACTCGGGGAGTGGAGTAGGGCAAGGAAGGTGTCCTTGTAGCTGAACCACTATAAATGCTTGTGTCGTGGTGATGTGCTTCTTACTCTTTATCTTTCATTACACGTTTATATATCTGTCTATCAACGTCCAACATAAACAACCAAATAGATTGACATAAGTCGATCTAAATATTTAAAAGGAAGTTTTAAATTGGTAAAATATTCAACCCCCCTTCTAGTTTTCCACAATTGGTATCAGAGCTTCGTTACCAAGTTTTTTAGTATATTGTACTTTGAAAACTTGATACGATCCGTGTATGTTTGAAAACTACAAAGAAGGGAATTTCTTAAAACAAAAGGTCATGTTTTTAGAAATCATCATATGTTGGATAGTGATAGATCATTCTAACATTTTCCTTTGAGAAGTCTTCATACTAGGATTTGGGTATCTTAGAAGATCATGAAGTATTTCGAGTCTATGGTTTATAAAACCATAAAAAGGGGATATAGCAAAGGTATGTTTTCCTAGTTACAATTTTTTGTCAAAAACGTGCTAAATTGCTTGTGGACAAAATGGTGATATATGCTTCTATCTTATAATAAGCATAATATAAAAAGTGTTTTAGTGATTTTTTTTTCTTTGAAGTTTTGTTGTTGGATATCTTGTTAATCAAGCTTGAATGAAGGTAAAAATGGGTAATATAACTTCACTAAAAAGTCTATAAAGACTAAACCTTTACGTTGGGTCAAAACGTACATTTTTGTAATTCGTGTCGATCCGCGGATCCCTCAAAGAACCGACGGATCCTCAAGCAAGGATCCGTGGTACGAAGACAGCTTTTGTCTGAATTTCAAAATTCATAACTTTTAACCATAAGTCGTTAGAAGTCGTGCCACCTATCGCTTTAAAGGTATTTGAGTCTACTTTCATTTAAAAATGATTTCATAAACTTATTAAAAACAATAATTTACAGAATCATTGATTTATAATAGAAAGTCATTTTTCGATCATAACTTTTGCACAAACTTTTGATCTAATTGGAGATGGATGTTTTCACTTTTGAATAACAATGTGTCCTCTATTGAAATTAAGGTTTTGATCATATTTATAAATATAAAAGAAACTAATCAAGCTTGGTTTACATGTTTATATTTAACACAAAGCGATGAAAAGAACTTTCGTATGCTATGTTAAATGATAAATTGTCCTCTTTGCATTACTTGATTATTTGCTTATCTCAAATAGCTTTTGTGCTTGTTTGTCGATTTAGTAATATCCTACTAATCAATGTGCTATTTGAAGGAGTGTTTGGGATAACATCTAGTTGTGTCGAAAATGTTAGTTTAGATAGTTAGATAAGTCATATAGGTTGAAAAATGTTTAAAATTAGATAAGTCATATAGGTTGAAAAATGTTTAAAAAATATAACACACTAAATGGTTTTTTGATTGAGTTTGTCATGTGTGCAACATAAATGTTTTATGTGCTTATATGATTTCTTTTGTTCTTGTATCATTCTCAAAAAACAACAAGAATGTACATCGGATCATAACCTACACTTGTGTTGATGATGTACTCTCCCGTTTTCCTTTTCATGATCGCTCTCCAAGCTTCATAGTAGGATTGAAACTTGATTATTTCATCCGATATACTCAAGTAAATTATTTTGCAACACAATTATAATTGTTCATATCCGAAAGTCCAAACTCGAGCTTTCCAACAACATATGTTGAACTAGCTCATTCAACCATTTTTTCTTGTTCACCATATGGACAACTCTTAATTTTTTTTGACACCTTCGTCACCTTAGTTGTTTCAAGTATAATATTAATATAAACGAATAAAAGTATCATCATTGTTACTCTTCGATAGGCCATTGTAGGAATATAAATTTTCCTAACTTGAGAATGAATACTGGAGAATTTATTGCACTAGAAACTCAATTTGACCTAACGGTTGAATTGCTTCCTTGAGAGAAGTTGGGTATGTGGAATCGCCCGTAAAAATGGTTGTGTTTAGCCGTAATTGAGCACCGCTAGTAATAGTCTCATATTCATTCTCTCACTTGAGAAATTTATACTCCCATGTTTTCCTAAAGTAAGTTTACAATGGAAATACTTTTGCTTGTGTTAGGATTACTAATCAACCAAGTTGTAAAATTGATTTTTCTTTTAGTTAATCACAACTACTTACCTCATCAAGCGATTATCTTGCTTTGATCGAGAAGAGTTACATGACTTCATGGACGAAGTTCATTGTATGCTAATCACCATCCATAATGACTATACATAGTTCATTGCTTCCGTTTGCCAAAACAACCCTATTGTCTTGAACACCATCATCTACTCTGCACACCATTGTTAATACAAACGATTTACTAATCTAGATCGTAAATCTATTTTGAGCTTCATAAATAGCGTTTGTTAAGTTTGATATACCTCTGTGTTACTTGTGAGCTAGATCTCATTTAAGTGCTTATGTGCTATTTCTACATGCTACTTAGAATGTTTTACTTGTATACATGTATGCTTCTTGTAGAGATCATTAGTATCTAATTTTGATACTTAGAACAAACGCTCACTGCTAAGTAAAAACTCTCCCAGATGTCGGATCCCTAGTTTGTAACTAGCCGGATCCCTCAAGTGAAGGATCCGTGGGATCCGGGAAAATAGAAGTGGAGTTTTAATCCTTTACACCTCGAACCATGTTCCTAGACTACTTCACACTAGCTGAACTTAATACTTTAGGATCTCTTAAGTCCTTCTCAAGCTTAGTAAGCTTCACACTCACTCATAGCTCATTAAGGATCACACTCAAAGTGCCTTTCGATCTATTGTTTCACATAAACTCACTACTCTTCCGCTCTCTAGATCACTCATTATTTCTCACATGATCCCTCACATCTAGACTTAGAAATCTTTTGATTATGGAAAAATTGATCATAATCATCCTTACCTCAAAATTGGTCGAAATGGATCAAATTCTAGTTCTTCCACCTTAAAACCTTTAGGATCTTCTCCAAGACATTATCCTAAGTCACTATCTGATCACTAGGATCATTTAGCTCCATTTGACACTCTCAAGATTTTAGTGTCATCTTTGTTCATTGATTGGTACTCACGAAAGCTCCAATCTCTTCCATATAAGGCAATCATTAGCTACATCACTCATTGCCCTTGAACATTTAAGTACCCTTCCATTTAAAGACACTTAGGAGAACTGAAACACTCAAAAAGGTATAGGCTTTAGACCTTTCAAGCATCACTTCTATCCTTTCCCCATCTTTGAGGCGGATCCCCATTGATGGGAACCGTAGGATCCGGGTGATGATTTATGTCAAATCTTGCTCGAACAATCATTTCAAGCTCATCTTGCTAACTTGAACACTCCACCTCATCCTTATTAAATCCCTAGATTAGTAAAACTCTTAAGTTGACTCTTGTGCATGCTAATCATCACATTCCAAAGGATATTAGAGACTTAAGTCTTGAATGCACTTGCCAAATCCTTCCCTTTATAAGTCATCTTGCTAGAATCCCTTAGTCATCAAACACAACATAATTCTCAGCATTTAGAAACCTTTTCCTTAGTCATTTTATCATAAGGAAAGCTCCTAGTGGTAACTCATCCAACCAAGAACCACCCAAGAAAGTTGCTCGTGTTGTACACGAAATTTCCTCAACCGAATCATCTCCAGTTAAACCCACAAATGGTAGGACTTCCCATCCACCGAATCATCCTCCGTAAGAGATAATAGTGCTAGAATCTCAACTCAACAAACCCAATCAACAATTGCCAAGAGAACCGCAATAATTAGCATTAAACCTCTTAGGTTAGAAAAGGGATCATCGAGCTTTAAACCAAACGTACCTAGTTCTAGCAAAACGTCTAAACCTTCATTCCTAGAGAATGGACTACACTCCTTTACCGAGCCTCTCTCTATTCATTAGAACATTCACCACCGAGAACTTCCCATTTACCCACCTTCTCATTAAAATAGGAACCACTTACATCACCAACCAGTCCATCGTTGGAAACAAGGAACCACCAAGGACTTGATCATATGGAGAAATTTCCATTACCACCACTCTCATTCCTAGTAGAACCTCATCCTAAATTACTCAATGTACCTCCACCATCATTTGTAGAACCTCCTCAAAACATCCTGTTCCTAATGAAGACAATAATTGCTCTAATTATCTAATCACCCAAGGACTTGTTCAAGAAGTACAAAATGAGTTACATTTCATGTTTAATCATCTTCTTAAAAGATTGGACCAAATCAACAAGTCTACTCATCCCTAGACTCAAGCACATTGTTGCTTCTTAAGCTTTGGTCACTTATTAGTATTAGTAGAATATGGCTAAATCATTCTCTTAGTTTTTAGAGATTTGTTGATCATCTCTTATGTTTTATTGAATGATAGTTTACTTGCCATATTGCATTGAGTATATGTTTGTTGGTTGAATACATATCTCATTTTGATGTTAACATTACTTGTTACATCACCATTGCTGAATTTAATTATCAACTCTACGGATCCCTCAAAATTGCCTAGACGGATCCCTACTAGGAGGGAACCGTGGGATCCGTGAGACAGAAAACTATTTTTCTACTAACTTGGATCACATATGCAGGAAATTGTGCATTATACTTGTTTTCTAACCTTTGTTTTGTAGTTATTCAATCTACACTTGAAGCCTTTGACACCCTAAAGCTAGGGGGAGCTTTGTGTTAAAACAATACATTGCAAATTACTTGCAATATTAGGATTACATTTCTCGACATCCTTTTGCAAATTGCAATCATCAAGGGGGAGCACACTCGTCACTTAGACGAAATCTTTTGCAAACTTAGTTGCAAACAAACTAGCTTAGTATTACTTTCTTGACGCCCTTACATAGCGATGGACAAGTCAAGGGGGAGTAAAGACGAGATCTGTTCCCGTTACTTGTTCTCTATTTTTTTTCTTTCACATGTTTTTCCTAAAAACAATGTGTTAGTTTCCTTTCGAAGATCTTTTGTTTCACAAAAGGGGAGAAGAAAGTAAAACTACAAATTCAAACTTTTACAAATTTTAGCTTTTCCTTAAAATAATTTTATGTTTTGTCATCAACAAAAAGGGGGAGATTGTTAATACAAATAAGCCGTAAAAACGTTTATTTATATTTTACGATCTTCTAATGTTTTGTCGATAACAAACGAAAATCATATTAACGTAACAAATAAAATACGTAAATGGTTTGAACTAATAGTTTCTAACATATTCACATTTTCACATAAAACACTAAAACAAGTATAAGTGATTTTATGATTTAGTATTACATATGTACAACAACTAGTGTTTACATATTTGGGTAAATATACACATAACTAGTATGTAGTGTATTGGGTAATATAAATGGGTAGAAACTTAAGTATTTGACCCATTGACCAAATACATTGAATGTAGTTGGGTAAAAACAAGTATATACTAAATGGGTAAAACTAGCAAATGGTATTGACCCATAACCCATGGTTTTATATATATACCACTTGACCAAGTTCATTGTATACTAGCAAATGGTATTGACCCATAACCCATGGTTTTATATATACCACTTGACCAAGTTCATTGTATCCTTAAGATACATTGTATCTAGAAAGAAAACCATGGACCAACCCATAACCCATGACCCATAACCAAAAAACCCATGGGCAAAGAGGATGCCTCCACGGATCCCTAGCTTTGTGCTAGCCGGATCCCAAGTGGAAGGGATCCGTGGATCCGGGAACAAGAGAGAATTTTCTCTATAAATAGAGAGCCATTTCTTCCTTTCTACTCATCCCTTTACACACATACTTCCTCCAAGTATACTAACCCTCTAACCTCAGATCCAAGAGATCTATGTAGTCTTTGTCTTTTTTTTTGTGTGATCTTCTAGGTTCCTCTTAAAGGAAAGATCACCACTTCTTGAAGACGTGCAAGCTCAAGTCCATGAGTTGTCATGCCTCGTCATCATCAAGACAACGAAGGTTCTCTTGTTGATAGATCTATCTTTCTCCATAGATGTTGGGTTGAAGGCATTAGTGAAGAATGCCAAAAGTGTCAAGATGAAAGGATTAGTGAAAGGTGCTCATCATCTGTGTCAAAGCATTAGTGAAGAATGCTAAAGGTGTCAAGATGAAGGCATTAGTGAAGGGTGCCAAGCGTTGTGTCAAAGGCATTAGTGAAGGATGCTGAAGAATCAAATCAAGTAGCATTTGGGAAGAATGCTTAGGTCGTATAATCGATGAGGTGCATCGTTATACATATAAGTATTTGTTTATTTACAAGGATGGTGATATCCTTGATGGTGTTGTAACAAGGAGCAGATCTCCTTGATAATGGGTGTTGTGTCGTGAAGGGTAGTAGTTCCTCCATAGTAATGGAACTCGGTGGTTAGCCTAGCACCGTATAAAGGGTAGGCGACGTTGTGTTAGGTGTGGTTCGCCTTGGTCTGAAAGAACTCGGTATTTAGCTTTATACCGAAAAGGTTGCGACGTTGTGAAGGCTTCTTCGCCATAAGGAGATTGGTGTAGTGCTTACGAACTCTTGAGTAGGTGACTCGGGAGTGGAGTAGGGCAAGGAAGGTGTCCTTGTAGCCGAACCACTATAAATACTTGTGTCGTGGTGATGTGCTTCTTACTCTTTATCTTTCATCACACGTTTATATATCTATCTATCAACGTCCAACATAAAAAACCAAATAGATTGACATAAGTCGATCTAAATATTTAAAAGGAAATTTTAAATTGGTAAAACTATTCAACCCCCCCTTCTAGTTTTTCACACGCCGCAACTCAGATTTCGTCATCTTCTTTACTCGGAATTTTTCTTGCACTATCTTTGCATGCTCTAATGTATTACCGTCTACCAGATCTTGACCTTCAGCAGGGTAGGTAGTGGAATTAACAAGAGTAGAGAACCATTCAAATTCCTCTGTGTTATCTTCATCTAGCTGGGATAGGACGTCATCCTTGGGGCTTCTTCTTCTTTTTCTTAGGCCTAGATGAGGATTAGGTTTTTGTACTTTGTCGGTTGAGGCGGGTTGTTGTTGGGGCTCATGGTATTCTTCATCGTCACCACCCGTATACTCAAAGTGATCACTGGTTTTCTGAGTCTGGGGTGGTGTCTCGAATCCGAGGTTTATCAGCAGAAGAGCGGGAGGAGATCTTTGTTGAGTTGAGTCCTTTGTGGTGGAGGCGGCATTGAGTAATCTGAATCGAAGATGATTCACCGACTTCTTTGTGCGTTTAGGCTCCTTATCTTGATCTTTGTCTTCATCATCTCTAGAACGCTTAGGCCTTATAGCCTCTTCTCTGAATGATGACTTGAGTTGGTATTCCAGCAATGCTTCAAACAGTTTAGCTTCATGGGAGGCAAACGTTGTAGAGCGTGTTGACATTTGCGCTACCAGCCGGTTTACTAATTCATCATCTGAGAAGATTGTAGTTTCAACAGGATTGATGCTCAAATTCATCGGAGTTGATTTCATGGCTTGCTTGGCTAAATGTAAGAGATTCGGATAAAGTTGTGGTATACATCTCCTTTTTCGCCGAATGACCTCCATTAAAAACTTGTGAGTGTATCCTTTTATCATCTCGTCCATGCTCCCTTGAAGATCATCCTTCATAAGCTTCGACATACTCCCTTCAACTTTCATCTTGTCCGTCTCATCGTGAAGATAAGTTATCGATCAGAATGAAATTCAAGCTTTCTATAAAGCATGTCTTTCTTTCCTCGACTCTTTTGACGCTTTGGTGATTCGGTTCTTAGTTTGAGACATCCAAGATGGATTTGGCTTCTTCACCGGATGATGATTTGGTTGGTTTCTTTGATGGTGGTTGTGAAGAGTGAGAAGATGAATCCGATGATGATGAGATGAGAGGAGACTCCGGGTCCTTTGGTGGTTCAGAAGTTTCTTCCTTTGATCGTACAGGACTATCTAGAAGAAACGTATCATACTCAACATCTTCTTCATTGCCGGACTTAGCTTGTTCATCTGCTTTGGCTTTGGCTGCAGCTTCTTCATCAGCTTTTACCTTCTCTAACTTCTCAGATTCTGGTTCTTCAAGAGTGTCCTCCACACGTGTTTGTTGTTGTACCAAAGTGGTGGCACCAGATCCCTTATCGGGTTGATTAACCGCATCAGGACCTGGTGAAGGTTGAGCTGCACCACTTGACCCTCCGGGGCCACCCATTTGATCTTTTTCAAATTCTTTTGCCACGTGTTGGAGTCTAATGAATTTAAACTTATTCGTGTATGAAGTATCCAATTTCTTTTCTTCTTCATCTGAGCTTTCTTCATAAGGCCCAAGTATAGGAGTCTTCCCTTTTCCTTTGTCAGCTGGTGGACTTGGAGGTTTAGCTGCTGAAGGAGGTGTTTCGGTTGCAGATTCAGAGTAAAAGTCTCTTCATCTGATTCAGTAGCCTTAGAGTCCTCGTTAGTTAGCTTTCTTTGCGGTTCAGGCTCAGATTCAGGAATGGGAGTAGGAGTAGCTACCTTAGAGGGAACAGTCCTTTTTCATGGAGGATTCCTCTTGGGGATTATCCTCGACTTTCAAGACTTGCAAGCACTTCCTCGCACTGCTCGTTCTCCTCGTATAGGTATTCCAGAAGACTTCTCATCGAGATGACCAACTTTGCCTTCTCTTACTACTACAATATACCTTTTGTATGTTCCAAGCTTTTTGATTTCATTTGTCAGAAGGTGATCAGGCAGCACGGCACCTTGTTTCTTTGTTGACGATTCCTTGATTCTGACTGATAGGATGGGTTCAGTCAACATGTCGTGATTGTCAGGGTCATTGAGCCTCTTGGGAATATTAGGATGAAGTCCAAGTGCTCTTTGGATCAACAGCTTTGTATATCTGACATAGGGAATCTTTGAGCCAAGTTTCTTGTGAAATGACATCATGTCTTCCCATAGCAGTGCTTCAATTTCGATGTCCTTTTTGTTGATTAATGACCAGAAGATTTGTAGTTCCATGAGCTTGGGATGCTCATAACCACTATCACGACCAGAGACCGATTTGGTGATGATGATGTAGAGGGTTCTCCACGGTTGAGGAATGTTCTTAAGCTCTACATGAGAATGCTTAGTGATAATTCCTGAAGCTTCATCATAGCTAATATCCATCGGAATTGCGAACTGTCTCTTCGTAGGTGTGGCATAGAAGTCGGTTGGCTCGATATCGATTAAGAAGAAAGTACCGTAGATCTGCTTGTGTGATGGTGATTTGTTTGTGGTTGAGCGTCACAGTCACCGCACTTTGACCTTTGATCCTTTGCATTGAATTCCGGAATTGTTGTATGTAGATTTCGCAATCAGAGCAGAGTGTGAGAGCATGTTCTGGTAGGGATGATTCTTTAAAATATCCAGAGCAATCAAACAAGAAGATTCTGAGCATGTAAGGGTTTCAAAGTCAACTCTGAGATTGTTCTTTACAATCTTTCTTGGATAGCCATTAGAGAAGATATCGGAAATTGCGAGAACCTCCGGTGCATCCACATTCATTTGAGCAGCCATGTCGTGATCTTAAATAACATTAGCCAAAAGAACCAACATATCGAAAGACATAATGTTAGTCAACAGAAGGTTTTTATTGACTAATTATTGAATGTACTGTGTCATTGATTATTACGAGTCCTAAGTCACTTGTTTGTCCAATAGTCCAATGACGTCGTGAAACGTTTTGTGAGTTAGTTAACTTTAAATTTTAAAGTTTATGTTATCACTTATAGTTCACAACATATCAAACGTTTAAGTTTATTAGTGACATTATTGGATTCGTGACGTTATGATTCATTTATTTACAAGTTTGCACGCGTAACAATTCAAAACATAGGTTTGATCAAGGCTTATGCGTAGGAATAGTAGCTTATGCGTAAACAGGGGTTATATACGTAGGCACAAGCATACGCGTAGGAATATGTCTTACGCGTAAGAAATGTTACGCGTAGGAACATAGTAACCTTATGCGTAGAGCTTACGCGTAGGCGATAATAAAAAACTTTGCGCGTAAGGCTTACCGTAAGATTAGACCTTATGCGTAGAGTCACTATTTACGATATCCTTCACAGGATACGCAGAGTCCCGTGTAGAACCTTACGCTTCTTACGTTACGCTGCAAAATTTCTCTTACGCCTAACTTTCTACGCGTAAGGTGATCCTTATGCGTAGAGTAACAAAGACCTTGATTCAGAGTTTTATGCGTAGCAAGCCTGAAATAAAAACATCATATCATCAATCTTAACACATATGTTCATTTTAAGACAGATCATGGCATAAAACTCATTTTACAGATTACGCGTAGAAAGTCATACGCGTAAGTCAAAACCCTAAGGTTCATAAATTACGCATATGATTTCTAACCATAGGAATAGCACCAAAGTTTTTCTGGTACTTCTAAGTAGCATATTGAGTGTGTTTATCCAAGTTTTAACATCAAAAATGTCAAGAATCAAAAGTACTCAAACCGTATGAATATAAACCCTAACTTCCCATTGATGATTCATTTGAGTTTCTGGGTAAAATCTGGGTTTAGATATGTTCAATTCAACTTGAATACAACCTCATACAATAATCTTTATCACCAAAAACGTTCTTGTTGTTCCCCGTTCACTATCGTTTAAAACAGTTTAAGTTTATAAAACAAGTTAATAGTGAACTATGACTGAAATTAACATAAGGAAAACACACCAAGTAATTTTCAACATCATATTCTTATTAGAAATAAATCAACAAAGAATACGTTACCCAAGTACTTGCGGAATAGTACTTGGGATTGAAATGACAAAGTTGGGTGACTCCTCTATAAGCTCAAAGCTAAGTCCGAGCACAACTCTTAGAGCTCACTGAGCTATCTCAAGAACTAAGTTGTATTTGGAGGAGTGAAAAGATGGCTTTTGTGTGTGTGTGTTTTTACAATTCACAAGCTTAACCTTTTCACTCCATCTCTTATGCTATTTATACATGTATAAGTTTTAACTCTTTCCTAAGTGACAAAATGACATCATACAGAAGACAAAATACTGATGTATTTTGTCTCTGTTTACAAAGACTATTCTAAGTAAAAGACAAGGTTGCTTTCCATAACTCAGAATGACAATCGAGCTTGTAAGTTAGCCATTCAGGGAAAGTTGACTTATGTTGATAAGGACTTCTTTATCTAATTCAAACTTCTCCCGCCTTGTCCCGCTCTTTCTTCAGTCTATTTATCCTTCAGTCTTCTTCTTCAGCTTGTCTTCAGTGTAAGTAGTTGGAGAGGAGTCTTAGGGATTCAGTGAGTTATTGTCATCACCCACTGAATCCATCATCTTCTTCTTGACTCAGTCTTCACCATTTAAGTTCCACCTTACTGAGTGGAGAGACTTCTTCTACGCCTCGTACTGAGTGTCCCGAAGATAACTCACTAAGAGGCTATGCACTCAGTGACCTGATTAGTGTTTAACGGACTAAACACTTGGGCTATTTTCTATTCAAATCCTAGATTAAGGGGTTTGGGTATTTATTGAACCCAACAGTCTCCCCCTATTTGGATATACCAATAGCCTAAGTGGTTGATCAGTGTAGGTGAGCAAATGGCTTCTTCCTACACTGAATGTACTAATGAATACAATAAGGAACACCGAGTAAATGAATAAAACATACATCGCTTATTGATCGATTACATAGTTCCTATTACTAGTACAAAAGATATAAATTAAGATGATCACCAGATGGATCCCGGTGCTTCAAGCTTGACTTTCTTTGTGATCAGTGTTTCCCTGTCAGGATGATCTTTTATCTTGGCATTTAAGTCATTGCACGAATCTAATATTTGGGGGTCTGAATTTGAGAAGCCACGGTATATAGCTTATCATTGTAGCTACTCACCTTATCAATATCGCTCCATCTTAGGAACGCTGGGTTTCCATACTCATCAATGAAAAATAGCCCTCTTCAGCTGTTCAATCACTAAGCAGTTCACAAACTTAACACCTTAAGGTGGCTCCCTGTTGCACTCGGCCGCACTTTTATCTCAGGTTCGAACTCAACTCTTTTCCTTTTGCCAGTGGAAGTTTGTGGTTGAGATCCTTGAGGTGCAGTCAAGGCGGGCTGAATTCCTAGTTGGGCTGGTGCATCCCTCAGCCTTTCATATCTTTTGCTAAGCATCTTCATCAGTTCCTTGACCACCTTATTTTGTTCCTTTCCAATGATTGGACCAAGTTCATCAAGTTCAGTGATCCCAAAGTCACTGAATTTTAAGGAATCATGAACCTCAAAGTGTCTTTTGTCATCCCTCTCAGAAACATTCATAGCCAATGGTTTGGTGTTGGGAATAATCTTGACATCAGTGATTTTTCCAAGAAGCCTTCGCTGCTCATTGTCCAGTTGTATTCCTCATTCGCTTTTCCTGAGAGCTTCAGTTTTCTTTCTCTTTTCTTCATACTGCTTTCTCATTGCACCATTTGAGCGACCTGAGCATCCTTGAACTTTTGTCCAGCCTGACCCTTTGGGAGATTGCTTGCATCTAATCCCATATTCTCGCTTCTTCTTCAAGTGACTACCTTTGCCAGTGCTTCTCTGTTCTTTTCTCTTCCTCAGCTAGTTTCAATCTTCTTTCTTCTTTAGCAAGATGTTTACTTAGCCGTTGAGGTGTGGCAGGTATTGTCGCCGATTTTATAGGGAATCTTCTCAGGCTCAGTAGTCGTCATTATGCCTTTGCCTTTGTCTTGGCCTGAAGAAGATGATGCAACCAAGGGTGGTGTTGTTGTGATAACTGCCAGTGTTGTTGATGATGATGTTGGTGGGATGGATGAGATGGGAGTTGCTGTGACTGGTGGTGATGTTGATGTCGGAGCTATAGAGACTGATGATGTTGGCTCCCTCTCAGTGTGAAGAGGAGTTTCTTCAAGCAATATTCTCCCCTCAACTGTTGCCGTAGCGTCGTGAGGGCAAGAGTTGGTGTTGGTGCTGAGGGGACGGAGCTCGCTTGACCCTTGAAGGCTTGATAAATCTCAGTGATTATTGCCTTCATGTCTGAGGTGTCAGTTTGAATACCAGTGACTTTTGCTTCCAAATTAGCTTGTGAAATTTCAAGAGCAGTCATTCTGGGCCTAAGATTCCAGGCCAGAGATGAGGATGCCTGAGCCAAAGTAGCCACCTGCGTATTCAAAGAGTCCAATGTAGCTTGAAGAGACTGGACTGATGATGGAAGACCCTGAACATTTGTAGACTTGAGCATATGGAGCAGTTCAGTGAGGTTTGAGGATTGTTTCAGGTACACCTCAATAGCTTCCAAGACTTTAGAGTTGGTTGCTGGGTCTTCTTTGACAAACTCCCTGATTTCATCTATCGTGGTACCTACACCCTGAAGATGCCGGAGGAATTTAGCCATGTTTTCATCCAGTCGGTGAATGTTGTCATACATCAGATCTATGTGCTCATGAAAATTTTCATCGAAGCCCTGTACCTCTGCCTTTAGATCGCATAACTTGCAGCAGCCTCAGTATGTTGTTCCCACAATGTTTTAGTAACCCCTGAGTATAGCTTCCTTGAAGCCTTGGTGATCCACTGAGCCAACCGCCTTTCAGTGAGGGGAAGAACATTGTCAAACTCTTTGAATTCATCAGAGCTTGAGGAGGATTCAGAAGCATGATCATCATGTTGGAATGGGGATTCGTAAGCTCCTTTGGATCAGGCTGAGGCTCTTGTTCATCTTGAACCTCAGCGTCCATTTCTTCTCCAACTGATAAGATTTCATCATCAGTCCTCACGAGCACATCTTCAGAGAATAATATCCCAGTGACATCAGCAATTTTGAGCAAGGGGTTGGTTATGGGTTCCATATCAACGGGTGGTTTATATCCTCTCAGTCTTTGTCCCCGTTGACCCTCGGACACGGTGGGCGTTTCCCAGTGCCTTCGCTAGAGTCGGATTGGTTGTGGGTTCCGTGATCGGCGGGTTGTTCCTTTCCTCCGAGTCTTTGTCCCCTAGTGACCCTTGAGACACTGGTGGGCGTTTCCCAGTGGCTTTAGCAGAGTCAGTGATAGTTGTATCATTATCAGCGGGTTTTTTTAGTCCCTCGAAGTCTTTAGGGAGAGATCGTGTGCCCTCGCACAAAGGCTTGGATTTGCTAATGTCATCACTGGGCGTTGTGGAAGGCGCTCCCCTACCAGCCGGTTGTATGTTTCCCTCTGGATCTTGGGGAGTAGTAGGTGTGACCAAGGGCACCGACGTGATGTATCGGTGTCCTTCGTTGTCACCGGGGTGATTGTTGCCCAGTGGTCAGTGGGTGTCTTTTTGGTCACGGGCTTTTTGTGCCTCTTAGGTTGTGCTCCTGAAGCCTCGTGGCCCTGAGACTTTGGTTTAGTCTTAGTCCCACCTGAGACTTCCCTTTTCTTTTTAGGAGCAGGGTTTGGAGACACTGATCCACTTTGATTGTTTACAGCAATCATGTGGGCCGTCAATTCAATGGGAGTGATGAGGGATGGGTCCTTTTGAAAATTTGAAGGGCTCAGGATGCCAGGTAAATTTCCAAATTTTTCATGCCCGAGTATAATTTGAACCCAGTAACGATTGCAGAGCACAAGAGACAAACCTAGGATACGAAACATACTTCGCCTAGTTTTGCTCAGAAGCTTCGTTACGAGATCACTATAAATGATCTCCCCTATGTCGACAGTGACCCCATTCATCAAGCAATATGCCATCATCAACTAAATAGAGTTAACTTGTTCAGTGGATGAGTGGTTCCCGCCGAGGACCTGAATCACAAAAGTGAGGAGGATCCTCCAAGCCACGGGGAATGAGCTTTTAGTGACTGGGGTCTTGTCTAAAAAAGTTGGATCTAAAACGATTTGTTTTAACCCATCCTTCATCGTGGAGGGTTCGTGATGGGCGACATAAACGCTTTGTTATAATCTAACCTGTTGTAGTGCAAAATGTTTTGTAATCCGGGTGTATTGTTTCCCCCATTAAGACTAACCTCGATGAGATACTCCCTGAGAGGTCTAAGGTTATTCTCATCAGTAGAAGGTGTCGGTCAAATGCTCTAGTGTAGCCCAAAACTCCCCGAGGTAGTTTGGGTACACACGAGGACATTTTACAAAGCCCGTTTTGAGTGGGCAGTTGAATAAAAATTTTATAATGTCTTTATAGGTTGGGACATTTTCAGGATATTCAAAATTTCCTATGACATTATTTGTTTTAAATTCAACATTAGTAAGATCCCCTACCCAATGAGAAGCAAACTGGAGAGATTATGTTCTAGCTATTTCCATTAACAAAGATTTTAGGATTTAAGAAATGTTTTGACTAGAACAATCAAAGTATTTAGATCTCTTCAAGTTTGTGATGAAAAACTTTTGTAAATGTTTACAAGAGGGGTTTTCCAAAAGAGGTTTTAAGAGTTTTTTTTTTAGCACACAAATGTTTTTTTTGAAATGATTTTGACAGAGTTTTGTTGCAGAAAAGATTTGTGTGTGTTTGTTTGTATTTGAAGAGGGTATTTATAGAGTGATAAGAGGGGTGTTTTGTGCCCAAATGGGAATATTAAGAGTTGGTTTTTGAAAGGCGTTTGAATTTCCACATTTAATGCTACCACTCCATTACCCGCAGCAAAATCCCGTTTTTCAAGGGAACAGTTGCAGTGCACAGTAAAAGTGCACTTTTGCAGAGATAAAATATCAATTTGATATTTTTTGTGAGAGGCATTTAAATGCCAAGTGGGATGACAAGTACAAAGATACATATATTCCTTTATTAAATTGGCATAGTTACCAACCTAGGACATTAAAGTAACTGATACTTGGATCATTTAGTTACTTATTCAATGCTCTTTGTCAAGTGTCAGGGACCCTGAATGAGTCTTACTCATTCAGTGAGAGGTTTATTTTGGGTTCGGGGAGGATGAACCATTTCAGAGAACTTACTGAGATTGGTTTTTAGATACTTGACTTTCAATGTCAAGCATTCCCAATTTAGCTTTCAGTCTCCTGAAGGTGGGTTCATCCAAGGGTTTGGTGAAGATATCGCCAGCTTGATATTCAGAGGGATGAAATGAAGCTCTATGTCTCCTTTCATTATGTGATCCCTGATGAAGTGATATCTGATATCAATCTGTTTGGTTCTTTGGTGGAGGACAGGGTTGTTGGAGATTGCAATTGCACTAGTGTTATCACAGAAGATGGGCACCATTTTGTAATGGATGTCGTAGTCACTGAGTTGACTTTTCATCCATAATACATTGGCACAACATCCTGCAGCAGCTACATATTCAGCTTCAGCTGAGGACATAGCCACTGATTGTTGCTTCTTTGCACTCCAACAAACCAGTTTTCCTCCAAGAAATTGACAGGACCCTAAGGTACTTTTTCTGTCCATGTTGCAGCCAGCATAATCAGAATCAGAGTAACCTTTGAGATCAAACCCTGAGCATTTTGGATAATAGAGTCCAAGGCTTGGGATTCCCTTCAGGTACCTGAGTATTCTCTTCGCAGCAGTGAGGTGAGATTCTTTGGGATTGGACTGATATCTTGCTATTAAACAGACTGAAAATTGTATGTCTGGTCTAGTAGCGGTTAGATACATCAGTGATCCAACAATCCCTCTGAAATGAGTTTGATTGACTGATTTGCCAGTGAGATCAGGTCCAAGGTTGTTAGGTGGGACCATTGGTGTCTTCACTGAGGCATAGTCAAATATCTCATATTTCTTCAAGAGATTTCTGGTGTATTTCTCTTGACTGATGGATATTCCTTTATCAGTTTGCCTGATTTGTAGTCCAAGAAAGTATGTAGGTTCCCCCATGATGCTCATTTCAAACTTCTTTATCATTAGTTTTTCAAACTGTTTGCAAAGTTTGTAGTTTGTTGAGCCAAAGATGATATCATCAACATACACTTGGACTAGTATCACATCCTGTTGGGTTCTATAGACAAACAGTGTGTTGTCTATCTTTCCTCTAACAAAGTTGTTTTGTATCAGGAAGGCTGAGAGAGTTTCATACCATGCCCTGGGAGCTTGTTTAAGTCCATAGAGGGCTTTGTCAAGCTTGCGGACATAGTCAGGGAATTCACTACTCTCAAAGCCTGGAGGTTGCTGAACATACACATCTTCCTTCAGATCACCATTTAAGAATGCACTTTTAACATCCATTTGGTAGACCCTGAAGTTCATGTATGTTGCATATGCAAGAAAGATCCTGATGGCTTCCATTCTTGCAACAGGAGCAAATGTCTCATCATAGTCAATGCCTTCTTGTTGACTGTAACCTTTGGCTACCAGTCTGGCTTTGTTTTTAATGACAGTGCCATTTTCATCAGTTTTGTTTCTGAAAACCCACTTCATTCCTATGACTACTACATCCTGAGGACATTTAATCAAGGTCATGACCTTGTTTTTGTCAAACTGTTGCAGTTTTTCTTGCATAGCCTGAACCCAGCTTGGGTATTTTAGAGCCTCAGTGACACTTTTGGGTTCTATATTTGATAGGTAATCAGCATATAGACATTCATTGGCTGAAGCTGCAGTTAGACTAGCAGCCATGCTTCTAGTGAGCATGCCCTCAGATCTTGTCCACTTACTTTGTGGTCTGGGATCTTAGCTTGATGATGTCACTGGGTGTTCAGATGTGAGTTCAGGTGTAAGAGTCACAGAATCATTTAGAACATCTGTAGAGATGTCTTGTTCAGGGTGAGTTTCATGAGTTACAGGTTCCTGATCATTTGAATTAGTGTTTCTTATCCCAGCAGGGACTGACTGATTATCAATGAACTTACTGATGGTTGGTTGGGGTAGGTTGTGAGGTAAGACATAATATGAGATGTCGGCATCAGCTTGATATGAGGAATTGAATTCAGTGTTGTACTCATCAGGAGGATATCTTGATGAGTTATCAATTCCTATTTCCTCCACTGAGGTGTTGGTGAACCTGATGCTTTCAGCACTCTCATCAAAGGTGACATGAAAGGTTTCCTCAACTTGTTGTCTCCTTGTGTTAAAAACCCTGAAGGCTTTGGAGATCAGTGAGTAGCCTAAGAAGTATCCATCATCAGCTTTTGCATCAAACTTGCCTAGATGATCCTTGTGGTTATGAATGAACACAGGACATCCAAATACATGAAAATAGCTGATGTCAGGAAGTCTACCTTTGAAGATCTCATATGGGGTTTTGTTATGTCTTTTGACAATGATTGACCTGTTTTGAGTGTAACAGGCAGTTTTGACTGCTTCAGTCCAGAAATGCTTTGAGAGAGCTGAGCCATTAAACATGGTTCTAGCAGCCTCAATGAGAGTTTTGTTTTTCCTTTCAGCAACCCCATTTTGTTCAGGGGTATATGGAGATGAGAAATTTTGAGAAATTCCTTTTTCATCATAGAAACTCTCAAGCTCTTGATTTCTGAACTCAGTACCATTGTCAGTTCTGATTTGTTTAACAGTAATGTCATTCTGGTTTTCAATCTTCCTAATGAATGACATTATTGTAGCAGCTGCCTGAATCT
Organism: Chrysanthemum makinoi; assembly: GCA_910596185.1. Lineage (NCBI taxonomy): Eukaryota > Viridiplantae > Streptophyta > Magnoliopsida > Asterales > Asteraceae > Chrysanthemum > Chrysanthemum makinoi. Next base: position 24,450,439 of record OU343224.1, on the reverse strand, counting down.
TTTTGAATGACATTGTTGAGGTTTTTGGAAAGAAAGTATACCCAAGTGTATGTCAGTCAGGCAAAGAGACACGTTCCATCTTGGGAGAGTGTTGACATGTCTAGCACATAAACATCATCTCTCCTAGGAGCTATCAACACAACTTCCTTATTGGCATTGAAAATGGTACCTTGTTTATCATTGAATTGTACAATGTATTTAGCATCACATAGTTGACTGACACTGATGAGATTGTATTTGAGACCATTGACATAGGCTATTCTAGAGAAAACTATTCCATTACAGTTTACTGAACCATAACCTTCAGTGGGACATGATGAGTCATCACCAAATACTACCTTGGGCCCTGGTTCCTTTACATACTTGTGCAGATATTCCTTCACACCAGTCATGCTTCTTGAGCATCCACTGTCTAGATGCCAAATAGGCTCCCTGGCATGTCTCTACACAAGTAGTAAACTGAATTAGTTTCTCTACTTACTAGTGGGCTTGGGTCTCAAGGTCTCTCTGAAATTTGCAATCGACTCATGGTCAGTGGTTGTGTGCATAGTGCTACCACATGTTTTGCATTTAGAGGCTGAGGATGACTCAGTGACTCTAGGTTGTTTGGAATTTCTCCTTGCATGAATGACACCGTCATGTTGGGATGTCTCATGAGCTGGATTACCGCATATATCACAGCATGTATTCATGAGACAATCATCCTGATGATGATCATTAAACCCACAGTGAGGGCACAGAGGAAAAGGTTTTGCTCTATTCTTTGGAGCAGCTTTGGAGGATGAAGCATACTGATGACCAACTTTGGTATAGTTTGCTTGACTGACATACTGTAGATGATCTGCAGTCCTGTGATCATCCTTTTTGCAGATCATGCAGAAAAGGATTCTATAACAATTGTCAGTGGTATGGCTGGTGTAATGACACAGCTCACACTTTTTTTGTTTTTGGAGGTTGACTTAGACTTTGAGGAACTGGAGGAAGCTGACTTTGTCTCCTTGATTGGTTCAGGGACCTTTTCAATGGATTCCATTTTTTTAGTAAGCTTTCTCACAAGTTCAGTCAGTTGCTGAATTTGGTCACTTCAGGGGACAGAGGATGTTGAAGTCTCAGTAGGAGTAGACTCTTGTTGGATTAGTTTTGCTTGTCTTTGTAGGATGGTTCTACCAAGTCCAGACCTTTCTTTTGGTGAATGAGGATTGAATTGTAGTGGAGTAAGCTCAGAGCTTGGATCAGCACCCTGAAGAGATTTCAGGTGTGGAAGCGGTGTTTCAGATTCTGCTTCAGACTCAGAGATGTGTTCAGTACCACTGGTCATCTCAGGAAGTCCTAGCATGCTCTTAAGAGCTTGGCTCTCAGGCTCAAGAATCCTTCCAGAATCGAATTTTCGAAGCTTACTCTCAAGATTAACCCGTTCAATCCAATCACTGGAATTGGGATCAGCCAACATATTTGTAATCATGCCACCAGACACAAATGGCTTAGGAGACTGGTCTTTGTTGAGAGGGTCAGGGAGATGATCTTCACCTATGACTCTCTTCTTGCTACTAGGGGCACCCACAGCATCAAAGACCCTGGGATTCTTAGCAGTCCAACTATTAAGAATATCATTTGCCTTTTTAAGTTCATCTTGAAGATTCTGATTTCTTTTAACTAGTTCAGTGTTTTGAATTTGCAAAGTGACAGCCTCAAGCTTTGCTTGTTTTAAAATAAGCAATTCATCCCTACACTTATTCAATTCAAAACTTAACTTGTTGTACTTAGAAAAAAGATTCAGTCTTTGCTCTTCTACGAACTTAAGGTCTACATTTAGATAATTCATGTAAGACAGCCAATCAGAGTCATCATCCATAGAAAGTAAAATGTTTACCTTTTTAATTGTGATGTTGACCCATTCTCCATTTCTGGCATGATTCTTTCCAACAGCAAGCTTGTCCTCTTCCGAGAGGGCCATCAGTGCACTGACATGCACCAATTCATCATCAGATGAGACTGGCTCTTCATCCCAGTCGAAGGTTTCAGCAACGAGACCCTTGTTTTTACCCTGCATAGATTGAACATTTTTTGTTGTTTCTGAGGGACTGGCCTCAAGCAATGCAAGCTTAGCTTTTGCTTTCTTATACTTAGCTTCATAATCAATGGTTTTGTTAAGATCAGATTTTTTTTGAACATTTTGATGAGACTGATAGATTTTTGGTTGAAATTTGCTAAAGCCTGAAGACTGATTAGATCCTGATGGTTTGTAAGACGGTTCAGAAGTTGTTTTTGAAAAACAGTCTTTTGCAAAATGGCCTCTTTTATGACACTTATAGCATTCAGTGTCTTCAGTTGCTTTAGCAGTTGAAAAACCTTTGTTTCTCTTTATAAACCTTCGAGAGTTAGCAAGGAGTGCCCTTTCCTGAAATTCAGCATTCATGTCATTTAGGTACTCCTCACTTGATCTCTCATCAGGCTCATCATCTGAGTTTTCTTGGAAATCTTGAACCACATTGTTAGAAAAGAAAGCAGTTGAAATTAGTGATGAGGTGGTGGTCAGGGACTTCTTGACTTCCTGAGACTTCTTTAAGTCAGGGTATCGTCTGTTGATGAGGTTTTCCTCATAGACAAATTTCCCATAAATTTCAGGAAGCTCAAGATTTTGGATATGATTAGCATTCCTAAGTCCCTGAGAGAAATTCAACCACTTCTTAGGGAGACTGTTGACAAAACCAACATTGATTTCATGTTTGGACAACTTAACACCATCATTTGAAAGTTCATTTAAAAGAGTTTTGTATCTGGTGTAAGTTTGAGAGAGAGTTTCTGAGTCCTTAGCCCTGAAGGTGTTATACTCAAGTTTCAGGTCCATTATCCTGTTTTCCTTGGTGTCAGATGGTCTTTCATGACTATGAACTAGGTCATCCCAGGTTTGCTTAGCTGTACTACAGCTTATAACAGACTCCATAATATCGTCAGGAAGACAAGATATTATGATACTTTTGAGTCTTTGGTCCTGGTTGACCACTCTTCTTTCATCCTGGGTCCATTGAGCTTCAAGTTTGGGCAACCCTTCAGCAGTCTTTGGGATAAATGGACCTTCATTTATACACTTGATATAATAAGGTTCCATCCCAATCAAATAGCAAAGCATTCGCTTTTTCCATTTGTTGAATTTGCCAACTTCAAGTCTAGGGGCAACAGCTGAATAAGCTCCACCCTTTTTATCGACTAGTTGGGGTACATCAATTTCAGTCATTTAGGATCCTAATTTAAAAACCTTTAGAGCGGCCTAAAAACGAGTTTTATAATTAGCCTTGCTCTGATACCACTTGTTGTTCCCCGTTCACTATCGTTTAAAACAGTTTAAGTTCATAAAACAAGTTAATAGTGAACTATGACTGAAATTAACATAAGGAAAACACACCAAGTAATTTTCAACATCATATTCTTATTAGAAATAAATCAACAAAGAATACGTTACCCAAGTACTTGCGGAATAGTACTTGGGATTGAAATGACAAAGTTGGGAGAGGAGTCTTAGGGATTCAGTGAGTTATTGTCATCACTCACTGAATCCATCATCTTCTTCTTGACTCAGTCTTCACCCTTTAAGTTCCGCCTTACTGAGTGGAGAGACTTCTTCTACGCCTCGTACTGAGTGTCCCGAAGATGACTCACTAAGAGGCTATGCACTCAGTGACCTGATTAGTGTTTAACGGACTAAACACTTGGGCTATTTTCTATTCAAATCCTAGATTAAGGGGTTTGGGTATTTATTGAACCCAACAGTTCTCATTTGAAAATACCCAAAACACCTCAAGAACCCTAATTTTGAAAATGAATCAATTCGTGTTTCTGGGTGGATTTTGAGGGTAAACGAAGTATCATTGAAGTTATTTAGACGTTTTGGCTCACTTGTTTTAACCACAAACACCCACCAATGATTGTGTGTTCTTGCGCTTACGCGTAAGCCACAAAAGTCACAAAATCTCAAGATTGAACCGTTGGATTCATGAAAGATTTAAAACCTTTGTTTAAAAACTTGTTATAAACACAAAAGCACTTACAAATTGATGATCCAAAACACAGATTTCTTGAATGATTATTAGGCGTAGGATGAAGTTTGGTTGAGTATTAAATGTGAAGTGAAAAGTTAGGTGGGGTGTTTTTATTAAAATGACTTTAACCTTTTGGCAGTTTTGGTCCCTCCACCTTTTCCATTTTCATCCAAAGCCATATAACTTCCATTTTGGTTACCAAACAAAGATTTTTAAGAAAGAAACATGACGACACTCCCCCTTTACTTAAGAAAATAATGAAAGGTTATAAATTTTAGTCCGATGAGTGTCAGCTTAACCAGAAACGTTTACCACCATTGATACAAGAAACAACCAGGATAACATGCAAGTACACAGATGTTTTGAAACAGTTAAGTGATTATTTTCTCCCCCTCAACACTTGATCGGAAAAATACTGAATTTTGAAAGATTAAAGTGTTGACGAAAGAAATGTACTTGCCATGTTGAAAGAAAAATAGATTAGAAGAATATTTTTGTTGTTTTATCAGGTTTTATATTTTTGTATTTTGTTTTTGAAAATTTATTTACAAAAGATAGTTTGGTGTTTGACAGGTTTTTAAGACTGTTTTAGGAGTACATCCAATTCCTCTTGAGTCAAACACCTCATACCAATCCGGTGGACCAACTCATTAAACCTAGCGGGAGGCAAGGCTTTGGTGAGAAGATCTACCAATTGGTATTCTGTACCCACAAAATGTAATTCAACAGTACCCTGTTCCACGTGATCCTTGATGAAATGATATCGAAGATCGATGTGCTTTGATTTCGAGTGCTGAACAGAGTTGCACGAGATCGCAATGGCACTCCGATTGTCGCAGTACATCGGGATTCTGTCAAATACGTAACCATAGTCTTTGAGTTGTGTTCTCATCCAAATGACTTGAGCACAACACGCCGACATGGCTACATATTCTGCTTCGGTTGAGGACAGCGACGTACAGTCCTGCTTCTTCGATTGCCAGGACACCAGTTTATCACCAAGAAATTGTAAAGCTCCTGAGGTACTTTTCCGTGAGTCTAAGCATCCTGCGTGGTCAGCGTCTGAAAAAGCGATTAGTTCAAAACCAGAATCCTTCGGATACCAGATTCCCAAATTAATGGTTCCCTTGATGTATCGGAGGATTCTTTTAGCCTCAGAGAGGTGGGTTTCAGTTGGTCGCGACTGATAACGGGAGCAAAGATATACGGCAAAGACAATATCAGGTCTACTGGCTGTTAGATACATGAGAGACCCAATAATACTACGGTATTTGGTAGGGTCAACCAATTTCCCATGCAAATCAGCGTCCAGCTTCTTGGTATGTGCCATTGGAGTGGCATAAGTGTCGCAGGTATTCATTCCAAATTTGTTTAACAATTCAAGGGCATATTTGGACTGACTCAAGAAAATACCACGGGGTGATTGATGAACTTGTAATCCTAGAAAGAACGTAAGTTCACCCATCATGGACATTTCAAAATTTTTCTTCATTAGTTTTGCAAAAGCGATTGAGTACTTTTTATGTGTAGACCCAAAAATGATGTCATCCACGTAAATTTGAACAATTAAGATATGTGCCCCGTGATATTGTATGAAAAGAGTAGGGTCAACCGAACCTTTGGTGAAATTATTGGCAATGAGGAAAGATGATAGCTTATCGTATCATGCCCGAGGAGCTTGTTTGAGACCATACAGAGCTTTGTTCAGTTTGTAGACATGGTTTGGGAACTCGGGATCAACGAATTCTTCTGGTTGGCTGACATAAACCGTTTCTTTTAGTTGTCCATTTAGAAACGCAGTTTTGACATCCATCTGAAAGACCGTCATGTTCATATGAGCCGCGAACGCGAGAAATATCCGAACAGCCTCAAGCCGAGCAACCGGAGCAAAAGATTCTTCAAAGTCAATACCCTCTTCCTGACGACAACCCTTAGCCACCAGAGGTGACTTATTTCTGATTACGTTTCCTTCAGCATCCAATTTGATTTTCTAAATCCATTTGAGACCAATGACGTAGACCCTGTTGGTCTTTCAACCAGTTCCCATACTTCAAGACGTTTGAATTGGTTGAGTTCTTCTTGCATGGATTCGATCCAGTTGTCTTTTGTCATTGCGTCTTTGATGTGTTTAGGTTCAGATTGGCAGACAGTGAGTGCATAAATGCAATGTTCACCATCTGAGTGAAGACGTTGTCTTGTAACGACTGGTTGATTCGGGTTGCCAATAATGTTTTCCAGAGGATGGTATTTTGTCCATCTATGTGTGGAGGGTTGATGTTGGTATACATTGTGCAGATTTTGAGGATTCAAATGGCTTGTTGAAGATTCCGCGACATCTGGTGCAGCAGTCTCATTAGCAAACGGGTTAAAAATGCATTTGGATCAAAATCTGCAAGTGGGGGTACTTCATTCAGAACATCATCAGCCGGTTCATCATTGTCGGAAGCGGTTTGTTCAACTGCTGTGTTGGAGTCAACTGGTGGTGCTTCTTCAACCGTAGTTGTTGTAGCAGGTGTATCAGGTATAAGAGTATTATCAGGTTGAGCAGCGGAAACAGCGGATACACCTGGAGCACGTTCATCAATATCGTCACTAAACAGCGGAGCAAATAGCCTTTCCATTTGTTGATGAGTGAGCTGGGGGCGTTGTTCAGCTGATGATGGGGTTTGGGGGAAGTTTAAGGGGTTGTGACCGAGTTCCAAGCTGTTATACTCAGAAGCCATTTCCGTGAGTTCATCAAAATGAGCATGAATCGTTTCCATAACCTCCTTTGTTCGACGATTCCAGATTCGGAAACCTTTAGAATTATCACAATATCCAATAAAGACTCCAATGTCAGCTTTGGCTTTGAGCTTTCCAAAGTCATCACGATCATTATTCGGATAGCAAAGAGATCCAAATACATGAAAGTGTTTGAGATTCGGTTTTCTGTTGTGGACAAGCTCGAAAGGTGTTTTGTTGTGGCGTTTTGTAATCATAGACCGGTTTTGAGTATAGCATGCAGTAGATACAGCTTCTTCCCATAAGTAATCTGGAAGTTTAGCATTGATTAACATTGTTCTTGCAGCTTCCACTAACGTTCGGTTTCGTCTTTCAACAACTCCGTTTTGTTCTGGTGTACGTGCAATAGATGTCTGATGCTGAATTCCCACTTTCTCATAAAATTCATGAAGAGTTTGGTTAACAAATTCAGTGCCTCTGTCTGTTCTGATTTGTCGAATGGTGTTTCGTAGCTGAACTTGTATTTTCATGAGAAAGGTGATAATCATCTGTGGAGCTTGGTCTTTGCTTGGAAGAAAGTAGACCTAAGTCCAGCGTGAATAGTCATCAACGATTACTAAGATGTAGCGTTTGCCATTGATCGTTTGCACGCGCATCGGGCCACACAAATCCATGTGAAGAAGATGAAGCACATGCTGAGAGCTGTGTTCCACCTTTTAAGGAAAATGAGCATGAGTGCTTTTGCCTTGTTCACAAGCTGAGCAAAGGTGATCTTTAGAATACCGAAATCGTAGGAGTCCTTTAACTAGTTTGTGTCGAGCAAGGTTGGTGATGGTTTGAAAGTTTAGATGTGAGAGACGACGGTGCCATAGCCAGGATTTTGTTGATGTTGCCTTTGAAAGTAAGCAAATGGGAGAAGAAGCAACCATGTCTTGCATAGAGATAGTGTAAAGACTGGAATTACGCGAGCCAGACGTAAGGTCGTTTCCTTGTAGATCACGAATGAAACAAGTTTTCTCTCTGAAAGCAACCTCCAAATCTCCATCACAGAACTGACCTACTGAAAACAGATTGTGACCGAGGCCTTCCACATAATAAACCCTGCTAATTTCGATGTTTCAATTGATATAGTCTCCGTAGCCCATGATAGCTGCGAAGTGATCATTCCCGAACCTGACAGTGCCAATGAACTTTGCAATCAAGTTTGATAACAGTTTAAGGTTTCCTGTCATGTGTCGGGAACATCCGCTATCGACAATCTAGAGAATGATCTGTATCACCTGCATTACACACAGACGACACAGATGAAATAGAAGTAGATGTGGAACCCGAAATGTTAGAGGGTTCTGGAGCAGTTATAGTAGACATACACACATCAATAGGTTTAGGTATCCATTTAAATCCTAGTGTGTTATATATCCATTTATGCCATCTCTAACTAGTATTTGCTTTAGTCTTAGTGAATGCACTAGGTGGTACTACATTCCTAGGAGGTGAAACTGGAGCTACATGGACAGCAAAGCGTTTCTGAGAATCTAAAGAGGGCGGTCTACCAAGCACAGACTTAGAAAGATTAGTGGCCCTATAGGTATTCCGGTTCTTAGGATTCCTTAAACGAGAGATGATAACTTTAGCAACACATTTATCATGACAATCAGAATTCATACTTTTACGACAAATAACACAAGGTGCATCAGACTGAATATCAAAAGTGCTTAATGGTTTAGCATTCGTTACATCACTATTTCTATTACATTTGCCAGACGCAATATCTATAGTGGAAGCAACGTGAGTCTTATTCATAGTCCTTGGGTGTTCTTCTACTTTAGCATTCCTTATTGATCTTTTCTTAGGTCGCAACTTCCTATTCTTCGATGTAGTGCTCCTAGGTTGTGAAGTGCGGACGTTTGGAAAAGACGCAACTATTCCTGTTTCAGTAGAAGGAAGCACGTTAACAACTTGTGATTTGGCAGTAGTGATTCTAGGTTCACGAATACTAAGTGTTACTGGGGCTATTCTCTTAATCACTGTAGGCGGAAGTTGTTCATACTTTCCTAACATTTCTCTTAACTTGAAGATAGTGTGAATCAGATCTTGATTTTTAGACTGAATATTTCCAGCAAAATGCATAACTTCTTTAGTGTGTGCAAGATAATGATCAAGTTCATTTGATGCTTCATCACGAGTCTTTTTGAGTTAATCAAATATGACACCATATTCCTTTTTAACTTTTACAAGTTCTTGTTCATATTTTAAGATTTGACACTTAAAAGACACGTTTTGATCATCCAGTTGCTCAATTTTTGGATAAGAAGTTTTGTAACCACCCGCATTTTTCGGTTACTTTTCATTTTCGAGAATTTACTATTCACATTTACTATTCACATTCACTATTCATCTTGTAAAAATTTTAATCTACATTCTCGTAAGATAAATTATTTTAGTAATAACCTGAGAGTTCGACCATCGTTAGATCATTTTCGCAAAAATTATTAAGTAAACATCGTTTTAAAGTTTCGTTTTAGACGGTCCACCATTTAAACATCACGCGCATAACGAAAATCAACTCTGACAATTTTCCTCGCATCAGATAAATTTTTAGATCACTCATGATTAATTTGAGAATTTTTAAGATTTATTATTTTTAATATTACCAAATAAGCCCAGCGCAGAACAAAACTAAACTTACGTTTTAAACAATTCTACTTACATCCAGACTTAACGATTCCTGCACTGTGTTTCTAATATGTTTTTGAAACTTTTACATTTTTGAAAAAGTCAAACATATTTCCCTCCTCCTTTGACCATAAAGAAATTAAGCTTGTACGTTCTACGTTTTTGCTTAAATCGCGTAACTTTTAAACTTCACGTATAACTGTTAAGTTATCCCGCGTATGACGAAAACCAAAGTTTGACATCTCATATCACTTTTAGACTAATTTTAGTCTACTCTAAATAAATTCAAGGTCGTTTCCCTGAAATTTCGTTCTTTTCCGATAAACTGCGAATTACGCGTTTTTGACCCGTATTTCCAGCTTTAAGCAGCGTTTTGGCACCCAATAAGACTTATCACCCATTTTATATTTTTAGATGGAGTATAATGATGAGTTTCATCATTCCTGCAAGTTTCATATTTTTACGATACCCGGTTTTACGTTTTATGGCTTCGGTTAGCATTTAACGGAACCAAAACTCTCTCCGTAATCAAGATAATACCAAAACTATCCACCTAAGTCATCTTATCTCTATATGAACGAAATTAGGGAGGGGAGTCATCACCTTGGTGTCAAAATCCTAAGCATGCTACCTTTAGATCATTACATGTGTAAATTTAACCATGGTTAGTTTTTAACCCAATATATAGTTAACTAAAATCTCTAGCCTATAAATACCAAGCATAAACCTTCATAATTTCTTGCACCACCCCTTCTTAACATCTAAAGTCCTAAACCTAAGGCATTTCTTATAGATCTTGTAAGAACATTCATGTGTTCTTGAAGAAAACTAGCGTTTGATCTTCGTTCTTGGAAGTTTTCAAGAAAAAGTCGTTATAATCTTCAAATATCTTCAAGTCTCCAAAAAGATGTCGTTATAATCTTCTTTTCTTCTTCGGGTTCTCAAGAAGGCGTTGTTATAATCTTCTAATAGCCGTGGGTTTTCGAAGATTGCAAAGTCTACGTCGAAGCTCCGTTAATATTTTATTTTTCCATAATACTCAAGCATTCTATATTAAGGTAAGTATTTATAAAACTCAAACTTATTTAAATACTTATAAACTTTGTTAGTTTATTTATTGTATTTATAAACTCTTAATATATCATATAATTAAGCAATTAAAATACATGTTTTACGTATTAAGCACTACAACACTAGGGAACTTCATGTGAGAGGTTCATTTGGGTAAACGGATCGACGAGTTGCTGGATTTACGAATTAAAGTGTCCTAGCTCCTCGAACGTTTACTGCATGACCTCTGAATTATGATGGCCCGAAAGGTAGTACGAGATATACAAACTAAAACAATTTCTATAAACAAACATACAAATACTACATAATAATCTATATAAATCCATATATAGGCTCGTTCATGTTCTCTTAGGCATTATTCTGAACCTAAGAGTTGACATCATATTCTAGGTTATGCGTAGAGACTTCCAGGCTTATCCATCGATCCCGTTATAATTTGTGATATCATTTTTAAGGTGAGTTCATAGCCCCACTTTCTATTACTTAATTGTTTTACAAACCCTTGGGGGAGATACATGCTTTATTTTTAAACCGAACACATTGCTTTGAAACTATATGTTTATCTGAACTGAATGTTTATTTATGCTAAGTAACAGTATTGCTATACGTGAATTTCATTTATATAATTATGTGCATATATAATTGTATCAAACCAAAGCGGGCTCGAGTATCATATACTTGAGGCAGCCGTATCAAACAAAAGCGGGCTCGAGTATCATATAGTTGAGGCAGCCGTATCAAACCAAAGCGGGCTCGAGTATCATATACTTGAGGAAGCCGTATCAAACAAAAGCGGGCTCAAGTATCACAACGTATTGAGGCAGCCGTATCAAAAAAGAGCGGGCTCAAGTATCACAACGTATTGAGGCAGCCGTATCAAACAAAAGCGGGCTCAAGTATCACGTATTAAGGCACCCAACATATCTTTGGGTATAGGCACCCAGCATATCTTTGGGAATAGGCACCCAACATAACTTTGGGTAGTGGCACCCAGCATAATTTGGTTTCATCATGAGCTTAGTGCAATAATAACTGTTTTGTTTTCAAACCATTGGTGTGAATCTATAGCTCACACTACAAACATTATGTGTTCAACTGATTTCCTAAACTCTATGAATTTCACTCAACCTTTGTGTTGACAGTTTTAAGCATGTATTTGAGGTCCATATTGTACGAGGCTGGCACGGAGGAGCACGAATACTCAAGAAAGTTATAAATTTTATTATCATTCGAAAAGCTATTTAATGTATTTTGTAAACTTGGAACCATTTGGGACCTCATTTTTGTAAACTCTGATATTTATATAAATCGAATGATAAATCTTTTAAAACGACTCCATTAGAGTATGTTTTCTATTGTTATGACTGTTGTGCCATGAAGTAACACCCAGTTTGAATTCCGCTGCATATCACGAAATTGGGGGTGTTACAGATTGGTATCAGAGCCACAGTTATAGAGAAACGGGTCTAATCGAGACTTAAACTATAACTACTTTTTCAAACAAAAACATTTTATAGCCTGCCGTTCTCCGTGCCTTCCATCCTCCAGACGATTAAGTGACTTTTAGGCATTTTAAGCTATACAAACATACTAGTATATTGATATATATACTTGACATAATTTCAATCATAAACAATGTACTCAACATATCTACGTATGCCTATTCTAAGGCATTACGGCACAATCATATTTTTCCTAATCTCCCAATCATGCATCTAGTCATGCATTTTAGGATTACGAAACTTCCTCCAAGACATTGTAACTGACTACAATGGTCTTTCCTACTTCCCAGACATTGTGAGATACAATGGTCTCATTCATATTTCAAGACACTGTGAGATACAGTAGTCTCTATTACATTCTCAGACACTGTAAATCCTACAGTGGTCTCTATTACATTCTCAGACACTGTAAATCCTACAGTGGTCTCATTTATTTCTCATAGACATTGTGGGTTACACAATGGTCTCTCTATCTTTTCTCAAGACATTGTGGGTTACACAATGGTCTCTCCATCTTTTTTTCAAGATATTGTGGGTTACACAATGATCTCTCATCTATTTCTCAAACATTGTGAGTTGCACAATGGTCTCAACTATTTCTCAAACATTGTGAGTTACACAATAGTCTAATCTACTCCTCAGATATTGTAAGTATACAATAGTCTCTAAAAATTATCTTATAAACATTATATGTTATTGTTTTACATGAAACTCGTCACAGTCTATCAATTTCCCTAATGGAAATACAAGAAATAGGATTTCTAAAAGATAAACTGACTCATCATCTACAAAAGCTGAAGTTCAGCAACTTTCTCTACCTTCATCAAATCTTCTCGTCATTTCTTAGAAGTACTAACCTGATTAGGTTTCAAGGATATCTTTCCGCCATATTCCTTTAAAAATCACTTTTGATTTTAAAACAAACTTGACATCTCTACCTAAGAATAATGGTAAAATACGCTACACTCTTCTAATCGTCAACATATCACATCATTGTCTGAACCCCATTGAAATTCGGTACGTAAAACTTCACTGTACCATGTTTCTTTCAAACACTAGTAGACAGGAACACTATAGCCTTCATCCCGAAACCACCTAAGACAATAATCAACTTTGGAAATGGTTTGAATAACCACTTGCCACTAGCAAGACTTTCCTACAACAACAATTGTCACATTATTATAAACCATTTCACATCAACAATATCTTACACTTTTGATTAACAACAGTTACCCTAACAACAACAAAACTATTCCATTTTGAGGCACTATATACACGAAAGTATTATTTAAACCATTTGCTGGACTAAGGTATTCAGAGATCACCCACGAAACAATTAAGGAAACCATACAAATACAAATTTGGCTCCATACCGCACACTATCACCAAAAACTCCATGTTAGAAATTAAGGTTTTATTGATAGCCTCGATACAATAAGATATGATTCGTTTTGAGAATCGGGAAAAGCCAAACTTTAGGTATATTGGACTCTATAAGATTTTAACAAAACCCTTTAGGTTATCAACTTAAGCCACATGGTACATAATACATTCTATGACTAGAAACTTGAGAACACAAAGATTAGAATTTGGCGTATACATCCACATTTCCCTAGACAATTCAACATTGGGTAACACACCCTGAATTCCGGGACGGAATTCCCATTAAGGGGGTGAGACTGTAACCACCCGCATTTTTAGGTTACTTTTCATTTTCGAGAATTTACTATTCACATTTACTATTCACATTCACTATTCATCTTGTAAAATTTTTAATCCACATTCTCGTAAGATAAATTATTTTAGTAATAACCTGAGAGTTCGACCATCGTTAGATCATTTTCGCAAAAATTATTAAGTAAACATCGTTTTAAAGTTTCGTTTTAGACGGTCCACCGTTTAAACATCACGCGCATAACGAAAATCAACTCTGACAATTTTCCTCGCATCAGATAAATTTTTAGATCACTCATGATTAATTTGAGAATTTTTAAGATTTATTATTTTTAATATTACCAAATAAGCCCAGCGCAGAACAAAACTAAACTTACGTTTTAAACAATTCTACTTACATCCAGACTTAACGATTCCTGCACTGTGTTTCTAATATGTTTTTGAAACTTTTACATTTTTTGGAAAAGTCAAACATATTTCCCTCCTCCTTTGACCATAAAGAAATTAAGCTTGTACGTTCTACGTTTTTGCTTAAATCGCGTAACTTTTAAACTTCACGTATAACTGTTAAGTTATCCCGCGTATGACGAAAACCAAAGTTTGACATCTCATATCACTTTTAGACTAATTTTAGTCTACTCTAAATAAATTCACGGTCATTTCCCTGAAATTTCGTTCTTTTCCGATAAACTGCGAATTACGCGTTTTTGACCCGTATTTCCAGCTTTAAGCAGCGTTTTTGCACCCAATAAGACTTATCACCCATTTTATATTTTTAGATGGAGTATAATGATGAGTTTCATCATTCCTGCAAGTTTCATATTTTTACGATACCCGGTTTTACGTTTTATGGCTTCGGTTAGCATTTAACGGAACCAAAACTCTCTCCGTAATCAAGATAATACCAAAACTATCCACCTAAGTCATCTTATCTCTATATGAACGAAATTAGGGAGGGGAGTCATCACCTTGGTGTCAAAATCCTAAGCATGCTACCTTTAGATCATTACATGTGTAAATTTAACCATGGTTAGTTTTTAACCCAATATATAGTTAACTAAAATCTCTAGCCTATAAATACCAAGCATAAACCTTCATAATTTCTTGCACCACCCCTTCTTAACATCTAAAGTCCTAAACCTAAGGCATTTCTTATAGATCTTGTAAGAACATTCATGTGTTCTTGAAGAAAACTAGCGTTTGATCTTCGTTCTTGGAAGTTTTCAAGAAAAAGTCGTTATAATCTTCAAATATCTTCAAGTCTCCAAAAAGACGTCGTTATAATCTTCTTTTCTTCTTCGGGTTCTCAAGAAGGCGTTGTTATAATCTTCTAATAGCCGTGGGTTTTCGAAGATTGCAAAGTCTACGTCGAAGCTCCGCTAATATTTTATTTTTCCATAATACTCAAGCATTCTATATTAAGGTAAGTATTTATAAAACTCAAACTTATTTAAATACTTATAAACTTTGTTAGTTTATTTATTGTATTTATAAACTCTTAATATATCATATAATTAAGCAATTAAAATACATGTTTTACGTATTAAGCACTACAACACTAGGGAACTTCATGTGAGGGGTTCATTTGGGTAAACGGATCGACGAGTTGCTGGATTTACGAATTAAAGTGTCCTAGCTCCTCGAACATTTACTGCATGACCTCTGAATTATGATGGCCCGAAAGGTAGTACGAGATATACAAACTAAAACAATTTTTATAAACAAACATACAAATACTACATCATAATCTATATAAATGCATATATAGACTCGTTCATGTTCTCTTAGGCATTATTCTGAACCTAAGAGTTGACATCATATTCTAGGTTATGCGTAGAGACTTCCAGGCTTATCCATCGATCCCGTTATACGTTGTGATATCATTTTTAAGGTGAGTTAATAGCCCCACTTTCTATTACTTAATTGTTTTACAAACCCTTGGGGAGATACATGCTTTATTTTTAAACCGAACACATTGCTTTGAAACTATATGTTTATCTGAACTGAATGTTTATTTATGCTAAGTAACAATATTGCTATACGTGAATTGCATTTATATAATTATGTGCATATATAATTGTATCAAACCAAAGCGGGCTCGAGTATCATATACTTGAGGCAGACGTATCAAACAAAAGCTGGCTCATATATACTTGAGTATCAAACAAAAGCGGGCTATAGTTGAGGCGCCGTATCAAACCAAAGCGAGCTCGAGTATCATATACTTGAGGCAGCCGTATCAAACAAAAGCGGGCTCAAGTATCACAACGTGTTGAGGCAGCCGTATCAAAAAAGAGCGGGCTCAAGTATCACAACGTATTGAGGCAGCCGTATCAAACAAAAGCGGGCTCAAGTATCACGTATTGAGGCACCCAGCATATCTTTGGGTATAGGCACCCAGCATATCTTTGGGAATAGGCACCCAACATAACTTTGGGTAGTGGCACCCAGCATAATTTGGTTTCATCATGAGCTTAGTGCAATAATAACTGTTTTGTTTTCAAACCATTGGTGTGAATCTATAGCTCACACTACAAACATTATGTGTTCAACTGATTTCCTAAACTCTATGAATTTCACTCAACCTTTGTGTTGACAGTTTTAAGCATGTATTTCAGGTCCATATTGTACGAGGCTGGCACGGAGGAGCACGGATACTCAAGAAAGCTATAAATTTTATTATCATTCGAAAACCTATTTAATGTATTTTGTAAACTTGGAACCATTTGGGACCTCATTTTTGTAAACTCTGATATTTATATAAATCGAATGATAAATCTTTTAAAACGACTCCATTAGAGTACGTTTTCTATTGTTATGACTGTTGTGCCATGAAGTAACACCTAGTTTGAATTCCGCTGCATATCACGAAATTGGGGGTGTTACAAGTTTTGTCACGCAACTGGGCGATTTTGTGTTGAAAAGCAAGTTGTTGATCGTGAATATCTTTTTGACACCAATTAAGACGACGTATTGCATTTGAAAGTTCGCTTGACAATCGTTTGTTTTCAACTTTTAAGGACTCGATCTGAAGCACATTATTAGTGTTCTCAACATTTACCATAGAATCAATAGTATCAGCAGAGATATAATCAAATGCATATGACAAAGAATTCAATAGCACAACATTATGGACATCAGCACAGATGACATCTTCCAAGAGTCGATCAACATCTTTTCTCAATATTTTCTTTTTACGTTTGGTATTAGAAATAGATGTTTCTGTTTTCTCAAAAACGACCTTCATCATTCCAAGTTCCTTATGAAAGTCCCTTTCCCAAGACAATGCACAACTTTTCAAATTTTTAACATTTGGTAAAATATTTTTCTGAAAAATGTCTCTTTGTTCTCGCGCTAGAGGCTATTGAAAGTGTTGAACTTTGATTTCAGAATGATATTCTATCTCATGTTGTAAAGTTTTGAGGTCAGCCATGAAAAGGTCAAAATATCGAAGAATTTTGCGATTTTCAGGTTTTGAGTTTACTTCACTGATGGAAGGTAAAGGACCATAAGTTTGTGCATAATCTGGTTTGGGATTATCATTAGAAGACTCAGACGTTTTTATGATAATCCTTGGTGTGTTAGAAGAATCCGTTGGTGTGACGAAAGTGACCGCTTTTGAATAGTTAAAAGGTTTGTTGTAAACAACTTTTTCTAATTTTGATCGACTCTCGTCTTCTGCATCTAATTCCTCTTGACGATGATATTCAACAACACTCATAACGGAATTATCAATTTTATATTCTGCACTGGAAACTTCAGGATTTGGTTTGAATGCTTTGGTTGAAAGCTTAGGTTTGTAATCAGCGAGATTCGGTCCATATCCATTTGGATTGGGTTTTAAAGTAAACTTTTCAATAGCTGTGACCGACTCGCCATGTTTGTAAACAACAGTTTTAAACTCTTTAAGTTTGTTTTGCAAGCCGATGATTTCTTCAAGATGATCATCTATTCGTTTTGTTCAATGCTTTTTGTATGCAGAGAACTGTTTTTGACAAGTTAACAACTCAGCCATAGCTTTTTGATTTTCCAAGGTGAGAGCGTTAATTTGCTTTTTATGTTCATGTTTCAGTTGTTCTATTTCAGACAACAAAGCATTCTTCGGAGCGGCTAGATCACGCATCTGTCTCTCTAAATATTTTCCATTTTGATGAGATTTAGCAAAGGCTGCTTCAAAACCTTTTTCACGTTTTTCTTGAGTTTTGAAAAAGTTGAGTTGCTTTTGTAAACATTCAAAATCCTTGGTTAACAGTGCATTTTTGCTTTTCAAGTCTTGATTAATGGCATGACATTTTTCCACTATGGTCTGTTGGTCTTGTATTAAACGAGCAAAATCTGGATGAGGCAAAAGTTCGGTGTGTTCAACGTGAGTCACAACATGATCATTACTTAGATCCTCAAGTATAACCACGGAGTCAATTTGAGTATCAAGGGAAACCATAAGGTCATCTTGATCGTCAAATATAACTACGGGGTCTATTTGAAAATCGGCGGAATGAGATGTGGACGACGCATTTTGAACATTCTGAGCCTTGCCGGATTCAGATGTTGGCGGAGATATGAGATCAGAGATAAATATGGT
Source organism: Chrysanthemum makinoi (assembly GCA_910596185.1). Classification (NCBI taxonomy): domain Eukaryota; kingdom Viridiplantae; phylum Streptophyta; class Magnoliopsida; order Asterales; family Asteraceae; genus Chrysanthemum; species Chrysanthemum makinoi. The sequence continues at coordinate 24,432,176 of OU343224.1, read as the reverse complement.
TTGTTCGGGTACCTGAGACAAGCCATCAGTGTCATACACTGGGCCTGTGTCACTCATGTGTAACTCATGCATATTAGCCATCAACATAACAGCTGCATTGGCCTGCAAATCCTCCATATCATCATCTGAGTCTGCATTTGCCATAAAGCTCTGTTCTTTTTCTGTGAGAGTTCCACCAGCTTCATCCTTAAGAGCCAAAAGAAGAGCCTCTTTGTGATCAGCACTGCCCCTAGTCCTCGGCTTTGGGCATGCATTAGCCAGATGTCCCTTCTCATTGCAGTTGTAGCATCGAAGACCATTCAACCCATTTTGTGCATTTCCCTGTTCCACCACTTGAGCTCTATTGTTATTCCTACCCATAGCATTAAACCCTTGACCACCGCCCATCTGACGACCATAACCACGATTCTGAACTTCAACTCGTCCATTGTTCACAACAGCTTGATTCCTTATGTTAGATGAGGAACGAATACGGTTGTTGGACTTGTTGGTATAACGGCTAAAGGCATTAGCAATCATAGCAAATCCTTGTTGCAGTGCTTCGAACGGATCAGATTCCTCATTAGCTTCACTGACAAGTGCTTGAGCATTGTTGTTGTATGGAACCAATTGAGTTTGTTGAGATTGAGGCTGTGAAGGATCATATGGTGTAATTGTAGCAGTTGGTTGAGTTTCTGGTTGAGGAGAATAACTGTTTTGAGTATATAAGGCAGGTTGTTGATTTTCCGGATGTGTCGGTGGAGCAATTTGAGCACGGAGAATCTTTTCCCTATCAACTTCCTTTTCATGAGGCTTCAAGTAATCGTACAACAATCCATATGTAGAATGATGCATATTCTTCGCTTGACGGAGAAAAATGACATACTTCTCCCATTCAGGACCAAGACTACTCAGGAACTTAGTATTCACTGCAATTCTTGGCATGATGATGTTGTGTTTATCCAAATCATTGATGATGTCTGAAAAACGATGATGATAAGACTCTAGTGTCTCTCCAGGTTCAATCATGAAGTGTTCATAAGCCAAGTAAATTTTGGATTCCAAATCCTCCTGATTGAGTACAGATCCTTCTATAAGAAGATGAATATGATCCCACATTTCCTTTGCAGTCTTTTGAGCATCAACACTTCGAAGAATTGGGTTAGGTAATCCTAAGAGGATATATTGCATTGCAAGTTCATCAGCTTCATAGTGTAGTAGTTCCTCTGCATTTAGGTCGGCAACAGTAGCAATGTTGGATTGTTCATCTCTTGGTGGATTAGCATTTGGATCGGCGGGTACGATAACAGTAGGCATCTGAAATGGACCTTCCAAGATAACCTTCTTTAAGAACTTTCCATGTGGCTTCTTCAGATCACAAAACCTAAAGAACCTTATCACCCATTGATCGTAGTTTCCTAGAGTGAGCATTGGAGGTCTATCAAGTGATCCAGCCTCATGAATTGATTGTTGGCTGCTTAAAGCTTCACACATCTTTGCAAACCAAGTGGGTTCCTTCATAGTGTTCCTTGATGGATGTTGATTGAATTCGTTTGTGTAGGGTTGTACTTGAAGACTTGGTGGTGGTTGAACCATTTGAGGTTGTGGAATTGCAGCAAGTTGTGGAGTATGTTGTTGATTAAATTGTTGTTGATAAATTGCTTGTTGTTGATTCCATTGTTGATGTTGTGGAGTTAGTTTTTGTTGACGTTGAGAATAAGTGTAAGGGAAATAGTTAGAGTATGGTGGTTGTGACATGTTGAAAACTTGTGTTGGTAAAAATGGATCTTTGTAGTCGAATGAACCTTTGTTGATGAAGTGTACTTAGGCGTAGAAATCACAAGAAACCAAGTAGAACTTATGCGTAAAAACACCAAATTTACGCGTAACAAGGAGGGTTACGCGTAGTTTTAGCTTACGCGTAAGTAGGGAAAAGACACTAAAGTTATGCGTAGACACAAAGTTAGGCGTAGAAACTTATGCGTAGGATTACCTTAGGCGTAAGACAAGGCTTAGGCGTAAGATTAATCTTATGCGTAGGATTTCTACGCGTAAGCTTTATGCTTATGCGTAAGTTTAGGGTTTTTAGCCCAAGTGATCTTTTACACTATCACAGTGCAAAAGATATCCCAAGTCGACGTATTTTCAGGCTTATCCAAGCAAGAAAACACGGAGTAAACCACGAAAACGAAGATCAAACCAAGGAATAACTTACGCGTAATATTAGGGTTTTGATACCCGTAAGATTACTCGTAAAAATGATTGTGCCCAAATTTGTTTCTAAACCAGATTTTTGTTATGGAATAGCTTCAATATCACCAAAATAACACAAAAGTGTGAAAATTGATGAACCAAAACAGCTAAACGGGTTACGCGTAGAACGACACCCACGAAAAACGTTGAAAGTACAAGAATCTTGGATTAAAAAGTGTAAAAAACGAGTTTTTAAGCGATCCAAAGTGTTAACCACGTTTACGCGTAAGTCCGAAAACAAAAAACTTCAAAAAACGAAAGTGTTAACCCAACTATTTGGCGATTGATACCACTGTTAGGTCACTAGATTTACAACACAAGCTTCAATGAAAGAGATAGAGACCATTGAACAAATAAACCAAACACACACACACGATATGAGTAATACGGTTATGCGTAGGAGTATGTGAAAGGAAATAACTTGAACAACCAACCTTCAAATGAAGGTTTACAAGGGGTATTTATAGGAGGGAAGCTATGGCAACACTCCTAGTTCCCATCCTTTCCTTATTGGACATGGGCCTAAGCTTATGGGCCTTCTACATAAGCTAGACCTTAAACAAACATAAAGGCCATAATAAGCTACCTATTACATATGAGTAACTAACACTTGAATAAAGGTTTAGGAGTGATTCCAACAATCTCCCCCTCAAGTGTTGGTGATGAAAAATGGTGAAGGTGTTGATGTAATAGTAGCTTTGACGTCTTCAGACATTCTTCTTTCTTGTGAGAAGAATTGCCTTGATTCGAACCATCTCCCCAGTGGAGCGAGATAGTTTTCTTTGAACAATTATGCTTGGACGTCATCTTTAACTTTGTTCTTTGATCTTCGAGAGTGTTGACACTTACAAGTTTGAACTTCGAGAGTGTTGACAGCATAGTGTGAAAACACAACTCTAATTCTTACAAAGGCCGTTCTACGGAGTCTCACAATGAGATAACACGATGTACCAAAGTACACCTACGATTCAAATGAGTCGCTGAGGTACACCGAAGCATCACCTCACGACTGTAGACCGTTTGAGACCACTAAGCTCAATCCACGGTGAGTTGCGAAGCGACCCACTGTCATGGTATATGTTTTTTGATGTTGACCTGGCAGAGTTTCCATTCACACTGAGGATCACAAATGTGTCATAAATGTTCTCGACAGATTGCTAAGATCTGTGAAGGACTCGATAATGTACCACTGAAATTCTTATTGTTGAATGTCTAGTGATGAAATGTCAAGTGTACCTAAGAGATATTTTGATGAATCTCGTGGCTCTAGACTCAATAGTGCATTTTGGTTTTCCTGAGCGGAAACACTCCTAGTTCCCATCCTTTCCTTATTGGACATGGGCCTAAGCTTATGGGCCTTCTACATAAGTTAGACCTTCAACAAACATAAAGGCCATAATAAGCTACCTATTACATATGAGTAACTAACACTTGAATAAAGGTTTAGGAGTGATTCCAACATCCTGTTTGAAGTTATGGATTTCTTCTAATTGTTTAGCAGTCCTGGATGGAGGACAGTATCTCTGAATGAAATATTTTTTTAAGAGAGGCCAGGTGTTGACTGTTCCGGCAGGTAATCGATCAACCCATCTTTTAGCAGCTCCTGTGAGAGAAATAGGGAACACACGTAACATGACAGCATCATTTGAGACTTTAGGAATTTTGAATAGGCTGACAATGTATTCCACGTTGTCTATATGCTCATGAGCATCATCGGTAATGCTTCCTGAGAAAGGGTTTGCACGCAACTCCCTCATAAATTGAGGTTTGATTTCGAATTGAGCATCTTCTGCTATGGTCGGCCTAACAATACCTGGTCCTTGTTCTTCTCTTATTAACGCCAAATATTCCTCGAAATTGAGGTCATCAATGTTAACAACTTCCATGGTACCTGGAACTTGAAAAGTAATCGTGAGAATTTGAAAAAATTTTAACAAAAATGAAAGACTTAATAGAAATCCTAATATAACTCCCCGACAGCGGTGCCAAAAACATGATGCAGGTTTTACTGACCAGGTTTTAATATTTATAATTACTCGTTATACCTATGTTCTACCCTAATGCACTAATGGGCACTGTACCCGGTCGTGTGTAGTGTAGTATTCGGTAAAACCGAGGTCGTCCCAAGAGCTATGTGTGCGGATTTAAACTAAGTCTAGGTGTCATAGATTTTAATATTATTTTGATATGATTAACTACTAAAGCAAATAAAGATGAAGGTTGTGATCAATAGAGGAGAGAGGTGCTAACCTAGTTACTCATTCTAATTAGTAGTGTTTACGTCTAATTACTTCCAATTACTTCAGGTGGGGTCAAAGTCGCTAGGACAGCATTTGGTTAGTTCGTCCTAACCTATCAGCAAAGGGTCCCACTAGAGAAGTCAGGTGTCCCCTCATAAGTCCAGCTGTTCCTGGTCCCCTATGCTAAGTCATTAAGTACCGCTACATGCTAGATTCATAATAGTGAGTGCCCGGGCGCTAGCATCTTAAACACTCACCCCTTACTTCTTAAGTTCATCCAAACGGTAGGTGATCAGTTGGTCAAATCGCACAAGTAGAAAGGGTCGTCAGTTGGTCATATCTTACCATTCCCGTCTTAGTCTATTCACTTAGGGTTAGTTGGTAATATCTCCTAAGTAACTAGCCTCTACCGCCATTCAAAACTACCGAAACAAGGGTAGCTACCAATAAAAAATGCATTCATACACTTAGAAATAATTATACTAAAGCAATGTAAACACAAACAAAACAATTAAGGAATCATAACTATGCCAGCACCAAGAGGTGCTTAGCCGCTCGTATTAACAATAACAATCAATTCAATTTTTAATGTTACGAAATACATGAATTGAAAGTAAAGAAAAGATAAAAATCTAATGCTTATCGTAGGGGAGTGATTTCTCCCTTGGATATAGCTTCGTATGCTCCTCTAGATCTGCCTTCGACTTCTTCTCACGTTCACTGATTGTTGTGTGTGAAATGGAATGCTTTAAAATGCTAGAAATCGTGGGGTATTTATAGGCCATATCTGGTTACGGCATAAATAATTATAAGAGTTACGCCATAACATACAATTCTTCGTATTTTGCACTAATAATACTGGTTACGGCGTAACCTCTGGAAAGAGTTACGCCGTATCTTCAATAAATCTTGGTTACGCCATAGTTGTTGCATGAGTTACGGCGTAATTAGTAGCGGCGCGGAACCTCATATGACCTAAAATGGTTACGTCGTAATCTTGGATAGAGTTACACCGTAAACTTCTGTTAAGTTGGTTTTCTGAGCCACGTTTTAGTTACGGCGTAATGTGAGCGAGGAGTTACGCCGTAACTTCTTCAAAGTGAGCATACTAAGATAAATCTTCAATAAACTCTCCAAATCCGCGTCTCTTTAGCTCCAATGCTCGTAATTTACCTGAAAGTGAAATATAATTGAAAACAAACGTAAATGCATATAAATGATAAAAATTACAAGCATTATCGGGGGAAATTAACACTTAATATTTAGGATACTTTGATCTTATCAATACATCAAAGATTAAGATTAAAATACGAAAGGAAGAGATCATATCAAAAGGAAGCCAAATGTCTACCCAAATCCTCACAAGTCATAGCCGAAGCTCTACAGGACGAAACCTAGGATCTGATACCATAATTGTAACACTCCCCTACAAAAAGTCACATTATGGTGTCATATAAAGAATAAAACACAAGCGGAAGACTTATAATATATTAAGCAAAGTCAAGAAACATCTTGACTTCCAAAAGATAATATAATCCAAACCAAGTCTAAAATGAACTGAACTGAAAAGAAAGGAACCAAAATATTCAAAAACATAAGTCTAAACGTAATCCAGAAACCATAGGGAACTAAATTGATAAGGATTTAAAACGTACACTTTTAAGGGGTCATTTAAGCCCTTAATCACCCACTTTTATATCCGTTACTGCTTAATTTCTTTCCTTTTCACTTTTTAGGTCTGTTGGAAGCAAAATCTTTGGAATGATGCTTATTTGGACGAAAAGGAGTGAATATATGAAGAAAATGGCAAAGTCAAGGTCGAAGACACTCAAGCTGCTAAAACTAAAGCTGACGGCGTCCCAACTAAAGGGCGACGCCGTTCCCCTCTACAGATTTGAAAATAGATTCACCTGACGGCTCAATAGACTTTTTGCTCAAATACACCTGACGACGTCAGGCTTTGAAGAGGAAGGGCGTCACTAAGACTTTTCATCTCAGACAGCCCAGATCCAGAATCAGACGACGTCCCTGCTGAAGCCCGATGACAATACAACTACAACGTGATGCCGTTTCATCGATAACTGGGCCAAGACGAAAATCCTAATGACGGCGATCTGACGGCGTCCCACCTATAAGGCGACGCCGTCGCAAGTGTAAATCTATATATTGAATTCATATTTTCAGTATTTTGTAGGTAGACTTGTGGAGTAAAAACCCTAAACGTTTGTAGTCCGACTTGGTAAGTATCTTAGGGTCCCAAACCCTATTTTACACATCAAGATAAGTGTTTTAATCCATTAGTATCATTATGTCTTTCATTGAATGTGTGTATGCTTGCTTGTTTAACATGTCCGGCTAAATTTCTTGTGTGTTTTCTTAGATATATGAAACCTAGTTGTTAATTATTGATTGGTTGTCTCTTATCTTAACTGTAAATGGCTTAGGAGTGCACCAGGCTATCGTTGTGTTTAAATGCTTGAGTAATCTTTGTGAACATAAGTTTATGAAACACTTAGCTGATTTCGTAGTCTAAACATCCAAAGATAACCTTAAAGTTAGTTTATGAATCATCTAGAGGACTTCGTAGACAATAACCTAAAGGTATTCTCAAAGAGTTAGGGCATAAGCATTCCCTACGACCTTAGAAAACACAACGCGTTAAGAATAAGCACGTGACAATTCTACCCGTAGTATTAAATAATTAGAATAATAGAAGTAATCGGTAGAAGTACCACCCCCAAACCTGTTGCCCTGAGATTTTACCTTTAGCTTTCTAAAAAATTTATAAAAGATAAAAAAGAATCATCCTCAACCCCAACCTTAGCATAGTACACTTCTTGATAGCATTCCTATTCCCCTAGAGAACGATATAAATACCCGAGGCTTACCCAATACTACACTACAACGATTAGGTTCACTGCCTAGGGTTTTGAAAAACTTGCTCGACGAAAAGGAAGTTCCTTTGACCCCGAACGCGCTTCGTACACGCATCAAGTTTTTTTCTCTGCTGCCGGAGAATGGAATAGCTAGTTAGATTTCTATCTCGTTTAGGTTCCGTTGCTTGATTCCTATAGTGTAATATTTTTTCTCATTTTTAGCTTCCTTGTAGTCTATCCCCCTTCTTCGTGACTTTGTTCGTAGCCTCATCACTTTTCATCATGGAAGGTGATAACCCGCCACCACATCACCCAATTCCCATCGACCCACCACCAATTGACCCGCCAAGAGGTCGTACTCTTGGTGAGTACTCTAGACCGAGCCACCAAGGCTATAGGAACACCAGCTCCCCAATCAAGCTCAAACTACGGCCCTGCGCTCCGACACCATCCGGTTGGTGCAAAACGGATGTGCATTCCATGGACTTCGTTCCGAAGATCCTAATCAGCATCTCAAGGACTTCCTTAAAATTGTTGATTCCATCGACCTTGATGCTACTACACGAGAGACCACGCGCTTGCGTCTCTTTCAATTCACTCTACGGAACCAAGCTAGTAAATGGCTTGAGCGACTTCCCGCCGGATCCATCTCAAGTTGGGATGATCTCACCACTCGTTTCCTTGCCCAATTTTTCCCACCGGGGAGAACTACTAAACTTAGGAATGAAATCTTGATGTTCCAACAACGTCAAGGTGAATCTCTCTACGAGGCATGGACTCAATTCAAGGACTTGCTCCATAAAGTCCCTCATCACGGCATTGATCTTTGGCTTCAAGTCCAAATCTTTTACGATCATGTCAACTTGTCAACTAAGCAATCCATCGACCAAGCGGCCGGTGGCAAACTTAGTGACCTTACCGTGGAAGAATCTTGGGGTACAATAGAAGACATTGCCCTCTATGACAACGAAAGTTAGAATGACCCTCGTGAGTTGCCCAATACCGTCAAGGCAATCTCCTTGCCTTCTATTGACTCACAAACTTCTAATCGTAATATGCTCGAACTTGAAGATCAAGTCAAATTCCTAATGAGCTCCTACGAGAATCCTAATTCTTCACGCCAAGTAAACAAAGTCTCTTCCTTGTGTGAGGTATGTAGTGGTCCCCATGACACTTGTACTTGCACGAGACTCCCCAAATAAGCTTCCGTTGACTACGCATCCTCCCGTACCAATGGAATGGGAGGGAGATTCCCCACAACACCCGGACCTAGGACTTTCAATGATGCCTGAGAAGCATGGAGGGGCAAACCCGACTACAATTGGGGACAAACCAAAGAATTCACTTCTAATGATTCCCCATGGTCCCACGGCCCTATCCAATAAAACATAGAAGGGATGTTGCAACACCTAGTTACATCCCAAGAAGCTCAAATAACCAAGCTTTTGGACCGCTTTAACCAACAACAAGCCGAGATGGATAGGAAGATAGATAACCTTTTGAAAGCCATGACCTATAGTGATAGGAAGACCACCGAAAAGGTTAATGCCATCTCGACTCATTCTCCCGAAGCTTTCGATGTAAGGACCCAAGTAAGTACTTTAAAACTAGGGATGCCTCGTCATCCAAGCACGTTCAATTCGTCAATGTCATCACTTTAATGAAACCAAATAGGAATAGTGACGAAGCAAGCCATGAGACTATGCTTGAGGTTAGTGAAACTCCTAAGGAAGAATTGACCGACGAAGTAGACGAATTAGGTGATGAATACTTCAATAAGTTTCCTATGGAAGAGGAACTTTCACGCCACCCACACTTAGTACGCGACCTTCGTCACATGTATGTTAGGAGAAGCCCTAGAATCATCTTCAGAAATCCTTGGAATCTCAACATACCATGTTGCATAGGACATCTTTTCGTGGCAAAGGCCTACATTGATCGTAAATCCCCAATAAACATCATGACTAGCACATACTATAATTGGGTAATGAATAAACCTATCCCAAATAGGCAAGACCCCGATGATCCTAGAGTTAGTTGTAATTTTCTTGGTAGAGTTAAGGGATTTCCCGTCTATGTTGGTAGTTTCATGTACCTTACGGATTTCATAATTGTGGAGGATATTAGTACGGCCATAGATCCTAGCTTGTCCCACGTAATTCTAAGAAAACCATTCATAGAAAACACCGGGATGACTTATGATCCGTCGTTAGGGATAGTTAGATTCAAGGATGAGACTGATGACATAGCTTACCAAATGCCAATTAATATTGAAAAATTTCATCAATATCCAATGATGAAAAGGAACTTAAGCTATCGGTCTACTATAGGAATGAGGAGGATAAGAGGAGAGGAGTAGATTATGTGATGAATAAGATTTTTGGGTTCTATAAGGATTGTTTGAAATTAGGACCGGAATATAGAACCGATTGGGGGGGGGGAAATGACTTCTTAGAAAGATGCATAATAGGACAATACTATAACATGAAAAACCCCAATAGAGATCGTCATGAGGAAGAAGGTGACAGAAATGAAGTCACGTAGGAGCATGACTTCAAGTCTAGCTACAAGACTCATAAATAAAGAAAAGCGCTTCATGGGAGGCAACCCATGCTTAATTGTTTGCTTGTTTGTGTGTCATATATCTTTTTCATTGTTGTTTATTCTCATGTTTGAATTTGTGAAAATGCTTTATTTTGTCTTTAACCTTGTCTGAATTACATATAAAGGTATTTTACAAAAAGATAAGTGTAGGGAGGATTACATACGTTTTTAAAATAACGTGAACATGAGAACTAAAACTATTGAAATTGATATATATGTGTGTTTGTTAGAGTCAAATGCTTGTATCGAGTCATAATGGATGTTTTCCATGAATTTTTCTAGATTCTAAAGATGTATTTTCCTAGAATTTTTTCAGGAAAACGCAGCAAACTAGTTTCTGTCATGACAACCTGACGGAGTCAGGATTAGAACCTGACGACGTCAGGACAAGCAGAAACAGCTTATAAAACTTTTTGTCATTTTCTGTGCTATGTATAAATTTTTGGAAATTCTCAGGTCTTAATTTTCCAGAAAATATGCAAACATCCATTCCACAAGCATTATATCCTAGTTTAGTTGTGTCTTATATAGTTTTACCGCCG
>OU343224.1:24292090-24421582 GCA_910596185.1 Chrysanthemum makinoi | reverse complement strand
AAGTGAGGATTCAAACAACTAATCTGCTAAAGCGGAGATATATGGTCAACTCCCCGGCTCCGGCGGCAAATTTGATCTGCGCAAAACCGAGTCAAGTCTAATCACCTGGCATGTCACTGTGAATGACCACCTTAACGGACTTAAAGCGATTCGGACACAAATGAAATGAAGATCAGAGGAGTATAGAGTCTCCCTGGTCGTTATGTCAGCGAGCTATGCAATGGATCAATCAAAGTATAGTGATCGAGGAGTTTGAGCGAAAAGGATTATGAATTGTGATTATAACTTCTGAAAATATCAAACAAATACAAAGGCTAAAATGCAAATTAAAGGAGATTAAAAAGATAAAATCTATTAAATAAACGCTATCACTATAATTAAAATGATGTTATTGTTTTTATGTTTTTGGCCGAAAGAAATTAAAATCTACGCGTCGTACAAAATAAAAAAGTGAAACTAAGGCAACATTAACCCTAAAAATATGAAAATGATGTTTTTACAAACCTAATGATAAAAGAAAATTTATGGAAAAAGAAAATTATTTTTAAGACTAATTATCTAATTAAAAACTATTTTTTACTATTAATTAATTACCTAAAATATAAGAAAATAGGAAATTAGGCTAGAAAAATAAGATTAAGACTTGGAAAAGTCTAAAATATCAAAATAGACTTTTCAAAACTATTTTTGTATTTTTATGACTATTTATCTATTTTCTAGGAATTTTAAACTATTAAAAACTAATTAAATCACTAAAAATTACCAAATGGACTATGAAAAATATGGAAAATTACTTTTTCTACTTTTTATATTTATCTAGACTTAAGAAAATTGAAGATATTTTTTTGAATCTTTCTGAATTTTTGTATTAAATGCTATTTAAAAATGCTTAAAACTAATTAAAATCAAGAAAAATAGCAAAACAGCTTATAAAAATCTGAAAATTTCAGGAAAACTCTAAAATGATATAAAGAAGCTATGAAAATTGGAAAAACAAGTGGTTGCTTGCAAGAAAATGAATCTGATGAAACAAGTGCTTATAAATAAGCACTTTAATAAGCTAAATGAACAAGACAAACCACCCACTGATTGCAGAAGCTATAATATGCAAAAGTAACCAAAATACAACTAAAAGCAACAAACTCACTACTTGAATAGTACAATATCACAGATTTGGTGTTTTTGATATTAGCTTAAAGCAATGGTACCAACTACTTGAGTCAATGAATAAGTACCCAAATAAGCTACAAGCTACAAACCAATTGTCAAAACTTAAACTAGATCTAGGAAGCTACTTGTAACAAAAATACTAGACCTCACAAGCTTATACAAGCTCGTGCAAGCTTGTTTACAAAGCGAGAAACCACTCGGTGTTAAGCGAGTTGGAGCGGGCACCCAGAGGCTGTCTTGAGCTTTTGCACAAGCATAGAGAAGGCAAAGCTAAAACCAGATGTGAGGTCTTATAGACCACCTAGTGAACTACTTATAAACAAAAATTCAGACCTTGAAACCTTTAATGGAACACGTGCATCACTGCAAGTTCTGTCGAAATCCAAATTTTTGACATGTTTGACTTTTGAAAGTGGTTGTAACTTTGACTTTCTTGAGATTTGGATCCAATTTGATGATTGATTATGATGTGTTATGATGTAATGAAGCTATTACAACCTTTGTTTATGACTTTTAATCACAAAATAAGGATTTGCTTACCCAAAATTTCAACAGACAAACAGTGGAGATGGATAATATGAATTGTTGACTTTGTGAACTAACAAGCACAAGATTTTTGACTCCATGAGTTACTTAGAGCTGAATAAACTAGAACCAACAAAAAACTACCACTTGCATCCACACGTGAGGCAGTTTTGGGACAGACCAACCACCACCCTTTATCACTAGTTTTCAAACAAAACTAAGCTAAAGATTTAACATGCACAATCATTAATCATCCTAAGCTTATTTAACTCAAACACAACTATTATACGTTCTAACAAATTATGACCACAAACACATTGTATGCAAGATTTTGTGAAAATCACTTACAAGTGTCCCAAGCCACTATGGCTAGCCAACAGTGAAACCAAGGAACTCTAACTGTCAATTCAACCCATGCTTCCATTTCAACCCATTTCCAATTCTAAATCAGCAGATCATCCTTGCACCATTTTTTTGCTCTTGTGTTGACTTTTGTTGACCAGTGTTTAAGAGTTATTGAAATGTAAATGTAAGTTTAAATAAAGCTTTAACAAGCTTATTAGGGCTTGTTTAAGCTTGAAAATAGACTTGCTAACAGGTTTAACAATGGTTTTGAGATTGAGAAATTCAACATGACTAAAATATGGAAATGGAACTTAGGCTTGATGTCTTGAAATTAAGTTGCAATACACTTAAATGATTAACTTGAATACAAATGAACTTGAAAATACCAGTACAAAGCTAATTTAGACTAAGGAATTGAAATCCGACATACAATTTTAAAAAACTAAGACTAACTCTTAAACTTGCTCCCTCTTGGACTCTTTTATGCACCAACTTCTCTCTCTCACTTATCTGAGTGGATCCCAGCAGCAATCTTGACCCTTGGATGGCTTTTGAAACATCTTGGCCGTTTATCTCGTTTTGGCGCCAAAATTGGTACTTGATATCGAGGGCGGGAAAGGCTTTGCATTTAATGTGGTGGGATGGGTAGGTGAGTGGGGAGAGAAATGGGTGTAGTAGGGAGGCAAAGAGGTGGCTGGAGAGGGAGGGACCGACAGGTTATGGGGATGACGGTTTTAGGTCTGGTTTTGTTTATTTAAACACTGGGTAGTTGGGTTGGTCGGGTTAAGGGTTTGGGTGGTAAAGAGTTTGGGCGAGGGTGTTTGTTTTGGGCTTGGGAATTATTTAGGTCGGTGGTTTGTAGAATTAATAACTTAGGGACCAAATGTGTAAAACTTCAATTCCCAGGGACCAAACATGAAAATTTTGCAGATGTAATCCAAGGACTAGTGTTGCCAACCTTAAATAGACCAAGGAACTAGTTTGACATTTTTGAAAATTTCCAAGGACTAAATTTGACCAATTTGGATTTTCAGGGACTAAACTGTAATTTTCTCAAAACTTTTAGATTTTCCACCAAAGGACTAAATATGACAATTTGTGATTACAAAAGGACCTTTGGTGACTTTTCTTTTGAAATTTAGGCTCAGGGACTATTTTGACATTTTATAAACTTGGGGAATGGCTTCAATTTTTGCAAAATTGATATGTTTTTCATCTGATTTTGACATTTTTGCATTTAAAACACATAAACACTGCGATTTGTGATATTTAATCATTTTGATGTGTTTTACGAGTGTTTTCAGATGAATTTGCAGTTTATTTTGTACAAAAATGATGAGTATTTACACACTCATCACTACTGGTCTAAAGTGTCACAGAAAAGAATTGATTAAAACATGTTTTTAAGGATTTTCTATTGTTGTCTACCAAGTACAATGTTTAATCTTGCAAAATAACTATATGTAACATGAAATTATCATATCAAAAGTATGAGAAATAACAAAAATGTGAATGTTTCTTTACAAGGATGGTGATGGTGAAAATAATAAGATCAAAACAAGAATACTAAACCTAGTCTTTTAAATCACCATCAATATTAAACCAAGCTTCCAAATCAATTATTTAACCTTTAAAATCCTTGATCTAACTAGATTAAAACATGAAAACGCTTGCTTCGCTTCAAGAAAAACCCAAGGAAAAGGATGAGATTGGTTTTGTTTATGGTGAAAATGAACCAAGGATCTCTAGCTAAGAACTAGACCTTCAACTAGAGATCAAGAGAACTAGCAAAGATCAAAATTTGTGGTGTTTTTGGTGCGGAAAAAACAAGAGAAAAAAGGGGTGTGAGTGAGTTTTCTATGGGTGAAAATAAGGGTGAATGAAGTGGTGTGAAGATTATATAAGAATGGTGATAGGAGCGCAAGTGTCAAACAATACTAACAAGTGTGCCATATGTGTCAAGATATTAGATGAAGTGGTACATGAGGTAAAGAGGAGGGCTAACTATGGTCAGGGTAATATGGGTATTTCACCCTTTTTTTGGTTAAAAATTGTAAGTATATGTATGTATAATATATAAGTAAAGTGTAAAGGTTTTGTAAAAGAGAAAGTGTAAGTTGTGAAAAAGCAATATTGTGATAAAATGAACAAGTAAATTGAGTAGAGGAGGGTAATGTCTAAGTTTTATAAATGTTAAGAAAGTGTATGCCTAATTAACGCTAAGGTGTAAAGTGGTGCATGTATGAGCTAGAAAACGCAAAACGTGCAAAGTTTCGACAAAAATAGAAAAGTAAAAGTATGACATATAAAATATATATGTAAGATAATAAAAATGCATGAAACATGTAGACTAAACATAGTCTAAAGTCGGTTTCAAGTTAAATGTACGTGTTATGACGTACGCGGGTTAACTTATTATGTTAGACGTAAAGTTCAAAATTTACGCGATTAAGATAAAATGTTAAAGTTTATAGGTAAAAGTTAACGTAAACTTTTCAGTTGTTGCAGTTAGGGTGGAATAGGAATGGGAACCACCTAGGTATGAAGTTTGTATGGTTTTTGGCCATGATGACGTAACATGTCCGAAGCATGCTGTTGATAAAACTAAGAAGTAAAATGGCAAGAATAATGATGGTTTTCAACATGCTCCTAAAAGAGCATGTTAATATAAATAATGTCTAAAAACGTTATTTACAAAATGTAAAAACGTCTTACGTCAAAATTAACGTAAACAAGTTTTTAGTCATAATATTACATTTCAACGTAAATCACTCGAGGTAACAACAAACAAATTTACAACTTGACAAATGATCAAAGAGATACATTTTTTGTTCAAAACTTCATATTTTTACAAATGTGACAAAACATCTTTTCAAAAATAGATTTTACAAATTATATTTGATTTATTAAGAAATGTTTTAGCGGCTAATAAATTCAAATTCATAACAGCCATTCTCCCCTTCCAAAATCAACTGCAAACATCCTCAAATAAACATTTACCACAAAAAACAAAATTTGGAGCATTTGTCTGGTACGGTACCATTAAACCTGACGGCACTGTTAAATATAACAGTACCGTCTGAAATTTATGGTACCGTCTGTCTGTAATGGCTAGTTTTTCTTTCTCTATAAATAGTGGATCATTTTACACTTCCAAACCGCCAATTTTCAAACATAATTTTCTGATCAAATCCCACCCAATCCAGTCTATTTCCTTTGATCATTTAGTTAGTTTGTTATTGTTTAAGAGTGATCTAATCATACATTCAAGTGATCTCCTTCATTCCTCTACTAGTACAAGAGAAGGACACATCGTATCAAGAAGATACAACGTGTTGTAGTATTAGTTTAGTGCACTTGTCACGTGCTTGTTGTATATTGATTAAAGTTGTTTGTCATCCTACTTAGTAAGATTGTGTAGATCGGGTTGATCGTGTAGAGATTGGTTAGATCTTGTGTAGCTTGTGTTGATAGTGTGTAGATCGGGTAAATCGAGCGTAGATCGTGTAAAGATCGGGCAAATCTTTTAGCTTGTGTGATTTGTGTGAAGATCAGGTAGATCGAGAGTGATATTGGTTCTAGCTAGATTAGAATTTGACATTTAGCTTAGTGTCAGAAATTGTGATAAGCAATGTTATATGGTTTTATCCACCTGAAGGGTGTTTGTTGACATAATGCATTGAACTCTCGAGTTGGGTACTCGGAGAGTAGAGTAGGGCGAAGAAGAACTTCGTTACTAAACCACTATAAATCTCGGTGTCTTAGTTTGTTCTTTCCAACTCCTATCTCTAATATTGCACTTTATATTTTCTAGTAGCTATTGTTTGTTTACCTTAGTAAAGTTATATCGTGTTCATATTTCCATTGATTGGCTTCACGAAAACTCGAATAAAAGTTTTTCAAAAGTAAATTTTATAACGAAGTAAAAACGGTAAAACTATTCAATCTCCTTTTATAGTTTTTCACAGAGCAGTGTGTGGTATTAATATGGGTCATAAATTTTAGTTTAAGTCAACTAAACAAGTATATAAACATGTTTCTAAGAAGAATGGTGCTAGTACAAGTAAGACGAAGAGGCAAGTACTTCGAACCCTTTTGATGCTCTTAGTACGGTTGAAAACAATGATGAGTTAGGTGCAAATGTGGGTAGTTCCAATGGAGTTAAAAATGTGAATACAAACGTGGGGAATGGCCTCATAGGGAGAACAAAGATGTGGTTGGCTCGAATATAGGAAAAAACAAGGAAAGTGATGTAGCAGATAAGTAGAGTGACAGTAACATGGAGGAGGTTTATGACGAAACAACAAGTTTCATGGCATTTAAGAGTGGAGGTGGAACTGAGAGGAAGAGCTTGTACGAGCGCTGGAAAGTTGATTATGATGATAACCCATATGATGATGATGATGAGTGCAAAGATTTAACCGAAAAACAATTAGCATTATGTGACGTTTTTGATATAAGGCTTCGTGGTCATGCTAGACGTTAACAGTTTTTATATAGTAGTTTTTCATAAGTTTGGTTTGTGATTCTTATGATAGGTTTGGTTTGAAGCACAAATAATGCGTTTATTTTGTGTAACGGGGTAAGATATGAAATTCACTTGTATCCTATATACTTAAATGTTTTGAAGTAATAAATTTATCGAATCTAAAAACCTTTTAACTAAAAAATGAAAAGAATTCAAAACGTTTAAAATAAGCAACTTCGATCTAGCTACTTTATCAATTTTAGAACCTAGTTGAACTAATATTTAATTAAGCTTATGCATTAAACCGTGGTAAGAAGATATACACTTTTGATAACCAATTCAAAACACCCTATAACTTATATATAAACAATTTTCTCTGCATTTTAAGTCAGAAAGTTTGTAAGGAACATGTTGTGATTTTGTAGTATGATAACAAATCCACCATACTTAATCTGGTGTAGATTTATGATATAAATTGATAATATTTCTATTACAACAAATACCTAATGAAACAAGGTCAAAATGATTCGAAATAAGAGACCATACTTAATCTGGCGTAGATTTATTATATAAATTGATAATATTTCTATTACAACAAATACTTAATGAAACAAGATCAAAATGATTCGAAATAAGAGAGAATATGAATGTATCAAGTGTGTATTTTGCGAAGCCATTCAAAAAAAAAAAAAAAAAAAAAAAGTGTGTATTTTGGGAGAATTTTTGTACTTTTATCCTAAAACTTGAGTCAAGTCTTTATACTTCTTTGCACTTTTATCCCGAACTTCAAATACAACGCAAACTAAAAAACAAGAAATGACAGAATCAGTCCTTGTAGTTTTATGTACATGAAACAAATTATAATTTTATCAGATTTAATATTTGTAATATTCATTATTCTACACGTTCATAATTGTATTAATTAATAAAACCAAAAATTGTGTATAATTGGAGCTTTTGTTGTAGCGTCTAGCACTCACTCACACACACACTCAGACACTATTACAAACTTTATATATATAGAAGACTTATAGCTCAGCCTTACCTGCTCTAGGTGGGGGGTCAATGAGGAAAAAGCAAAGAAAGCTCATTAAAAAGCTAAAAAGTTTTTAAAGCTGATTTCACAAAGCAAACTGCTTTTCATCCTCTCATCTTTCAGGTTATTAGTATATTGAAGCAACCAAGTATGCACAAATAGATCAACATCTGTACCGAATAAAAAGCTAGGATTCTTAGATAGATTAAGTACTTCATCTTTAAGACAAACATATTCAGAAATTTCCACTACATAAATCTACCCATATGTTAGACAACCACCACCAACACCACCACCACTTCGCTACATCATCCGGTCCCAGTACGGTCCCTTCGTCTTCATCTGATCTCTTAATTTCATCAGATAATGGCCTTGGTCATCCTAACAAAAGAAAAAGGCGTCCTGCGGGTACCCCTGGTCAGTACCCGCATATCAATAAGTGAAGTCCAACAATCGACTTCACTTATTCGTTTAACTTGATATCATATTTATATAAATTTTTAACCTAGATATGTTTAAATTTTCAGATCCAGATGCCGAGGTCGTATCCTTGTCTCCAAAGACCTTGCTAGAGTCGGACCAATACGTGTGCGAGATCTGTAACCAAGGGTTCCAAAGAGACCAAAATCTTCAGATGCACAGAAGGAGACACAAGGTACCATGGAAGTTATTGAAGAGAGATTCACCAGAAGTCAAGAAAAGGGTTTTCGTGTGCCCCGAACCTGGCTGCTTGCACCATGACCCTTGTCACGCGCTAGGTGACCTAGTCGGGATCAAGAAACACTTTCGTAGGAAACACAGTAACAATAAGCAATGGGTTTGTGATAAGTGCTCAAAGGGTTATGCTGTTCAATCTGATTATAAAGCTCATCTCAAAACTTGTGGTACAAGAGGTCATTCTTGTGACTGTGGTAGAGTTTTTTCCAGGTTATTTTCTGATTTGAGAATCTTTGATTATCTAGTTCATGGTCCTGATTTGATATTTTGTGTGCATCTTAGTGCTATCTATGTTGATCAGACTCAAAGATGTGACCTTACTTTATGGCCATTTATGTTTTTCTGCTCAGACATAAATTTTAGCAACATTCAGTCAGAATAGGTTGAATTATTCTGTTTATTTTATGTATACATATTTCATTTTTTTGTATATATACTTCAGTGTATCCAGTGTACGTCTGTAAAGTAATCATACTCTGAATTTTTGCAATATATAATATGCATCTGTGAATTACTTCCTAGAATCTTATAATTTCATTTGTAACTTTTTAATATAAAATAACAAATTTAAGACTATTTAGGTGGCTGTTTCTTTAATCAATAATCTAAAAAAACCATATGCTCCTTTGACATGTATTTTATTATATGATTGTTGTTACCACTACACACAAGGAACCTTTTGATATCTTAGTATTAATTAAATAGTTGTCTTTGAGAGTTTTATTTTAGTTTATTTTGTCAAACTTAAAGTGATATTCGTATAATTCTTTTGATTTGCATATCTGTGTTTGTAGAGTTGAGAGTTTCATTGAACATCAAGATGCTTGTACAGTCAGGCGAATTCATGCGGATTTACCAATGTTCCAGCCGGCGTGTTCATCTCGTACCACTTCAAGCACCAGCCCATCTAGTGACAAGAATTTTAATGCTATTCCAACAATGACAAGATTTCCACCACCTCCACAATCTGTGTTTTCAAAAACACAGGAAGACATACAAAACAACTTGGAACTCCAACTCTTGCCATCACTTTCGCTTTATGAGCAAAACATTAACCATCATCAGACTCATTTGAATCTTTCAATTGGAAATGGACAAAAATTGCAAAAAGAAGAAGAAATGAAGATGGCTATGGCAGATAAGGCGTTTGCTGAAGATGCTAGGCAACAAGCAAAAAGGCAAATTGAGATGGCAGAGATCGAGTTTGAGAACGCAAAGAGGATTAGGCAACAAGCTCAAGTGGAGCTAGAAAGGGCTAAGGTTCTTCGAGAACAAGCGACCAAGAAGATTGGGTCCACCATGTTAGATATCACTTGTTATTCGTGCAGGCAACGGTTTGAAGCTGCTAGCAATAATGTCATCGTGCCTGCAGCTGACGAGACCTCCATGGCTCCCAGTTACATGTCTTCAGCTATAACAGAAGGTGAAGGAGATTAGTAATATTTTTAAAAGAAAAAGAACTATTTCTGTGATCAAATGTATGTGTGTTTATATGTGATTTCGTTCATGTTTTTTGCATTTTACTTATTAAAGATAATAAAAACATTTGCTAGTGGTGTATTCCTGTGTACCTTCTTATTATTTTTAATATCTTGTTTTGTACATTGTCCATTGAAACTAATTGCTTATGGATGGAAATGGAATCCTTTATAATAGTGCATGCAATCCTAATTATGGTATGCAGTACTGATAAATTGATGCTTATTTCAATATTCATGAGCGTGTCTAACGTTTGATGAGTTGAGTTATAGGAATTGTACGTGTTGAACGAAAATCTAGATCATATATGGATAGGTAATCAGTCACTTAATGATATAGTCCGGTGCGGAGTCTTCTCTTTTCAGCCACATTCATAAATTCCAGGTAGTTGCGTTTGACTAAATTAATGATATGTGTATACGTAAAAAGTGAATTTGGTGTATAGATAGTCTCAATGGAAGAATGTATTCTATGATACTGAACGACGAGTGATACAAATAACATTTTGCTTAAGATTGTTCGGATAGACGCATTATAACTATTACAAAGAAGTATCAATTTTGTGTATATTTTTTATTTTCAGGGTTGGTTAAGATCATCTTCTTTGAGAAACGAGATATAATGAACATGAATTATACTGATACATTAAGCTTAGATGACCACTTAAGTGGTAAGACGTTCTAGCACCGAGTATGCACATAAACACTGAGTTGTGCACTTTATCTACATTTTGCCATGCAAGATGTGGTCGACCTACTTGTACCTATTAGATGATAAATAAGCCATGTGGGTTTAGGATTTTAGGGTTACCTTTATATATTGTGCTTTAATGAAAATCATAACCTAAACAGGGTTTTCATTATCTAACATGGTATCAGAGTTTTAAGTACAACCATCACAAAATAATTGTCCTCCGATCATAGGCAACTCGCCAATGATTCGAAAGAATCTCAAATGTATTTCTTTAATTTTCTTCTTCTCATTTAATTAGTCTTTTCTTTTTATCCAATAAACTCTAGCACGAAAACCCCCATCACATCCCGTATTATGTTGATATGGCCATCAATCAACAAATTTGCCTCTTACTATTTGTTTTACCATCGGAGATCATTGTAGTTTTCGAAAATAGTTTGTTGCAAATTGTCGCTCCTACCTAAAGGCAAAGCAAGCCATGACGTAAAAGAAAAACGTCACACAAAGGAGGAAGCCGCAAGCAATAAACCATTATTTCGCCAAATACAATTATACTTCCGCTCAAACAAACAACAAATTAGATGATAGAAGAAAATAAGAAGAAGTGGCTTTTAACATATGTTCAAGTTTGTTCATTCGAAAACCTGTCGTTCAAACTGCGAGGAAGTATTAGAGGATTATTAGTTGGCCCAAACCTAATTTCTAGGGTTTACGTTGCTTGTTCATTAAGCCATGTATTTGTTATAAATATGGGCAATCTTCATTATATAACACACAAAAACACAATTCAATAATATATCTCTTTAGTACTTTACAGTATTCTAGTAGATGTATTGGTCGATTCTTGACCCTACTATACTGTGGAGTCCCAAACCTTGAATCTAGAACACTTAGTTTGTAAACGTGTAGTTGCCTTGGATGGTTCCAAAACAACAATGAGAATCTTTGTTGTGAATACACACAAGTATGCGGAATCTACTTGAATGCACTTAGAAGATTAAAGTAAACACAAGTATAATATTAATGCTTCAATATTATTGATGAATAATACGAGTACTCTCCTAGTACTAGGGTTTACAACTTTGAAGCTTTTCTAAAGACGGCTAGGGTATGTATATGATGGTTCTGACCTAGCTAGGATCTCCTTTTATACACTAAAGAGATCCCTTACAAAGATAACTATATATTAAACGTATCATATCTTCTATTGGTATAGAAGATATGCTGTTACAGACCATACACGACATTCCTTACATAGAACAGTACAAACTTAACACTATCAGTACTAACTTTCATACTATCAGTACTAACTAGTTAATACTCTTATAATATCACTATCAGTACTAACTTCCGAAGCTATAAGTATTAACTGCAATTGTGAATTTCCCAACAATCCTCCCCTAAACTTGTGATTGGGTTTCTGAATCACAAGTTTCTTTAGTCTTAGAGGATTCTTCCAAACATCACTTCCTTCTGCTAGGTCTTCCAGCTTGATCAAAAATCTTTAGCAGCAACTCCTTGGCCATTTCAATAGCATTGCCCATTCTTAACCCTGCATCCAACATTTGTAGAAGAGTCCTAAATGCAAGTGGATAAGTTCTTTCAACTAGCATGTAGATATCTGTTCCATTGCAAGTAGTTACAAGATGCAGTCCACAAGAATCTAGCAAAGTCCAACTGAGCTCTTCATCACCAGGCTGAAACTTCCACTGCTCTCCTGTTGGATCAGGTTCAAAGATGTTCTGAAGTTCATAGAGTAGCTCCACATCCTTGTCATTATCTGGATCTTTGGTATTGAACTTGTCTTTGACTAGTTCGCACAGCTTAAGCAAGTATTCCCTGTTAATGACTGCAAATAAATACACCAAGTACAGATATGCACTTGTTTTTCCTCCAGCTTTGTGAATCCTCCAATACCTTTTCCCTTCTTCAGTATTGATATCCCAATTGATGATCGGATATCTAGTGTTGATGGGCTCTGAGTACAATGCTTCTTCAGGAGCTTCAATTAGCATCATCCTTTTGAGCTCCTCTTCAGTGAGTCCACCTCCATCTTCATTTGAGGATTTTAGTCTTTTTGAAGCAGTTGAGGAAGCACCTTCTTCAGATGGTCTTTTATAGCTTCCTATGGGCTGTGACCTTTCAAGAGTATCATCTGGTTGCATAGGCTTGAAGTTGAGAAATCTTCTTTGAACTGTATCAGTAAGTTTTTGGAGAGTCTCTCAAGACAGTTAATTCAGTTGCTTTAGTGTTCTCCTTTCTTCACCTGAATTCTTGATGAACTTTACCAGATACATCTTCTGTTGACTCTTGGTTGGAGGCTTTGAATGCTTTTCAATTTCTCTTTGCTGTCTGAACTGACTTTGCCTTCTAGCCAAAATATCACTGAATAACATAGCTGCTTCATTAATACTTGTCCTTTGATCTTGCTACAGTTTATGTTGTACCTCATTAGTGGCTTCTATTTTGAATCTCGTATCATCCCATGTCTGCCAATTCTCATTATTCTTAGCCGTCCTTTATTTTTCCTTAGTTGCAGCTTCTTCCTGCAAGTCTTCCTCATCCCATTGTGCTGCAAGTGCCTTTGCAGCCTCTTCATTTAGCCTATCAATTTCTTCTTTAAAAAGCTTCTTCTTCTTTGGTTTTTCTTCCTAAATACCCTTGCCTTTATCTTTGGGGTCAATCTTTGGAGCTGGGGGGGTTGGTGATTCTGGGACACCTCCTTCTTTGATCACAACTCCCTTTTCTTTAGGTTTGGATGCTGCTGGTTTGGACTTCTTTCTTAAGTAGAGAACTGGAGGCTTCTTGTAAGTAGGAGAGATAGGGACAATTTTCTTCAGACTTTGCAATCCCAAAACAGCATGTTTCTCTCTTTCTTCTTCATTACTGTCTTCGTGTGGTGTGGTAGTGATGGTGGTAGCCTCTTTAGTTGTCATCTGTTGTACTTCAGCAGCCACTTGAATTATGGGACTTAGTACGGATTGAGGAACTTCAGGAGTACTAACCATAGTACTAACAGTACTAACTACAACACTAACAGTACTAACTGGGATAGTACTGATAGTGCTTGTAGGAGTACTAAGTACTTCTTCAGCATCTTTATTAGCCTCTACATTGACCTGAACTTCCTCTTCTTCATAAAAAGGGCTTTCAAATGCTGCACCACCTTGCCATTAACCAAATTCATGTCTTCCTTGAATATCTGAACTCCTCCCCTGTTTGGTATAATCCTTTGTAGAAGTACTAGACACCCTGAAGTTGGTCTTTCTTTTGTGAGATGCAGTGACTAGAGAGGTTGCTGTAGTAGTCTTTGACAGAAGTTTAACCTGATGCTCTAACCTTTTCATCTTCAGAAGCATCTTTGTATGGACTTTAGAGGCAGCTTTCTTGTTCTCCTCCAAAGCAACTTCCAGCCTGTTAACCTTTTGACATAAAAACCTGTACAATTTCGTCATATCCTTAAGTGTCAAGCTGCTCTTACCACTTCCAGCTGTGTTACCTGCTGAGAGAGGTGGGTCATTGGGCAATTTAGTTGTACTTCCAGACCTAGCCTGAACAGATGCAACCCTCCTTTGAAGCCTTTTCCTGGGTCCACCCTGTAAGGGTTGCTCACTAGGTGTTGGCATGGGTTGGGTCTTAGGTATGTTACCACTGGCCTTACCATTCTATCTCTTGCATCACCTGAGATAGGCTCATCTGGTTCAGTGTGAGGAGGAAAATGGGTCTGAGCTGTCCCACTCTCCTTTCTGGTATGCCTACTGGTTGATGATTCTGGTTGAGTAGAAGATTGATCACCATCTGTGGGTGTGTGTTGGGAGCCATCTGTGCTTGATGGTACTTCACCCTCTGCAAGCAACATGTTAGAAAACAAAGGCACTACAACCCCACTGTATCCCACCACAGCCCTTAACATATTAGAAATTTTTTGGCTTTGAGGAGTTTTGATGGATAAACATTTTTGTGATGCTGCAAGTTTTGTTTCTAAAGATCCAAAAATAATTGAATGAACCTAGGATACATCAGAAACTTGGTCTTACTAACAGCATTTTTAAGCATACCCTCAAAAATATAATTTGAAAAATTGAATACTCTGCCTGTTGCAAGGCAGATCAAGGCTGTGGCTATATTTGTGGGGAATGCATCCCAGCCAGTCCTTTTTTAACTCAGAGAATGTAGGAGGGTATGAATCAGAAACCTCCATTGTGGGGAAAATTGATTTTTGTGGAAGTTAAAAGTGTTGTCATGTCTATACCCCATCAATGAAAGTTGTTCAATGATTTAAGTGGGTGGAAAAGTGCTAATACCTTGAGCATCTCTAAGATGAAGATGTTCTCTTAGAGAGGCTTCAGTAATAACAATTTGAATGTCATCCACTGTACCAGTTAACTGTTGGACCCCTTCATCAGTTTTTGAGACAATTTCAGTTTGCCAAAACTTTCTGACAGGGGTACATAAGATAGTAGGGTTAAAAAGTAAAGCAAACCTTATTCTTCTTCGATTAAGAAAGGCTACTATCTCTGTGAACTCTTCATTGCCTTCTGGTAAGTCCAAGCACGCCACCATGTTGTGCTTGTCAACAAAATCAAGAGGAGCCATTAGCAATAAGAGTTAGGGTTAGTTAGGTGGGATTAGTTCGCAAAAGTCTTTAGTGAATGATGGTGAAAGCAGTTGAAAAGTTATGCAATATATAGAGAGATTTGAGAATTTTGATTGAACCGCCTTGAAGATATTTTTGGTAATAAGTAAAGATTAGCCAATTAGGAAACCTTTATATAAAGAAACCGGCGGTAACAACTCAATTTGAAAAAGTAATCATTGCATAACAAACTTTTGGTATAAGTACTAACGGCTAGTTCATCAGTACCAACTAGGCTTATCAGTACCAACTTATAACCATCAGTATTAACTTTACCCATCAGTATTATCTCATAGTTTGGAAATTATAATACTGAAACCCCATTTTGAAGGGATTAAGTGTGGTGACAGACACTTAATCAAGGTCGGCCTTACATGGCCTCTGGTTTGGTGAAAACCAATGGTTTCAGTGCTAAGCATTTCCTTTGATGGATAGTCCCATTAAAAGGGCCTTCCTAATAGGGTTTCCAGCTAGTGGCAGGTGTTGCCTCCAACACAAGTGTTGGATTCACGGTTGCTTGCTGTTCTGTAAGCCAGATGCCCTTGGGCTAGTCACACTATCTGTAAACAGATAGAATGGCAAAGAGTGGGTTAGTGTAGAATGAATCTGACTAAATGAAACCATCAATTCCTGTTCATTATACCACAAGATGCCACATAATGCTTTGGCATCTCAAATCCAGAGTTACAGCAAGTTCTATCATGTGGTTGTATTAGAATGATCATAGGGGAGTGAATCACATTTGCTGTAACAGTTAATCTTCAAACCACATCCATACTGCTTGTGCTATTCCTAAAAAGTTAGTTCAAAACCAAGAAAACACAATCAAGGATATTTTCTTGACAATCCGTATTAACTTTACACTAGCAGTATTAACCAAATAACAATGAGTACTAATCACCACTTTACAAAACTTTATAAAATAGAGAGAGATAAGACATATTATGGATGAATCATATCCTAATGCTTATGACCAAGTACTGAAACCTTTCTAATTCAAAAGCTTTTGTCAAAAGATCTGCTACATTAAACTCAGTATCAATCCTATAGACCTGGATGAGTTTCTTTTCATTACAGTCTCTTATAAAGTCATGTCTTATCTCAATATGTTTAGTTTTAGAATGACCAACTGGATTTTTTATAATGCATATAGTACTGTTGTTATCTATGTAAATGACAGTGCCCATAAAATTGAACCAATAATCAAGCATCTGATTCTGAATCCAGAGAACTTGACCACAACAACTTGCAGCAGCTACATACTCAGCCTCAGTTGTAGAGTTTGCCATAATTCTTTATTTCTTGCACTGCCATGAAATCAACCTATCACCAAGAAACTAAAATCCTCCTGTGGTTGACTTCCTATCAAGACTTGCCCCATCATAGTCACTGTCTGAGTAAGCTACCAGATCAAAGGGAGAATCTTTAGGATACCAAAGACCTAGATGAGCATGGCCTTTCAGATATCTAAAGATTCTTTTAACAGCATGCATGTGAGAGATCTTTGGAGAGACTTGGAATCTTGCATAGGCACACACTGAAAACATAATATCTGGTCTGGAGGCAGTCAAATACATCAATGAGCCAATCATTGGCCTGTAGAGGTGCTGATCAACCTCTTCACCATCAGCATCTGGAAGTAGTGGCTTATTATGCTCCATAAGAGTGCTTGCAATCTTTGTATTTTCATAGCCAAACTTCACCAAAATCTCCTTAACATACTTATCCTGGCTGATAAATATGCCATATGTCTTTTGCTTGACCTGTAGCCCAAGAAAAAAGGTGAGTTCTCCCATAGAACTCATCTGAAACCTATCATGCATCAACTTTTCAAACTCTCTGCACCGATCCTGCTTCGTTGATCCAAAAATAATGTCATCAACATAGAACTGAACCAACAGGATATCACTCTTCACATTTTTGATGAATAGTGTCTAATCAATCTTTCCTCTTCTGAAGCCATTTCCCAAGAGATACTTGGCCAAAGTTTCATACCAAGCTCTTAGAGCCTGATGCAGACCATATAGTACCTTTTGAACCCTGTATACTTTTTCAGGAAAGTTGGGATCTTCAAAGCCTGGAGGTTGACAGACATATACCTCCTCCTCAATCTTTCCATAGAGGAAAGCACTCTTCACATCCATCTGGTATACTGTGAAGTCTTTGTATGATGCATAGGCCAGGAATAGTCTGATAGCTTCAATCCTTGCCACTGGAGCAAAGACCTCTTCATAAACAATTCCTTCTTGTTGTGTATACCCTTGAGTCACCAGTCTAGCCTTGTTCCTTATTACCACACCTCTTTCATCCTTCTTGTTTCTGAAAACCCATTTAGTGCCAATAGCTCGCTTGCCTTTAGGAAGATCCACCAGAACTCGTACATTCTAAAGTTTGAACTGGAGAAGCTCTTCTTGCATTGCTTCTACCCATGATTCATCTTCAAGTGATTTGTGGACTTTCTTTGGTTCTGCTTGTGAAAAAAAACAAGCAACGAGACATTTTTGTGTGTCACCATGAATCCTTTCTTCATATATGGCACAAAAGAAGCCAGTCTCACTATGCTGAACTTGAGATCTTGTTGTTCTTTTAGCATGAACATCCCCAATAACATTCTCCAAGGGATGATCCTGATTAATTCTTCTGTGTGGAGTAACATGAACAACATAGGATGAAGCTATATTAGGAAAATCAATCTCATCTGCTTCATCATTAGGATCAGAAACATCTGTATTAACTGATGGAATGGTGTAAGGACCATCAGTGTTAAATTTTGGCCCATCGGTACTAACATGTGGCTTATCAATATTAACCACATTAGTACTGATCACTTCAGTTTCTACAACTGTATCACCTGCATTGGTTACACCTCCTTCAGCATTAGAATCAATGGTCTTTGGAGACTGATCACTTTCTTTGTTTGCCTCCCCTAAAGAAGTGCTTCCAACTGAATTCTCCTTCCAAATGGGCAATAGGACACAGTCATCATCATCATCATCAGAATCTGCATCAGGACCTTGCTTTTCTCCTGAAATAATGTTAGAATCCACAGAAACAGGCACCTAGTTTATAGATTCAGTTAGCATATCAATATCAAAAAGCCATTTTAGTCCTGGCCCCTCTATACAAGGTTTATCCTTAAGAAACTCTATGTGTAGATTCTCCTCTATTCTTCTAGTTCTAGAATTATAAACCCTAAAGGCTTTACTATTCAGGGAGTAGCCAACCAGATATCCACTATCAGACTTTCCATCAAACTTACCTAAGTGGTCAATGGTATTGAGAATAGATACATGACACCCAAAAGGTTTAAGAAATTCAAGGGTAGGCTTGCTACCTAAGAACAACTCATAGGGAGTCTTGCCATGAGGCTTTACTAACAGTACCCTGTTCTGAACATAACAAGCAGTATTAACTACCTCAGCCCAGAATGTTATGGGCAACTTGGAATCTGCTAACATAGTCCTATGATAAGAATTTAAAAGGTACACTTTGGAGGGGTCATTTAAGCCCTTAATTGATCACATTTGTATCCGTTACTACTTAATTTCGTTCCTTTTCACTTTTTAGGTCTCTTGAAGGCAAATTGCTGGAATGACACTAATTTGGACGAAAAGGCGCGAATATACAAAGAAAATGGCCAAAGTCAAGAATCGAGACACTCAAGCTGCTGGAACTGAAGGGGACGGCGTCACGGCTTAATAGCGACGCCCGCGACACACACCTTGAGATGACTCAGAGAGCAAATTGCTATTTTACAAGTGACGGCATCAGGTTTAAAAGAATAGGGCGTCGCAACTCAGACGGCCTAGATTTGGATCCCGACGGCATCACAAGCATAAGGTGACGTCGTCAAAGAGTTGACGTGGCTAAGACGAAACCCTAATGGCGGCGACCCGATGGCGTCACAATTAAAGAGTGACGCCGTCGCATATTGTAACTCTATATATAGAATTCGAATTTTCAGTATTTTAGAGAGGTAGTTTTTTGGAGTAAAACCTAAACTGAACATAGGTTGTCTTGGGCAGTATCTTAGGGTTCCATACCCTATTTTACAACAAGATAAGTGATTTACTTCATTAATTCAATTATGTCTTCAATTGTTTGTGTGTATGCTTGCATGTTTTCCATGTCCGGCTAATTTACTTGTGTGTTTGCTTAGATCTATGAAACCTAGTTATTGAATATTGATTGGTTGTCTCTTATCTTAATTGTGATTGACCTAGTATTGCGATAGGTCATCCGTTGTGTTTTTTATGCTTAAGTAATCTTTGTGAACATTAGTTTATAATCACCTAGAGTTATTGTAGTCTAAACATGCAAAGATAACCTTAGAGTTAGTTTATGAATCCTAGAGATTTCGTAGGAAATAACCTTATGGTAGACTTAAAGAGTTAGGGATAAACGCATACCCTAGGACCTTAGAAGACACAACGCGTTAAGAATAAGGACGTGACAATTCAACCATCAATAGGAGATAACTAGGGAGTAATAGCATCTAAGTAAATACATTTTTAATCATCATAAGAGCACACAATAATAGACATAGACTAAACTCACCTTAGTTTAGATAATTAGATAATTAGATAAGTAGAGTAATCGGTAGAAATACCAACGCTCCAAATCCAATACCTCGAGATTCGTACCTTTCCATTTTCTAAAAACATAAAAAGATAAAAAAAAATAATCTTCCTCAACCCCAACTTTAGCGTAGTAACTTCTCACTAGCATTCTTATTCCCCTAGAGAACGATATCAATTCCCCGGCTTACCCTAATACTACATTACAACGATTAGGTTCACTGCCTAGGGTGTTGAAAAACTTGCTCGACGAAAAGGAAGATCCTTTGACCCCGAACGCGCGTTGTACGCGTATCAAGTTTTTGGCCCCGCTGCCGGGTAATAAAATAGCAAGTTAGATTTCCACCTCGTTTAGGTTTCCTTGCTTGATTCCTATCAAGTAAGCTTTTTTCCATTTTTAGCTTCCTTGTAGTCTATCCCCCTTCTTCGTGACCTTTGTTAGTAATCCCATCACTTTTCATCATGGAAGGTGATAATCAACCACCACTCATCAACCCACCACCAAATGACCCGCCAAGAGGCCGTACTCTTGGTGAATACTCAAGACCAAGCCACCTAGGCAATAGAAACACCATTGAGCTTCCCGACCAAGCCTAAACTATGGCCCTTCAATCCGACACCATTCGGTTGGTGCAAAACGGATGTGCATTCAATGGACTTCGTTCCGAAGATCCTAATCAGCATCTTAAGGATTTCCTTAAAATTGTCGATTCCATCGAACTCGATGCTACTACTACTGAGACCACGCTTGCGTCTCTTCCAATTCTCTCTACGGGACCAAGCTAGTAATTGGCTTGAGTGACTTCCCGCCGGCTCCATCTCAAGTTGGGATGATCTCACCTCTCGCTTTATTGCTCAATTTTTCCCCACCGGGGAAACTACTAAGCTTAGACGAGACATCTTGACGTTCCAACAACTTCAAGGCGAGTCTCTCACAGGCATGGACCCGATTCAAAGACCTGCTCCATAGAGTCCCTCATCATGGCATTGATCTTTGGCTTCAAATCCAAATCTTCTATGACCATACCGACTTCATCACAAGGCAATCCATTGATCGAGCCACCGGTGGAAGGCTTAGCAACTCCAACGCAGAAGAATCATGGGAGATTATTGAAGAGCTTGCCAATCGAAGCTACGAAAATTGGAGTGAGTCCCATGAAACCCTCGTCAAGGTGATCAATGCCATATCGATTCCTAAAGAGTCTTCCATCACTGAAGAGAAAATGAGTGCTCTTGAGAGAAGGATCGATTATCTAATTGAGAGGCAAAAGAGAGCCCCTGAAAGAATCCCTCGTGAAATGGTTAATTCCGCTAATTCCACCAACCACCCAACACCTTTCTCCGAATCCCCAAGTCTTGAGCAAAATCTCAATTCCAAACGGCGGTTCCGTTCTACTTCTCCAAGACCACTCTCACCGAGCTTTAAAGAACAAATGAGGGAGTACATGGCAGCCCATACGGAAAGATTAGCAAAATTTAAAGAGGAGGTTTATAGGCAAATGGAGGAGATGCAGGCAAAGATGACGAAGATGATGAACTTGGTAAAAGAGTATACTAAGACAAAAGTTCCCGAAAAGGTGCTAGTGAGAAGCAATGATTACCCTCCCCCCACTTCATTTTTAACACCATTTCCATTATACCTGACGAATATGGAACAGTTGAGGAGTAGGAAACTGAGAAAAGCAAAAAGGAGGAGGCTGAAACCAATGATGAGCCCGAGACCATTGAGCACTACCTTAAGCACGAGATTAATAAAAAATCATTGTTAACCAAGTGAACAACTTTAGGTAAAATGAGGTTCTTAGGAAAGCTCTAAAAGGAGAAATAACAGAAAAAGAGTATGACACCATGCCTATGGGACCTATGTATGAGTTGGTTCTAAAAAAACCAGTAACTAAAAAATGAGAAACCACGGGGAACTTCGTGATACCATGTAGCATAGGTGACATTGATAATATCAATGCCTTAGCTGATCAAGGATCTGATGTGAACATAATGCCATTATCAGTCTATAATAAGTTAACTAGGGAGAAGCCAGCCAAGACCAATCTTAGATTTTCCTTAGAAAATCACACATAAGTCTACCCCATAGGAATTGCGGTGGATGTCTTAATAGAGGTGGCGAATAATGTCTATCTAGTGGACTTCGTGATTATAGACATTGAGGAAGATAGAAACATGCCGCTCATTCTTGGAACACCTTTTCTGGCCACTGCCAAAGCAACCATCAAATGCGGTGAGGGCATCATGATACTTAAAAGCGGGAAGGGATACGCGAGGATACCTATTGTTCCAAGGTATCCTTTAAAGATTATGGAAAAGATTACGGATGAGAATCCACAAGTCCCTAACAATATGGTTAGGAAGAAAATCAATGATTGGGAAAAAGGGCTTAGAGATTTCATGGTTCAAGGACTACATGCAACATTGTGGAAGCGCGATAAAAAGTTAGGAAATAATCCTACCTCAATACCACAAAAACAAAGGAACCCTAAGGAATTTTTAAAGGGATAGAAAGTACTTTTGTACAAGTCAAGAATAAAAGCGTTAAGAGGTAGAAACAAGCCAAGATGGTTTGGGCCTTATATGGTGAAAGAACTAATTTAAAGAATAAAACCGTTATCATAATAGACGATGTTGTGAAGGAATCCACGGTAAGCATACAACGTCTACGACCTTTTGATAAAGGATTAGTAAAGGTAGGAGGTGACGGTAATGAAGTCACGTAAGGGCACGACTTCGAGTCTAGCTACAAGACTCATAAATAAAGAAAAGTGCTTCGTGGGAGGCAACCCATGTTTAATTGTTTGCTTGTTTGTGTTTCGTATATCTTTTAATGATTGTTTATTCTCATGTTTGAATTTGTAAAAATGCTTTATTTTGTCTTTAACCTCGTCTTAATTACATATAAAGGTATTTTACAAAAGGGATAAGTGTAGGGAGGATTACACATTTTTTCAAAAAGAACGCGAACATGAGAATTATTATTTAAAAGGTATACATGTGTGTTTGTTCAAGTCAAATGCTTGTATCGAGTCATAATGGATGTTTTGCAGGAAATTTTTCCAGATTCGAAAGATATAAATTTTCCAGAATTTTTTCCAGAAAATCGCAGACCAGTTTCTGTCAGGATAACCTGACGGCGTCAGGGTCGCAACCTGACGGCGTCAGGAGTAGTAGAAACAACTTACTACTTTTTCTCGCTTTCTCGAGCTACTTATAAATTTTGGAATTTTCCAGGTTTTAATTTTCCAGAAAATCTGTAAACATCCATTCCACAAGCATTATATCCTAGTTTAGTAGAGTCATATATATATTGTTACCGCCGATTTTACGCAAAGGTTTAGTTTGTTTTCTTCAAGTGTGCAGGTTTTATTTATCAAGAAGAAGAAACATAAGATTAGAATGAGCTTTTCACGCATACATTCTTCTTGGAGAAGAATTTAACCGTTACTTCACACGGATCCTACCGAGCTAATCAGGGAAGTACTAGTTTCTTTCGTTTTTAATTACCTTCCATTATCATAACTTTGATACTTTCGGAGAACATTGGGGACAATGTTCAGTTTAAGTGTAGGGAGGGAAAATAAAACAGGAACTTTGAAACTATGCTTATCCTTGACTATTTGCCTTGTCCAATTTTATTTGTGTAATAAACCATGATAAATATCGATTACGGTAATTTTTGGCACCAAATTTAAAAATTTTCATGACATGTAGGAGTGGGCCATTAGTCTTAATAAAGCGTCTCACGGATAGGAAGTTACATGACTAGCACAAAACCCTTTACCACTTAAATTCCACCCAAAATGTGAGGATCGCCCTTAGATTTGTAGGAATTAAAGCATTCATCTTTGATGCTTCGAGAGTGTACCGGTAGTATAATAGATTCTAGAACTTGTTTTGTGATGCATTCCGAGATCGCTAGTGAGACTACACTTGTGTAGTTAGGAATAACTAAATGATAAGAGGCATTAGGATAACCCTTGTTTGATACCTGTAATATAATTACTTCTTCCACATCGGTTGAGTAATTCCTCCACACCCTTGCGTTGTACTCATCTTTAGTACACGATACCCCTAGTTAACCCCTCAGAGCCTATCCTTTTCGCGGTTCTCGTGATTTTTTAGTTTTCCGGAATATCAATAAAGAGCATTGTTTACAATCCACCCCCAAATGTACACCCAAATCGCCTTAGCCTACCTTGTATGCACTCACTTTTAGTGCATTATTGTTATCATACTAAACCCTTAGTTCAATTATCTAGTTGCTTGCATAAGTTGCTAAGTCGAGTCATATCCTTTGTACACAGTTTTGGGACGATTGGGACTCATGGGAAAAGTTAAATTTTATGAAATGATGGGAAGGAACATTAAATTCAAATTCCCTTTATTTACGTAATAATGTACTCCAAGTGTTTTGATCTTTTCAATTCGGGTCAAATTAGTGTTAGATTAATAAAAAGTCAAGTGTAGGGATGTGCCTATAAATCCCTATCATTTTGATGTTATCGTAGAGGATGGTAGAGTAAAAGTGTATGAAAAAAAAAATCGAAAAAAAAATGAAAAAACATACGGGCTAGCATCCTACATCTATCTTTAAATTTATGTTTGTTTATTTCAAATTTATCTAGAGTTTAGACTGTCGAGTCTTGGATTAGCAACATCATTCTTCTCATGCTTGTAACAAAAATATTTTTGACTTGCCACCACTAAATCGCCTATCCCACCAAACCATTTGTTTCCCTACCGTAAGCCTAACGTTACAACCCTTTAAAAGACCTCTTGGATAGTTTTTCCTAGGTGCTTACACCAAAAGCGATGGAGGTTTGATCTAGTCTCAAGCCTATGGTAATCTATGTACTAGGACCAGTTAATGAGTGTTTATCTTCCATTTCAAACTTGATATATTTCATATACACCCGAGAGATGAGAGTATCCAAACACCACTTGTGAGGTGCTAGTATGTAAAATCCGTTCTTGTTATGACTTTTGCGGGGCTTATATGTGTTGTGAATTATTCTAAACTAATGCTTCGTGACCCCTAACTTATAAATTAATTGGCTAAAAGCATATTTGCTTGAGGACAAGCAAATACCAAGTGTAGGGATATTTGATAAGGATTTAAAACGTACACTTTTGAGGGGTCATTTAAGCCCTTAAATAATCACTTTTGTATCCGTTACTACTTAATTTCGTTCGTTTTCACTTTTTAGGTCTCTTGAAGGCAAATTGCTGGAATGACACTTATTCAGATGAAAAGGCGCGAATATACGAAGAAAATGGCCAAAGTCAAGAATCAAGACACTCAAGCTGCTGGAACTGAAGGGGACGACATCACAGCTTAATAGCGACGCCGTCGCGACACACCTTGAGACGACTCAGAGAGCAAATTGCTATTTTACAAGTGACGGCATCAGGTTTAAAAGAGTAGGGCATCGCAACTCAGACGGCCTAGATTTGGATCCCGACAGCGTCAGAGGTTGAAGCCGACGGGGTCACAAGCATAAGGTGACATCTTCACAGAGTTGACATGGCCAAGACGAAACCCTAATGGCGGCGACCCGATGGCGTCACAATTAAAGAGTGACGCCGTCGCATATTGTAACTCTATATATAGAATTTGAATTTTCAGTATTTTAGAGAGGTAGTTTTTTTAGTAAAACCTAAACCGAACATAGGCTGTCTTGGGCAGTATCTTAGGGTTCCATACCCTATTTTACAACAAGATAAGTCATTTACTTCATTAATTCAATTATGTCTTCAATTGTTTGTGCGTATGCTCGCATGTTTTCCATGTCCGGCTAATTTACTTGTGTGTTTGCTTAAATCTATGAAACCTAGTTATTGAATATTGATTGGTTGTCTCTTATCTTAATTGTGATTGACCTAGTATTGCGATAGGTCATCCATTGTGTTTTTAATGCTTAAGTAATCTTTGTGAACATTAGTTTATAATCACCTAGAGTTATTGTAGTCTAAACATCCAAAGATAACCTTAGAGTTAGTTTATGAATCCTAGAGATTTCGTAGGCAATAACCTTAAGGCAGACTTAAAGAGTTAGGGATAAACGCATACCCTACAACCTTAGAAGACACAACGCGTTAAGAATAAGGACGTGACAATTCAACCATCAATTGGAGATAACTAGGGAGTAATAGCATCTAAGTAAATACATTTTTAATCATCATAAGAGCACACAACAATAGACATAGACTACACTCACCTTAGTTTAGATAATTAGATAATTAGATAATTAGATAAGTAGAGTAATCGGTAGAAATACCAACCCCCGAAATCCAATACCCCGAGATTCGTACCTTTCCATTTTCTAAAAATCATAAAAAAGATAAAAAAACAATCTTCCTCAACCCCAACCTTAGCGTAGTAACTTCTCACTAGCATTCTTATTCCCCTAGAGAACGATATAAATTCTCGAGGCTTACCCTAATACTACACTACAACGATTAGGTTCACTGCCTAGGGTGTTGAAAAACTTGCTCGACGAAAAGGAAGTTCCTTTGACCCCGAACGCGCGTTGTACGCGTATCATCCTAGCAGCCTCTATCAATGTCCTATTTCTCCGTTCAGCAACCCCATTTTGCTGAGGAGTCCTAGCTACATTGTATTCTCTTTTAATACTCTTGACAGAAATCATTCGTCACTTGGTTTTTAAATTCTGTCCCATTATGACACCTAATGATTTTAACTCTCTTATCAGCAAGGTTCTCTACTGCAGTTATGTATGAATTAATGATTTCACTGGTCTCATCCTTAGTATTCATTAAGAAAACCCAAGTAAATCTGCTAAAATCATCAGTCACAACGAAACAATATTTCTTAAAATTCAGGCTGCTAACAGAGGTGGGGCCAAATAAGTCCATGTGCAGCATATGAAGTGGTTGGGTGATAAAGTTAAAAACCTTGGGCTTACAAGAGGCTCTATGCTGCTTCCTTTTAAGGCATGCAATACATGTCTGTTTATTTTCAATTTATTTTTAGCTAAAAGATTTACCACCTTAAAGTTCACATGACCTAGCCTTCTATGCCATAACATAGATTCATCCAAAGAAGCTGTAGAAACTAAACATGTAAGGTTTTCTTTGGGCACTATATTTTTCATACTTACACTATACAAATTGCTTTTCTTAGGGAACTTAAGTAGTACCTCATCTTCACTAGGCAACTTAAAATTTAGAGATAAAACCAAGCAATCAGTGTCTATAAACAGAACAAAATTCTTCTTGTCACACATTGTGACACACTGAACAGATTGTATTTGAGTTCTTTCACATAGTACACATCTTCAAAGTCCAAATTACCAGTCTTGATTGTGCCTTTACCAGTAATTCTTCCACCTATACCTCCTCCAAAAGAAACATATCCTCCATTCAAATCAGTAAAGTCTGAAAGATAGGATAGATTTCCAGTCATGTGCCTGGAACACCCACTGTCTGAATAGCCAAGATCATCATTATTGTTGGAATGTCCCTGCACACAAGATAAAGGAAATTAGTTCCTTTTGGGGACCCAAGCCGTTACTGACTTGGATCTTCCTTGTGCATCAATGTATTCATATTTAGTTAGAGTAACTGATGCACTGTTGGGTTGAGTGGTCTTTCTAACCCAACAAGCTGAGGGCTTAACATCATTGTCCTTGATTCCCCCAGCAGCACTCACTTTTGAACGAACAGTCTTAGTTTTAGGCTTATAAGTATTAACCTTTTTTCTTGTAAAACTTGATTTGTTCATCATAGGACTTAAAGGTTTGTGCTGATCTACCATAAAAGGGCCTTGGGGAAGTAGATGGTGATTTTGAAAAGTTTCTTTTGGGTCTTTCACCAGATACTCTGGGTTGTGGTCTAGCAGTATTAACTGGCCTTGTATTATTCAAAGATTTTATGCCAGTTTTAAGAAGAACTGCTCTTGGAGTCATGATGGGTTGAGGTCTCATAGGGTGTTTGCATTGAGCCTGCATATGAGAAAAGCTTCCACACACAAAGCAAGATTTATTATACATGACAAATTCATCCCCTAATTGCTCAGTTTTAAGCTGATTCTAGTTCCTTTGATTACCTCTAGGACTAGATGACCTGTTTCTATACATCTCAGCATATTTTACTGTCTTCCTAACAGGTTTGTCATTTGGTTTTACAGGTTTAGTGGCCTGTTCTTGCTTTGGTTCACTAGACTCTACACCTTGTTTTCAAACACATACACCTCAGGTAAAGAAGTGTCACTGGCACTTTCAAAGGTCTCATCAGACTTTTCAGCTTGGGTCTCAATAGGTTTACGGTCACGGACAAATGTAGGTGCCTTAAACTCCTCTAAGATAGTGTGTTCAAGGTCTATACCAGGAGGTGAAGGAATACCTCTAAATGGTGGTGGTGCTGTCTTATAACCCATACCTGACTTGGCTTTACCAATTAGAGCACTTTCAAGGAATTTATCAAGTTTCTTAGAGTTATAATGTTGTGTGTCTTTAAGAGTATCAACACTGAGTTCTATGTTGTCTTTAGCTTTTGTGACTTTCTCTAGTTCTTCTTTTAACACACTTATGGTGGTGCTTTTAGAGAAATTTCCCTATTAAGTACAGCAGTTGTTTCAGAGAAATTTCCCTATAAATTGTACTTTCATTGATGGCTGCTGCAGTGGTGACCAAAAAATCAGTATTAACATTAGTACTAGGAGTACTAACACCAAAAATGTCCTTATCATTACTAGTGACTGGGTGAGCCACAAAGGCTATGTTTTGTAACCCAGAACCGGAAGATGCAGCTGCAGCTCTCTGCATGTCTTGTTCAATTACCTTAAAGCTATTGAACAGATTGTCCAACCCCATAGTTTCAAATTCTGCCTTATTCTTCCATACAATGACATGAGTGTCCCATTTTGGTGATGGAAGACTTCTAAAAAACCTGAGATTGACATCTTCCTGAGAAATATCCACACCTAATACTGCCAGTTGACTGATAGGGTTTTGAGGCCTATTGTAAACTGAGTCAATGGACTCAGTTTCACCAGCAATGAAGTTTTTAAACTCTTGCTTCAGAAGAGTTTTCGGAGTTTTCTTGGTGGCAGAGTTCCCACCAAATCTGGTCTCAATGGCTTTGAACAAACTCTGAGAATTCTTGTGTTTGCTGAAGTTGATTTGATGATCATCTGGTAATGCCATAAGTAGGAGACTTCTGGCCTTGAGATCATTGCCTCTTTGATCTATTTCATCAACAGTGACAGGTTCACCTTTGTCTTTAACAACAATTTTGCCACCAACTTCTTCAGAAACAATGGACATGTAGGAGTCTCCATTGAGCACAATGTTCCACAGCTTAATGTCAAGTACCAAGAAGTACTACTCTATGCGCATTCTCCAGAGTTCATATTCATTTGGCTGCAACTTAGGAACTCTGGTAACAGCACTGGATTTGCTTGAGTCAAAATCCATTTCTACAGATTTGTCACACAGGATCTTCTAAAACAAATCTTCAGGACACAAGCTCTGATACCACTTGTGGACTCGCAAACCTTGGATCTAGAACACTTAGCTTGTAAACGTGTAGTTACCTTGGATGGTTCCAAAACAACAATGAGAAACTTTGTTGTGAATACACACAAGTATGTGGAATCTACTTGAATGCACTTAGAAGATTAAAGTAAACACAAGTATAATATCAATGCTTCAATATTATTGATGAATAATATGAGTACTCTCCTAGTACTAGGGTTTACAACCTTGAAGCTTTTCTTAAGACGGCTAGGGTATGTGTGTGATTGTTCTGACCTAGCTAGGATCTCCTTTTATACACTAAGGAGATCCCTTACAAAGATAACTATGTATTAAACGTATCATATCTTCTATTGGTATAGAAGATATGCTGTTACAGACCATACACGACATTCCTTACATAGAACAGTACAAACTTAACACTATCAGTACTAACTTTTGTGCTATCAGTACTAACTAGTTAATACTCTTACATTATCACTATCAGTACTAACTTGCAAAGCTAAAAGTATTAACTGCAATTGTGAATTTCCTAACTTATGCTGTATAACACACAAAACTAAATAATTTTCGCAAATCAGGACATCGCAACTATGATACAACTATTTACCATTGTTTGTCATTAAGGCTAAAGGACATGGGTGTGAATACTCACTAAGTGATGTGCACATATAGTGAGCTCTTCATGTCCATCACTAAGTGACATGTAAAAAAACGAACTTATGGTGAGTGACTCACCTTTATTACAACCGAGTGAAGTGGGGCTATTTTTTTGTTTTATTGTTATTTTATTTTGTTTGTAAGTGCGTGTGGGATATTTAGTGAGGAATATTTTTATAAAGTGGGTATTTTAATGAAGGGTAAGGGTAAGGTGATCAAGTCTTGTGAAAGGTGAGAGGGAGTGAGGGAAAATGAGAAGAGAAAAAAGTTGAGATGATGGTGATATATTAGGTGAAGATGGTATTACCATGCCTTCAATTCTAATTAATTTTCAGTTCTTATTTTTCGTGATATGATATATTACATTATGGTAACATATTCAATCTTTAAACGGTCCTTATTAAAAGTCCAAAAAATTTGTTACTGAAATGACGCTATAACATTAAAGATGTAAAGTGCGAGGGTTATACGTACACATCATCCAAAAAAAAAGAATACAACCACTACATAAGTCCAATAACTTGTACAAGTTCACTTTAGTCTATGTATTTCCATGTGAATTTGAAAATAATAACAAAATTTACTTGTAACATCCCGTCTACTTAAAATCATAATATTGTCCATTTTGCCCGCTGGCTCACGACTTTGCTTTTGTAGCCTTATGTAAAGATTTTCCAGCAAGTCATCCAAACCAATAACTTTCACATGAGTACGCTTAACAGCATAGTTGTTACCAATTTCACACGCAATTGACCCAAAACGCGTTATGTCATTGTAAGGCGAATGTTATTTTATGACCTCAACATCTCTTCAGACCACAACTGAAGTGGGATTACCCTAGGGTGTTACAATTGTTGGGTCCATTCAGTACCCAAGTATCCTTAAACTAGGATTTAAATAGAAAATAACCTTAGTGTTGAAAAACCATGAACATCTACTAAGTCACTTAGTGAGTCATCTTCAAGAAGCTCAGGACACACCTAAAGGAAAAGACTTTCCATTTAGTGAGGCGAGTTTCAGTGAATGATACCTGAGCCAAATAAGAATGTGATGGACAATAACTCACTAAATCCTGTCTCCTCAATAACTATGAATATTGAAGACCTTAAGACTGAAGACTGAAGTAAAGGCAGGACAAGGCGGGATAAGTTTGAAATGAATAAGGGGGAGTCCTTATCAAGCAAAGTTCAAACTTACACTGAGTGACTAAAGATCAAAGCAGTGTCATCACTGCTATTCAGAAAGCCAAGTTGTCCCATACCCTAAGTAGTATATTGTAACAGAGACAAAATACACATGTATTTTCTCCAGATTAGCATACGTCAACTTTGTCTTCATTGTAACGGTTGTCCATATACTTGTGTATAATAGGATCATAAGGTGGAGTAAAAGGTTGAAAAGTTTGTGCACTTA
Organism: Chrysanthemum makinoi; assembly: GCA_910596185.1. Lineage (NCBI taxonomy): Eukaryota > Viridiplantae > Streptophyta > Magnoliopsida > Asterales > Asteraceae > Chrysanthemum > Chrysanthemum makinoi. The sequence continues at coordinate 24,390,357 of OU343224.1, read as the reverse complement.
ATGCGTAGACATTCACAAACTCTTTTACTCCTCCAAAGACAACTAAGTCCTTGAGGTTAGCTTAGTTGGTTAGTGTAGGATCATACATGTATTGTGTTATGATGATTCGGGTGGCCTTGGATGGTGATGATACAAGAAAGCCATGGTTTTAGTGAGATGAAGAGAGGAGAGGGTGTTTCTAGAGAGATAAACAAAAAGAGAAGGTTAGATTAAATGAGAAGCACCACCCCTTCCAAGGATGGAAGGGGTATTTATAGTTACAAAGCAAATCGTCCTCCGTCGGACTGTGGATCTGGCATACATTGGGTAAAGACCGATCCTTCCTCCACGGTGTTACTCTAAACTAAACTACACTAATAAACACGTAAATAACGATATGTCTACGAGCTAACTTATGCTAGATAATAGTTGGGGTGACCGACTCTTCACTATGGATTTTCTAAATCCTAACAATCTCCCCTAAAGGAGGTCACCCCATGAAATACATTTTGCATCCTAGCATTCTTTCTTTGTCTTTAGTTCCAAGCTCGTATACTTCAATTCTTCACTTCCGTAATCTTTGTGCTTTAGCAGTGACTCTTCATAGTCCGCATAGTTTTGTACTTTCAGTGGAGGTCTTTGAACTGATCCACATCATGATGATCTTCGAGCTTTCATTAAGATCATCAGCCACATAAATCTCGGATCACCCTTTGTTGTGTTGCCATCATGTGATGTTGTGACTTTCGGACCGACATGCTCACACTTTCGGATCATGACATCTTTTCATCAGAGTAGCGGAAGCTTTACTGGTTCATGATATTTGCACCTATTAGAGCCAGGTTATGTAGATTAGCACTTGTCATGATTTCTTTAATTAAGTGTGGATGCGTGAGAGCATGCGGCTATGGATTGACTCCTCAATTCTGATCAGCTGCAACCGTCGGGTGTTCCTGCATAAAACAGTTAGCAATAAAGCGCACAAAAGTGTCTTTGATCACTTTTGTTGAATTGAGGTGCACGGCCCACGGTTCCTCGTTGATCAGTACAAGTACTGCCTATGATCAGGTATAATTCTGAGGAATCTCCTTGACAGGGTTTCGTAGCTGCTCTAGCTGTTCTCAAATCGGAACGTCTCAAAGAAGACAACACGGAGTAAGTGAACCAGCGAATTGAGATTCACTGATTGATGAAAAGTGATTTGAAAACAATCGTGTATTTAATATAAAGGGTTTTGCAATACAACAAAGGTTTTATGGAAAATCAATTATCAATCATAAATACCCTTTAATTTTGTAACATTAATACACAGTCGATGTGCTATGGAAAGTAACTTTTAAGCACAACGACCGGTTTTTCAAAGGTATCCGTCAATTCATTTCCTGGACCAAGGTTGATTCAAGATTGAATCGCCCCATCATTTCTATCCAGTTGTCACGAGCTTGATCTTTTGCAAGATCTCACATGTCACCCACCAAGAGCTTGTTTGATGTTGGCTCTAGAAGGATTTCCATCTTCATCGTGAATATTTAAAATATCACTTGGATGTTCTGGCAATACCACAAGGATAATGCGTAGGACTCTTAATATATATTCTCACATTCCACATTGTGTGAAACAGCAAGTCTTCATTAATTCTGTGTCCTAATGAGATATTTTGAATGATCTCTTGGCTCTAGACTCAATAGTGCACATTTGGTTTCCTATGTCGGAGACTAGGGAGAGGGTCTCCTTCTTCAATATCAACCATCTCTAAGAGAAAGTCGATAGATAATGTCGGTTCCCCGTGAGAATGAAACAAGCCCTTTTAAGAGGAACTTGAGTATCTTGGGAAGTTTAGTGCGGTGCATCACTGGGTCCATGATGTCTTGTCTTTAATACTAGTGTTACCTGAGTAACCACCAGTAGCATATGTATTGAACCCGGTTTCTGCCCTAAGGTTGAATTATTGGAGGGCTATTTCTTTTCACCCTTTTCATATTCAATTCTTTTTCATTCTTCAACCACTTGATTCTTCGAGATTTCATTACTAGAACCTTGTTGGGTTTATTCCAGTACTAGCTCTATCTCAGTCCGCACTCTTCCCATGTTCTCATTTTTCACCTTTTCTCAATATACCTAAGGACTCTACACTATCTAGTGGATTGTCCCTGGGTAGATCCTCCGGCTCTGGCGGGATCGTGGGAACGAATACCTAACCTCACCAACCTTATAACTCCATACATAAAGTAAAATGGTCGGTCTTTTGGTACAGTTCATTCTTCCTTGAAACCAATTGAAAAATCATTTGGAAAAACAATCAAGGTACTTGTGATACGAGATCAAAGAATTTTGTACCTTAATAGTTTTGATCATTTAGAAGAAAACCTCCCCCTCAACATGTGCATATGATTTAGAAATTGTTTAGCGCATGGAGGCAAGAGGACTTTGAAATATTTTCTTTGATCACAATTTTCATAGAAAAAGCCATTTGATTTTCTTGGTAAATCCTCCCCCTCAATATGTGCGTAGGATAATTGAAATCATTTTATCACATAGAGGCAAGAGTTAATTTGAAGCACATCCACAATCACAAGAGCCATTAAGAAACCATTTGCTCCCCCTCAATATGTGCTTCGAGATTCGAAAGCGTTTAGCACATCTGAGAGAGCAGCCTGCACATTCGAATCAAAACGATCACCTTTTATCAAATTTCATTATTAAATCACAAATTCTCCCCCGATCAAAATATCAAACCCTTTGAGATATTGGATCCCAAGTGATTTAATAAGGTTTATAAAACATGGGAGAACTTGTGGCTTGGTTTAGTTTTGAAAAATGACATATAAGGACCATTTTAAGACATTAAAGATTGTTAGTGTCAAGTATGATTGTTTTAAGAGATCTTTTAGTAAAATAAAACAATTTCACAATCAAACAAGAACAGAAAAATTTCATTTTGACAGATCTTTGAGTTTTAAAGAAAATCATACCATGACATAACATTAAATCTTTAGATCACCACATTTAACGTACAAACCGGAACTTTTATGAAGAAATATTGTATGAAAATATTATATTTTAAATTACTCTCCCGCTCAATCGATGACCGAAGTCGATAATTGAGTGACATAAGTTTTGATAAAAAGAAGTCCGGTGATTTTCAAAATTTAGTCCAATTTATTTTCAACAATAATTTTTCCATTTTTAAAAACAATTTAATCAAATTAATCAAAATTGTTTAAAAATGGTATCCTGCACAAAGATACGTTAGGTGGTTGAGAAGCTTCTATTGTTGTTACTGTAGGGTTTGGAAGAAAACCATCTGCTGAAGCAGTGAGACTTTTTCTTACGTTGCATTTTGAATGCCAACTGAGGTCAAATTAAGCTCCGTTTCTTCAATCACATAGAAGAAAACCATCTCCGATGCAAAGAGACCTCTTACGTTGCATTTATGCCAACTCTCCATGGAAGTCCAATTAAGCTTCGTTTCTTCATTTGTCAACCCAAGAAATAGTTACCCTTTCCTTTCGGCATCCAATCATCTTTATTTGTGGGATCCGGATCGGGAACATTCTTATATCCATGATATCTGCATACGTTAGTGAACATACATACAGATATATGGTGGTCGACATCACCCAAACAACAATCGACTAATAAAAGTCAATCCAACATATCAATCAGATCATATAAGGTATGGGAATAAAGTGTTTATCAAACTCAAGTCATCTAATCCTAGCAATCATATCCTAGGCACCTAGTCCTTCAACATAGGTTAACATCATTTTTAATTAAGCATATTAGGATAATTAAGAAAGCCCGTTAGATGATATAAATTTGAAAACATTCTCCCCCTCAATCAATGACTCATTTTCTGAAAAATTTAAAAGCGCTGAAGTCATTGATTGAGTTTTCAATTTTATAAAAACTCTGAATCTGATTGATTTTGCAAGCAACTCATTTTCCACTCTTTTGTTAAAACAACAAATATTTTTCTGAAGAATTTTAGACGGAAAAACATTTGAGTAGGAACAGCAGTCCTTCGACATACTTTCCTCATTTTGATTTTAGGATAAGTGCACGAAATATTTGAAAATTGGTTTAGCGCAACACTTTCCTTTCTTGAAGAACGGGTTGCTATCTGAAATAATAGCAAGCCATTGTTAAAGCGCGGGTCACAGTCAGAAGTAACTGCAAACCATAGTTTGTGACATGTTTTGAAAAGAATATTTACACCTCCTGCTCGAACTTCATCTATGGTCCCGTGCCATTATTGAATGAAATTTCTAAGACCGTAGATGTTATCGATACCAGAAGACATGTCTTGAGAAAACAATACTTTTGGTATTTTCTGATTTTTTTTTCAAATTTTTATGGATTTTAGTTGGTTTTATATTTTTCTATTTGGTTTTTAGATAAATATTTACAATGATAGAGTAGATGATATAGCTAACGAAGATGATGATACGAGTACCGAGATAAGGATATTGAGCAGCACGTCGTAGAAGATAGAAGTCATCAACTCTTAAACATTCACCACCAAAGCTTCCGAGGATCCAGAAATGAAGATAGAACATGAGCCTTTGAGAAAGAGAGACTTTGGCAGCTTCCCCCCAAACCGAAAATCCTTTAGCTGAGCAGATTCGAAGCTCTATTTCAAGCTTGCCTTAGCCAGGTGCACAGAGAAGCACACCATTATCATAAATCCCGCTGCTCCTTTCAAGAATAATCACCGTGATTCTTCGTTCGAGGTTATATCATCAACAAGAATAGCAACGTTTCATCCCACACTTAAATAATCTTCTCAAATTCCTTTTCCACTGAAGTCTGAAGCAATCCATTCCAAAAGGTGTTAAGAGAACAATTCCCACAAGTAGTTGAGTTGATGCGGTCGTCTCTTAGTATAATGCTCAAGAACTCTCCCGAATACACTTCATGAAGGGAATGAAGAACACCTTCCCATGTTCACATTTTTCTTCCCTAATGAACGTGTGTGAAGCTCAAGAACCGAAGTACACCATATCCAAGAACTCTCCCGAATACACATCATGAGGGTAATGAAGAACACCTTCCCTATGTTCACATCTTTCGTCCCTGATGAATGTGTATGAAGCTCAAGAATCCAAAGTACACACATTCCCAAAGAGAGAATAACTGATAACACCTCCCTCATGTTACACACTTATCTCCCCTGAATATGTCGTACTTGTGTACCTCTTTTATCTTCAGAAACATTCTCTAACATCTCTTCCCACACATAGTTGGAATACGAACATTAAACGCCATGAGTCAAACCTTGAGTGTCTCTGCGATAATGACCTTCGTCTTCCAGGGATATCTTCAATCACTTAGAAGAATTAAGTTCGTCAAGTTTACTCGCGTTTAGATGCTTGTCTCCTTCCCCCTTGCTGGTTTTGACACTTCAGAATCAGCAACATATTATAAGCCCAAATACTAGAAATCTGTTGAGAAGAACGCTTGGAGTCTTTATGAGAATCAACATGCTGAATAATGTGAGCAAGTCTAATTGGGGATTAAATCAGACATTTCACCCTCCCCCAATTAGTGCTCTCCCCTAAACCGACAATCTTTTAATAAATGCCCAGATTAAGAAGAAGTCTTTGGATAATCAAATGCAACTCGTCTTTAGTCTTCTAACATGTAGCAGAGAATGTAGATCCGACTGTAGACTCGACCTTCTTCAAGATTGTCCAGTTGGGGAAAAGAATGTTAACATCTTCAAATCACACCAAAAAGCATCCCACCAAAAAGCATCCCAATTAACTTACATCTTGCAAATCCCCTTAACTAAAATCACTCCCAATCAAACAAGAACAGAAAGATGTTCATCAAGGAAATCAGACAATCAGGCCGAACGAACACACAAGATGGTAACACCAAACTACCAATCACATCAAACAAGAACAGAGAGATTGTTTGGAATCATCATGTTGATGTATACGTGAAGCATTAACCGGAAGCACTTTGTCGATAAACTCATCAATCCGAGTGAAGATGTCAACCAACGACTCTTAGAAGAAACTCCATGTAAAGATGACCCGATAAGAAGAAGCTCGGTTCTTACATGAGTTAGGAGCCGTATGACCATTTGATCTCAGATTTCAATCAACATGCAGTAGTTTCACACTTTTTCTCCCCCTCAAGAATTGCATACGACGTTGCCATTCTTGACTAAACAAGTGAACTCATCCATGTGTAGTCTATTTCCACTTCTCCCCCGCAAAAATTGCATATGATGTCGCTATCGCCATTTTAATTGAGCTAGTGAAAAATAGAAAACCATCAACGTAAGTAGATCACCATTGAGAAAAAACATGAGAAGAAGATCCACTTGATGACTGAGCGCGCATGGAAAAAGCACGAAGCATGTTGGTGAGAATGGTCATAAATGAGAAGATTTCTCTTCTTCCGAAGATAAAGCGCACTGAACCGTACACTTTTCTTTTCTTTAGAGTACGAGGCTTGAACTGTTGTGTTCAAACGTCATAATCTCTCTCTTTTCAACTCTCTTTGGCAAAACTTGTAATCAATCCCATTATCATTCAGTAGGCTCTTTGTCGTGACAGCTGAAGGAGAGAATCCAATATGATGAATTTGACCTTGAAGTAAACTACCCCGAACTTGTGACTTAAAGTTGCACATATGTAACAAAGAGCAGTGCCGATTTCCATTATCATCTCTAAGTACTCTCTATGTACTCTATACTCTTCAACCAACCAACCATCAAGTATAAGACGTACATTACCTCTTGAAAATCCACAATTGAATGTGACACTGAGCACTACAACGTAACTCCTTAAAGTGATAGTTATTTTGTGGTGTTGTGAGCCCAATTCCCCCAAGTGGTAAAAGAAAAGGAAAAAGTCACCCAAAAATAACTAGAATTCCAAGTCTTCGTTTTTGATTAAGCTCGAACAAGGATCTCGAAGAATCTTCATCCAACCATCCCCGATACCTTCAGATACTAAGTACACTTGCCGTGATATTTCACTTCAACCTCAAATAAATAATACTGAATTAACGCCGTTGTCACATCTTCTGGTTAAAAGTTCAAATCTAGCCTCCTTTGACGTTTTAAGTGAACTATGATAATGGTTTCATCCCGACCATGATTAAAATGCACATAACCCCGTAAAACCTCGTAATAACCAAACTGCCATGACGAATATCCAAACACCCATCCAATTCAGGAAGTACACCCTTTTATCCCTTCTTCGAAGTAGAAACCATAGTACCAAAGATCGATAAGATCGGAAATACACCTTCCTTTCTCCATGATGGTCCATCAATACGGGATTTTACAGTTCTATGGTTTAAACCGAGAAATAGTTTCTTTCGCGGGATTTTACAAAACCAAGAATAAACCGCAAGATAGATATGGAAATGCTCATTACTTTAACTCGGGATGTTTCCATTGTTACAGGATTTTACAAGTCTATGATTTAAACCGAGAAATAATTTCTTTCGCGGTATTTTACAAAATCAAGACAAAACCGTAAACAATGTCAGCTTGAATGTGTTAAGACAACTTTGGTTTTGGTGAATATCTGTTTTAGGGGAACATGCATTGGTTCTTCAACAATTCTTCTCCACCATGAACAATTCTATACCCAAATGTAGACAGCTTCACAAACCATACTAAGTCAAGTAGTATATACAACTTCCCTCTGGAGGTTGACCGTAACACATCAAAGTACACGTTTCTCCCCCATGATGGTTTCGAACTTTCGGAAGCATCATAACATGTACGATCATTTACACGTGAAGTTCTTGTCATAAGCAAACATCTAAAAAAAAACATGAGTGATACTGAAGATTTTTGACCAATTTTGCTTAGACTGTGAAGTATCATTGATATTTTGTGACGTCGAATATCACATGGGAATTGTTGAAATTGAACCTCCATTGATTCAACGGCTAATAGTAATGACCACATATGGGAGACCATTTCGCGTCAATAATACCGTACAAAAATCCCGTAGTCATATTTCACTTTTTCGCTCAAGCCGTGAATTTTGTATCCCTCCGTGAAATTTTATACCAAAAATACCACTTAATGTACCAATTATCATAAAAAATAAGTATCCAAAAATAAATTTCGGATAGCATGTTGTTGCACATTAGCGTATATTCAGCCTAGCTCAAAAACCCAGTCCGTGTATTCGTTGAAAGAGTAATAGGCCCAACATGATAGAAGTCCATTTGTTCTAAGACACATGAAAGCAGCCCAACAAATTGAATGCTCGATCCACACCACTTCTTTGGTCCATGTAATTTTAAGTGACCGGTTATAAAAGTCATCACATTATAACCTAAACCTAAAATCACAATCCTAAAATATATCTTGTAAAACTGACGCCTCCCCTCAAACGGTTTTCTCTCACCAAACATATCACATCTCCCACAATATCAGATCATCATCAATCAAAACCTATCTCCATCTTTAACAAAAATCAATAAACAACACAGCATAAGAGTACCCCCTTTTCTTTGTATTTCGCTTTATTTAGGACTGACCCACGAAGGATCTAAGAGATTAGGCATCAAGATCCTTTAAGGGTCTCGGGTAAGGTTGTGTTCGAATGTTTATGTTGTTATCGTCCTTGTTTTGACTTCAATCGAAACAAAGAAATGGTTAAAACCGATTGGTTTTGATCTTTCTTTATCCTTCGAATATTAACATGAAGCATTGACTTCGAAAATGATCCATGATGATGGATGTTCAACTAGAAAATCTTTGAAAGATTAGAAAAAATTGAACAACAATCTGAGATTATCATTTGATTGAGTCTAGTTGTTGTTTGAGATGGGATTTTGTTTGAGTAGTAGTTGTTGATTGAAGTGGGTTAAGATGTAGGTGTTGGATTTGGGTTTGGATTATGAACAGGTGATGTGGTCTTCCTTTTCGACTGCATTTCATTTTCCTTTTAAGAAGTTTGGACTGATATGTTTATAGAGCTGAGGTCCATTAGAGTTTGGTTAATGGTCGTGGTCGAGTCTTCTTTATGGTTTACGCATAAGCATTGAGGTCATGGACATTTTACGCATAAGACTCTTTCATCTTTTCTTACGCGTAACTTTTGTATCATTCTTACGCGTAAACTGTCATGGTCTTACGCGTAAGTCTTCTTCTCTTAAGCGTAAGCCTTTCTTGCTTATGCGTAGACGCTTTCGACTTATGCGTAAGATCTTTTCTGCTTAAGCGTAACATACTTATGCGTAAGCCATTTACTTAGGCGTAAAAACCTTAAGCGTAAAGTGCCTTACGCGTAGCTACTTAATCGTAAGCAATTCCTTACGCATAACTTCACAGTTATGCGTAAATAACTCTGTAGATGGTCCTTACACGTAAGAATAGGGTTTTGACCCTCGTTGACTTTTTCCGATGAGTTTTCCGACCACTTTTTCCGTTCATCTTCAAACTTACCCAGAAAATATCATTAAGAACATCATCTTTTTATTTCGTTTGACCATACAAATCTGACCGGAATGACCACAAGTCTTTATTTTTCACAGATCTGGTACAAAATAAGTCATAAAAAGGTACTGTTTGGATATAAAAATGACATAAAACAGATAGAAAACTTTGATGGACCATGACTTGTATTTGTTGACCACATAAAAGCATACAAAAACATGATAAAAAACTAGTTTTGACCAAAAATAATAGACGGAAAAAGTATTCCGATCACAAAAGATTACCCAAAACAGTTTAAAACATGTATTTTAGACAGTATTGACCAATAAGGTACAAAGGATGTATAGAACTGTTACCACAAACAATAATGAACACAAAGTTTCAGATCCGAAAAACATGGTAAAACAGCTTCAAAATAAGATACGAGAACCACACAAATCAACACAACACAATAACCTTGGCTCTGGTACCATTTCTAGGATCATACATGTATTGTGTTATGATGATTCGGGTGGCCTTGGATGGTGATGATACAAGAAAGTCATGGTTTTAGTGAGATGAAGAGAGGAGAGGGTGTTTCTAGAGAGATAAACAAAAAAGAAAGGTTAGATTAAGAATGAAGCACCACCCCTTCCAAGGATGGAAGGGGTATTTATAGTTACAACTAATACGTCCTCCTGTCGGATCGTGGATCGGCATACAGTGGGTAAAGACCCGTCCTTCCTCCACGGTGTTACTCTAAACTAAACTACACTAATAAACACGTAAATAACGATATGTCTACGAGCTAACTTAGGCTAGATAATAGTTGGGGTGACCGACTCTTCACTATGGATTTTCTGAATCCTAACAGTTAGCATAGTTGTACTTAAGCTTAGCTTAAGTTTAGAGAGAAGACAACCTACTTGTCATTTCAATCCCAAGTGTTGTTTCGCAAACACTTGCCTATAATTCTTTGTTAATTGCAAATAGAATTAAACATTGAATAACCTTTGCGTCTATTTTACTTTACGTTTTTCTTCTTTTGTAAACAAAGTATTTCATTACATTACATAGTCATAGAGCTTGGATAGATTAACTTTGTAGTTAAAACTAACCAAGTTATCGGGGCAACAAGTGGTATCAGAGCCACGTTTATAAAACTTTTTCTTCAAAAAATAGAGTCTCAAAGTTTTTAAAATCAAGATACTACCATGGCTAATAGTGATGTACCCCAACTAGTCGACAAAAAGGGAAGAAGCTATGCAGCTGCTGCTCTCCGACTTGAAGTTGAAAAATTTAATAAGTGGAAAAAGTGCATGCTTCGCTACTTAACTGGAATGGAACCTTACTACATTAAGTGTATTAATGAAATTCCATTTGTCCCTAAAACTATTGAAGGTTTACCTAAGCTTAAAGCTCAATGGACTCCTGATGAGAGAAGGGTGGTCAATCAAGACCAACGCCTTAAAAGCATCATTATATCATGTCTCCCTTACGATACAATGTAATCAATCATTAATTGTGAAACAGCTAAACAACTTGGATTGACTTAGTTCATAGCTTTGAAGGTCCCTCAGATACCAAGGAAAACAGGATCAGGGACCTGAAACTTTAGCATAAAACTTTCAGGGCCAAAGACTCTGAAAGTCTCTCTCAGAACTATAACCGTTACTAAACCTGATGATGTATAGTCTATATTCGGGTCACAAACCCGACCCATGACTGCTACTAGCAGGCCCAGTACGCATGGGCTAATCCAATAACAGTTTGGGCCCACGAAAGCCCAAACCCAAAGTTATTAAGGGCATTGGATATTGGATATCTCCTAACTTTGGAGATAATCATTCACACACCGATTTAGGCGGGATACGCCTATGCTTGAAGAACACGAAACCAACAAGGATTTTGTGTGTATATAAGGGGATCCCATCCCTCATTAAAGGTACGATCTCCAAACCCTAACTCTCTATAACCCTAAAACCGATTACTTACTCTCACGCCGGAGGATAATCATGGGAGAAAATCCCACGATAAGCCTAACGGTGTGTTCTGTTTATTAGTGCGCAGGTCCCAAGCAGCAAACAACCAATTGATAAGAGAACCGGAGCACCAAATAGGAACGTCCAACTTTTGTATCAACAAGTGGCGCCATCCGTGGGACCATCACTAAGAACTAAGAACTAGAATGACGAAGCACGGAAATCAGTGATCGCAAGCTGATGAGTGTGTAAATACTCATCATTTTTGTTCCTTCTACACTGCAAAAACAGTCAAAAATACTTTGAAAAGTCTCAAAAAGACAGAAAAAATATTTAGACTGTATTTTATGCAATAATTGTCAAAATCTAGTCCCTGGTTATTCAAAACATGTAATTTTTCATAAAAGGCCCTCAGGAATTTTTAAGTTGTCAAATTTAGCCTTATAAAGTCTAGTTTTGCAAAATGACAACTTTAGTCCCTGAAATTTCAAAGATTGACAGAAATTACCCCTGGACATTTTTTAATTTGAAAATTATTATTTTTGGTCCTTGGGAAAATTAAAATTGTCATAATTGGTCCTTATGATGAATATTGGATAATTTCAGTTTCGGTCCCTTGGTTTTTGTGGAATTGCAGTTATGGTCCTTGTGATTGAAATACCAACCCCACAACCACTTGACCTCCTTTCCACTTGACCCCTGCCACTCTCCTATTTGAACCCCCATCACCAATAATAAAAACGACCCCCACCTTCCCCTTTTTCCCTCTTCCCCATCTTCTGCTTCTTTCTCTTCAACCCAAACACTCAACCTCACCATCACTCTTTTACCCAGCTACACCACAACCCAAAACCACCTTAACCTTCTTTACCCAGTTTCTCCCAAATCCCAAACCCACTACTCAAGCTTTCTCCTCTCTTTCCCACTCCACCTCAGCAATCCAAGTCAAAAAGCTCAATGGATGGTTCTGATCACTTCTTATTGGTACCTAACTATTCAAGGGTCAAGATTGAAGGAAGATAGCACAAGATTGATACTTAGCTGTTTTGTCTCACAGTGTAACACACACGGCACAATGCTTAAGACCTTGAAGCCCTAGATAATTGTAGTATAAATAGCTTATCATTGTAGCCTTCAATGGCACCCCTAGTTTTTAGTTTAAAATTTGTAATCTTTCTTTTAAGGTAAACTGTACTAAATTTTTATTTAATGAAAGCCATCTTTGAATGTTTCTTTGTTAATTCTTGTTGTTAAAACGTTCATCTTGAACTCATAGATTAGTCCTAGCTAAGTTATTTAGTGTATTGGTTTTTAAGGAGTTTTTAAGCAAAGCAAAGGGGTGTTTGGTTTGTGTGGTTCACAAGGTCAAAAAAAAAACTATTTTCTTTGCCCGTTTGACTTAAAAGTCAAAAGTTTTTCACGAGTTTCACATAAGGATTTGTTTTATATACAGGAATTGTGTCATAAGGTTTTGTCAAGGATTTGAATGAAAAAAAAGGGTATGTTTGTGCAAACTGCATCAGCAGTTATAGCTGCTGATCTTGAGGTTATTCAATGGCTTCTTTGATGTTAAAATTGTTTAAAACTTGCTTTTCTCCAATCCTTGCAACCCATCTTAGTATAATTTAGTTTGGAACTCTAGTTTTTATTTGAGATTGGTTCAAATTTAGTCAAAACAAGTGTTAATTGAAGGAGTTTAACCTGCATCGGTTTAAAAAATGGTTACAGGACCTGATCTAGCTTATTTTTAAGCTGTTCAGTGTCCTGATTGTAAGCCCCAATCACATGTTTATAATCTTCACTATGCTAACTTTGATGTGTTTTATCTGTCTTGGCCTTGGAAGCTTATTTCACAGCTCAAAAATAAGCCAGAAGTAGTCTCTGTAGGCTGTTTCAAGCCTGCTCATTAGCAGCTTGTCTTAGCTTTGGAAGCTACTTTTCAGCTCACAAATAAGCTCCAAAAAGAACCACAACAGCTTGTTTGCAGCCTGCAAGAAACACAGTCAGTTACTATCTTTTAGCTTATTAGTAGTATAGTTTAGCTCATTTAAGTTGTTAATTGCTAAATTAGTTTAAGTTAAATCATTGTTAGCTCATTAGTGCTTATCATAGGAGTTTATAGCTTGTTTTACATTTTCCATTTTAGCTTAGGATCCCCTAGTTAGTTTCATTGCCTACTGCTTATTCCCATAGATTAGGATTTTTATAGCTTACTTTAGAGAATTGATCCTAGTTTTAGTTTAGTTCCTATAATATAGATATTTTTTTCCATTGTTAGTGCATCATAATCTGTCTAATGCATAAAATGTGAAAGGGCTGGCCTCCTTGTGCTTAAAATAGCTTTAACTAAGTTGTTATAATCTGAATTGAAAGTCTCTTAGCTTAACTCATTGATTTGCTTAATTTTTTCACATCAGTTGTAAAAAGGGTGTTTGGTAGTTGCTTGTTTAAAAAGGGAGGGAGTTAGTTTTTTTATTAACCTGGTTGGAATAAGTTTCGCATTTTATTAATTGGTTTTCACGAAAAAGTCTTCACAAAAATCTTTCCTTTGATTGCCTCTTGAAGTTTAAATAAGCAAAAATTAAAAAAAAAAAAGGTTCAAAATTTTTTTTCATTGGGATTCGAACACTGCCACCCACCCCACACACACACATCCTACCGTTTGCCCTTGGGACTTGTCTCGTTGAATTTTACACAAATAACTCTTTTAAGTACATATTGGTAGTTATAGCTTTAAACCCTTTTCAGCTTATTTAGTGCTTATTTTCAAAAGCAACCACCACTTTTTGCAATTTTCTTAGAACCAGCACCACGCAAAGCACTTTCTGTGAATTTTTCAGATTTTTCAAAAATAGTTTAGTATTTTTAATCATTTAATTAGTGTTTAATCGTTTTTAATTCGTAGTAATTAATTTAAAAGTCAAAAAAATACCCGGTCTTTTTCTAAAATTATTTTTAGTCAATTAGGATGTAGGAAAATTAATTTCACACCCGTAGCCCTTAAATTGCAAAAATTTTACGTTTATGGCTCGGGTTGTTTTCCGGTTTTTACGTTTTTACGTTTTAGCACCCTAGAATGTAGTTTAGCATCGTTTTATTGTTTCCTAGGCTTAGTGATAGTTTATTTAGTATTTTCTTTGTTTTACATGCTTTATTTTTATTCCCGTTCTTTAATTTGTAGATTAGCGAAATTAAAAATCCCAATTTTGTTTAACCAATTCAAGTCCATAATCACGAAACTCAACGAATCCTTCCATTCACACCTCGTTGGGACACGACCCGGGAAATCACTTTTCCGGTATCACTTTATCACACCCGTAAGATTTGATACGTTGACCTTTTTACTAAAGGGTTAATTTGTCGAATTTTACGGTTAATTTGATATATATTGATATTGTGTTTTTCACCACTCACTTTACACCGAATCAAATTTTGGCGCCGCTGCCGGGGAGGTGTGTTGCGACAATATCGTGATTTTTGCGATTAGTGACTTGAAGAACCTTCCTCGTGAAGTTACCGTTTTTGAAAAATCAAAAAATATTATTCTCATTCCTCTCATTCGTTGATTATAATTCTCTTACCCTCTTTCACAGTTTGATTCTACTCTTCTTTAACCTCTAAACCGTTTAATTCTATCTCTTTAACCCTCTATATGTTTAATTCTTATGTCGACAATCATCAACATCATCGTCACAAGTGTGTGTGAGCGGTGTGGAAGGCCTAGTTCAAGCGAATTTTGCAATTTGTGCGAATTATCCATAAAAAATTCTTTTCAAAGTTATTTTGACCACCCGCCACAACCCGAAATACGTTCTAATGTTGACAAACCCGTTCAAACGTCGGAGCTACCTCAAGCACTCACTGAGGGTTACGAGGATACTTTCTTTGAAGTTAGAGCCCGTAATCTAATCGAGCAAATTCAAGCCGATGAAAAAAGGTCAAGAATTAGAATTGATTACGATGAACCCGTTCAAACACCGGAGACCATAACGGAAGTGGTGGAACTTGCTAGCTCTAAGAGCACACTACTTGTCCCAACTCCGAATCTTCAGAACGCTTTTACCGACGATTTCTTTAGGGCCGAAATGACATGATTCAAAACTTAATTGAACTTCATCATGATTCAACTCGGAAATACCGCTTTTCCTTCCTTATGTGATGTTGTTGAACCCTCGATTCCTATTCCCGAGCCCGAAATATCTTCGTTTGATCAAAGTTATTGCTACGGTTGTGGAGACTTGTTACCACAAGGTTTTCGTTGTTACAAATGTATGTGCGAGTGGTGTGGAAACTATCTTGTCAACGGATGTTGTTCGATTTGCTGTTGAGAATTCATTTGCTTATGATTCTAACCCGAATCTTTCATTTATCCTCAAAACAATTTCAATTACCCTCCACAAAATTCATACGAACCAGAACCGTATTTTCATCATTTCAATGATCAAACGTCATTTCAAAACTTCTCTCCCCAATACCCTCATTGTGCTAAGTGTGGGGGTCCTCATGATGATTATCAATGTCAATCATGGACTTCCGAATTTGACAACATCCAACCCCCACAGTTTCCCGTCATTGATCAATTTCCTCGTATAATTCTTGAAGAAATTTCCGAGGAACAAGCTGCTCGCAACGAAAGATTACTAGCCGATGAGCGAGCAGCTCAAAAGCTTCTCCTATTTAACGAAGCTTGCCGTCTCGATGACGAGGATGAGGAAGATTGGGAGATGACAAAGGACAAGGTGCATACCTCAAGCCCACAAAGTATCGCACATGTCCACTCTCCGCCCTTATCTTGCCTATCTACCATAGAACCTTCGGATAACCTTTTAATGGGGGACGAGCATCTTAGCACTATTCTGGAAACGGAACCGTCTTGTGTTGAGAACCTTGTCCCAACCCCAAGTGAGTCCGAGGTTATCTCCGGTAATATGTTTGATGAGCCTCTTGATGATGATTCTTCTTCTCCTCTTGACATCCCAAACGATCATGTCGAGATGTTCTCCGATTCTGACAACGATTGTACTTCGTTTGACGATTCTTTATCTTATGGAGACATCGATTATGTCGAGGAGTTACCTTCTGAGCTAGTTACCTTAGAGAGAGATTCTGATGATCTGGAAATTGAGGACGAGATACTTCGTGAAAAATTGTTCAATGTAAATCTCCTCGTTTCTAAGATCGAATCATTTTGTGCTAAACCAGCTTCAGCTCCTATCCCCACTAAGGATAGTGACTCTATCATGGAAAAGCCCGAAACATCTCTCGAGCTATTGGCTTTTTCCAATGATTCTCTTCCGGAATTTGAATTATTCCGCTTTGATGACGATCATACTGAAAAGGAGAGTAGTAGCATTCCCACTTTTCATCTTTCTCTTCCTGAGTATGAGTCATCCACATTTGAATTGCTTCCTCCTTCCGAAAGGAGTAGGCTTTTCCATGAGGAGTTCGCCGGTGAACTCGCTCACATCATTGAGGACGAGCTATTTGAGCAAAATGCTCCGCATCCTCTTCTATCCATGAGTAACTCATCTACCCTTGAGGATTTTACCATGGTTGATACTTGTGTTTCATTCCTCTCCGAGGACAAAGTTTTCAAACTCGGTATCTTACCTTTTAAGGAGTTCACTCGGATATTTCTTAAGTCCAACACGAATGTTGTGACTTCTCTTGTGGTGGATAAGATTTCTGAACATTCCGTTAATGTTCATCAATCTAATCTTTTGCCCACCCGTCGTCAAGAAATTGACACTTTACTTTCTCATCCCGTGACTTCTCCATGTCTTAACTCCTACGGGAGTGAAGATACCATTTTTGACCCCGGCATTTCTCTTTCTCTTGAGCCGGTTGCATCTCATCGGAGTGGAACTTTCAACACATTCAATATTTATCCAAACCACTTGAATGAAAGTCCGATGGAGATTTTCTCTTCCACTTGCTCCCCCATGGACAAATGAATGCGGGGATCGAGTCAAGCTAGCGACTCGGGAATCAAAAACAGTAGCACACTATATGGGTTTTCACCGTATTTCGACTTCTTTCTACTTTCTACCACCCTAGTGTGGGGAGTTGTTACACGTTGTATATAATGTTTTCAAAAAAAAAATTCAAAAATGGCCGTAGTATTTCCCTTTTACGTTCTATGTTTCGGCATAACCGCCGGTACTTTGAATATTGAGGGCAATATTCATTTCTAGTGTGGGGGGGAATTCTCACGAAT
Organism: Chrysanthemum makinoi; assembly: GCA_910596185.1. NCBI lineage: Eukaryota > Viridiplantae > Streptophyta > Magnoliopsida > Asterales > Asteraceae > Chrysanthemum > Chrysanthemum makinoi. Next base: position 24,372,779 of record OU343224.1, on the reverse strand, counting down.
TTTATGTTATACCACCCAATTCCCCCATTTTTGGCCAAAATATTTTTTTGGAGTAAGTGTTTTGCACTTACTCAGCTTATGGTTATCAGTCCGCCATAAAAACAAAAGGATTGGCTAATCCAGGAGCAAACGGCTCTTGGTAAAGATATCTCAAATCCGTTGACGGCTTGCAATTTGCCCAAAATTGTATGGTGTTCAGTTCACCATATCTTTAATTAGTGAAGAGTTGGCTAGCCCGCAAGTTTATGGCTTGTGGTAAAGGCAGTTGGAAAACCATAATTGGTAATCGACTCACCAAAGATATCTTATCTAAGAGTTGGCTAGTCCAGAAGCAAACGGTTTCTGGTAAAGACAAATCAAAACCGTTGAAAGCTGGTGGTTTGCTCAAAATCATTTGGTTATCATTGTACCAAGGTTCTTACTTGAACTAAAACATTTGGCTACTCCAGAAGTAATGGCTTTTGTTAAAGAGATTCAAATCCATTAAGTTTTCTCAAAAGATTGCTAGGGACTAGCAATGTTTTAGTGTGGGAGATTGATGAGTGTGTAAATACTCATCATTTTTGTTCCTTCTACACTGCAAAAAACAGTCAAAAACACTTTGAAAAGTCTCAAAAAGACAGAAAAAATATTTAGACTGTATTTTATGCAATAATTGTCAAAATCTAGTCCCTGGTTATTCAAAACATGTAATTTTTCATAAAAGGCCCTTAGGAATTTTTAAGCTGTCAAATTTAGCCTTATAAAGTCTAGTTTTGCAAAATGACAACTTTAGTCCCTGAAATTTCAAAGATTGACAGAAATTACCCCTGGACATTTTTTAATTTGAAAATTATTATTTTTGGTCCTTGGGAAAATTAAACTTGTCATAATTGGTCCTTATGATGAATATTGGATAATTTCAGTTTCGGTCCCTTGGTTTTTGTAGAATTGCAGTTATGGTCCTTGTGATTGAAATACCAACCCCACAACCACTTGACCTCCTTTCCACTTGACCCCTGCCACTCTCCTATTTGAACACCCATCACCAATAATAAAAACGACCCCCACCTTCCCCTTTTTCCCTCTTCCCCATCTTCTGCTTCTTTCTCTTCAACCCAAACACTCAACCTCACCATCACTCTTTTACCCAGCTACACCACAACCCAAAACCACCTTAACCTTCTTTACCCAGTTTCTCCCAAATCCCAAACCCACTACTCAAGCTTTCTCTCCTCTTTCCCACTCCACCTCAGCAATCCAAGTCAAAAAGCTCAATGGATGGTTCTGATCACTTCTTATTGGTACCTAACTATTCAAGGGTCAAGATTGAAGGAAGATAGCACAAGATTGATACTTAGCTGTTTTGTCTCACAGCAGAAGCACACACGAAGCACAATGCTTAAAGACCTTGAAGCCCTAGATAATTGTAGTATAAATAGCTTATCATTGTAGCCTTCAAAGGCACCCCTAGTTTTTAGTTTAAAATTTGTAATCTTTCTTTTAAGGTAAACTGTACTAAATTTTTATTTAATGAAAGCCATCTTTGAATGTTTCTTTGTTAATTCTTGTTGTTAAAACTTTCATCTTGAACTCATAGATTAATCCTAGCTAAGTTATTTAGTGTATTGGTTTTTAAGGAGTTTTTAAGCAAAGCAAAGGGGTGTTTGGTTTGTGTGGTTCACAAGGTCAAAAAAAAAAAAAACTATTTTCTTTGCCCGTTTGACTTAAAAGTCAAAAGTTTTTCACGAGTTTCACATGAGGATTTGTTTTATATACAGAAATTGTGTCATAAGGTTTTGTCAAGGATTTGAATGAAAAAAAGGGTATGTTTGTGCAAACTGCATCAGCTATATAGCTGCTGATCTTGAGGTTATTCAATGGCTTCTTTGATGTTAAAATTGTTTAAAACTTGCTTTTCTCCAATCCTTGCAACCCATCTTAGTATAATTTAGTTTGGAACTCTAGTTTTTATTTGAGATTGGTTCAAATTTAGTCAAAACAAGTGTTAATTGAAGGAGTTTAACTGCATCAGGTTTAAAAAAATGGTTACAGGACCTGATCTAGCTTATTTTTAAGTTGTTCAGTGTCCTGATTGTAAGCCCCAATCACATGTTTATAATCTTCACTGTGCTAACTTTGATGTGTTTTATCTGTCTTGGCCTTGGAAGCTTATTTCACAGCTCAAAAATAAGCCAGAAGTAGTCTCTGAGGTCATTTCAAGCCTGCTCATTAGCAGCTTGTCTTAGCTTTGGAAGCTACTTTTCAGCTCACAAATAAGCTCCAAAAAGAACCACAACAGCTTGTTTGCAGCCTGCAAGAAACACAGTCAGTTACTATCTTTTAGCTTATTAGTAGTATAGTTTAGCTCATTTAAGTTGTTAATTGCTAAATTAGTTTAAGTTAAATCATTGTTAGCTCATTAGTGCTTATCATAGGAGTTTATAGCTTGTTTTACATTTTCCATTTTAGCTTAGGATCCCCTAGTTAGTTTTATTGCCTACTGCTTATTCCCATAGATTAGGATTTTTATAGCTTACTTTAGAGAATTGATCCTAGTTTTAGTTTAGTTCCTATAATATAGATATTTTTTTCCATTGTTAGTGCATCATAATCTGTCTAGTGCATAAAATGTGAAAGGGCTGGCCTCCTTGTGCTTAAAATAGCTTTAACTAAGTTGTTATAATCTGAATTGAAAGTCTCTTAGCTTAACTCATTGATTTGCTTAATTTTTTTTCACATCAGATTGTAAAAAGGGGTGTTTGGTAGTTGCTTGTTTAAAAAGGGAGGGAGTTAGTTTTTTTTTATTAAACTAGTTGGAATAAGCTGTTCCAGCAGCTTATTAATTGGTTTTCACAGAAAAAGTATTCACAAAAATCTTTCCCTTTGATTGCCTCTTGAAGTTTAAATAAGCAAAAAATTAAAAAAAAAAAAAAAAAGGGGTTCAAAATTTTTTTTTCATCGCTGGGATTCGAACACTGGCCACCCAACCCACCACACACACATCCTACCGTTTGCCCTTGGGACTTGTCTCGTTGAATTTTACACAAATAACTCTTTTAAGTACATATTGGTAGTTATAGCTTTAAACCCTTTTCAGCTTATTTAGTGCTTATTTTCAAAAGCAACCACCACTTTTTGCAATTTTCTTAGAACCAGCACCACGCAAAGCACTTTCTGTGAATTTTTTAGATTTTTCAAAAATAGTTTAGTATTTTTAATCATTTAATTAGTGTTTAATCGTTTTTAATTCGTAGTAATTAATTTAAAAGTTAAAAAAATACCCGGTCTTTTTCTAAAATTATTTTTAGTCAATTAGGATGTAGGAAAATTAATTTCACACCCGTAGCCCTTAAATTGCAAAATTTTTACGTTTATGGCTCGGGTTGTTTCCCGGTTTTTACGTTTTTACGTTTTAGCACCCTAGAATGTAGTTTAGCATCGTTTTATTGTTTCCTAGGCTTAGTGATAGTTTATTTAGTATTTTCTTTGTTTTACATGCTTTATTTTTATTCCCGTTCTTTAATTTGTAGATTAGCGAAATTAAAAATCCCAAATTTGTTTAACCAATTCAAGTCCATAATCACGAAACTCAACGAATCCTTCCATTCACACCTCGTTGGGACACGACCCGGGAAATCACTTTTCCGGTATCACTTTTATCACACCCGTAAGATTTGATACGTTGACCTTTTTACTAAAGGGTTAATTTGTCAAATTTTACGGTTAATTTGATATATATTGATATTGTGTTTTTCACCACTCACTTTACACCGAATCACAAGCAGACCTTACAGGAAAGAAGGCGCAGCGGATCGCCTTCTAAGGACTCTGGGATAACCAGTTTTGCTAAAAATCAGGGATTAGGCCCAGACCTAGTCCTCCCTATGGTGGAGCAACGCTCGGGGACAACCCAAGCCACTACAACCACCACCAGCGCAACAGATCCGATGCGCACCCTTTTGACTACTCCTCTTCACTCAGTGCTAGAAACTGATCTCTCAAAGGCACCAGATGCACCCGATAGAAACAAGGGCCCAGTGGTAGAAATAGGCACCCTTGCTCTAGAAGGAGTCGCACTAGAACTAGCACCGAGAGATTTCGTATCGCAAAATTACGAAACGTTGGCCGCTCTCATGCAAGATGAAGCAAAGAAAAGGTCAAGTCGGAACCTGCATGCCCGACTAAATTTCGACTCAGAATACGAAACATCCCCAACGCGCCGTCAGAAGGAGAAGCGCGGGAGGGATAGCCGCCGACCCCCAGTGTTCAACAGAATTGGGAGGAGAGTTGAGGATGACGAGACATCTAACTCACAGCATTCGGAAGGAAGCGAGGAGGATGAACGGCGTACCAATGTCCACGCGCCGGTGGGTGGCCGCAGAGTTCATGATAGACTTGGCGAAGGTACTCCCCAAGTGAAAGCCCTTCAGCGAAAACTCGGAGGATAGTCGGGCTTCCAAAACGCCGAAAGAAGGAAAACTCATCCTCTGGAAATTCCTCGGATGATGGAGACAACGAAACCGGACACTGGAAGTCCAGGAAGAACTATCGCGATCAAGAGGAGGAAGACATATCCCTCCCATGGCGCTGTCAAAAAGTAGATGCTCACTTACGCATTAGCGATTTCTCGAGAAACAAAAGAAGGCGCATGCCCGCCAGCGTGAAAACTTATGATGGAACAGTGATCCGGATGATCACCTAAATTTTTTGAATCAGCCGCTACAATCGAAAATTGGCGCAACCCGGTGGTGCCACATGTTCAATTCTACACCGGTTGGAAATCGCGAAATTGGTTCAAGAAGCTTCACGCTTGAGAAGCATTAACGGCTTCGAAGAACTGCGGAAAGCATTCCGCCTGAACTTCACTCAAAGGAAGAAGTGCACTAAAAATCCTATCGAACTTGCCAGGGTGAAACAATGGCCGGGGAATCCACAAGCACTTATATGGAACGCTTCAAAGATGAATGCATACAGGTTAAAGCGTGCCCGGAAGTGTTGAAAATCTCAGGGTTCATGAATGGGATCAATAACCCAGAACTCATCAAAAGGTTGAACGACAAAATCCCCCAAATCTTTGATGAACTCATGAAATGCACGCGGTCCTTCGTCTAAGGAGAGGCTGCCGCTGCGGATAGCAAAGAAAGCTACCCGAACTATCGGTCACAGGAACAACCTGGGAGACAATCCACCGACCGAGTAATAAAGTAACAAGAACTATTGCAGCGAGGGGAGGGACGGACAACAAAAGTATACCCGTGACAAAAACTCCAAAGGAGATACTCGCAAACGTAAGGCGCGAATTTCCCAGACCTCCACCAAAGCGCACCCCCTAGAGGATCGGGCATAGGAAGTGGGATGCTGCGACTATCACTGGACACGAAAGGGCCACACTACTAATGAATGTGTCGGCTACGCCAGCTCATCGACAAGCTAGTCAAGGAGGGTAGACTGGACCATTTGGTCAAAAACATCAAAGAAGGGAAAGATAGGCGTAAGACTGGAATAAGAAAGAGGACCCAAAGATAAAGTGACACCATTTACATGATACTGTCATGGCGGCGAGTAACCAGGCGAAGTCAGGCCGGAAGTTTTCCCACGAAGTGCAATCACTCTCCCTACCTTAACTACGGACAACGCAGTGGTAGAGCCACTCATCATTGAAATTAATGCGGGGGGTCACGACATCCACCGCATGTATGTTTATGGTGGAGCATCTGCAGACATAATGTACGATAAGCACCGCTTCAGCGCATGCGCCTAGAGATCGCCGAACAGTTGAGCCGGTCACGACAGCGGCTGACTGGCTTCACAGAGAAAAGATATGGCCTATGGGGCAATTACGACTACTAGTCAGAGTGGGTAATAACGACCACTCCACAACAGCTTGGATAAATTTTATGGTGATCAAATCCCCCTCACCATACAATGGAATTATCGGCAACGGGATATCACCATACAGCGCTAGCATCGTCACAGGACACGCGGATGCTTAAATTCCCGAGTGGAAGGAGGAATTGTTACCTCTATAATACCGTTGTGCCACCTAAAGAATGTAAGCGCGGTCACACGCAAAACGGCACCCATTATAGAAAGCGTACGACCAAAGTCCCAAATCTGAAGGTCGCAATTCATCCCGATTACCCTGAACAAGAAGTATCGATAGGAGGATCACTATCGGACAACGGTAAGGCATCCGTATGCGCACTTTTGCAAAAGAACTTGGACATCTTTGCATGGGAGCCAAAGCACATGATGGGGGTACCACGATCAATCCGCAACCAGAGAACCGAGAATCCGACAAGGATACTCACCAATACGCCGAAAACGCCGCGCGGCCAAGCTCGAAAGCGCGCGCAAGCAATTCTGCGGAAGTGCACAAGCTTGTGGAGGCGGGCATCATGAGAGAAGTATATTACCACGACGGCTTTCCCAACCCGTGATGGTAAAGAAGATGACGGTAGGCGGAGGATGTGCGTGGACTTTACAGATCTCAACAAAGCATGTCCACAAGACGCTACACACTACCGAAATAGGGAAGGTAGAATCTTTGTGTGGATACCCGCTCAAATGTTTCCTAGATGCATATAAAGGATACCACCAAATCCAGATGGCTAAGGAAGATGAGGAAAAAATGGCCTTCCATACAAGCCAAGCGTCCTTCTGCTATACCAAAATGCCCTTTGGTTTGAAGAACGCAGGCGCCACCTATCAACGGTTAGTAGATAACGCATTTGAAAAAAAACAGGTGGGCGTAACTTAGAGGTTTACGTTGATGACCTAGTCATAAAAAGCCATACTGAGGATGAGTTGGTGCGCGACATTGAGGAAACATTTTAGAGACTTAAAGAGATCAACATGAAGCTAAATCCTAAAAAATTTACTTTTGGCGCTACAGAAGGCCTGTTTCTCGATACGATAGAACCCGATGGCATTAAACCATGCCGTAAAAACCAAGGCGTCATCGAACTTCCTTCACCGCGCACATTGAAGGAAGTCCAATCTCTCAATGGAAAGTTGGCGGGCCTAAACAGATTCTTGTCTAAGTCAGTAGACAAGTCATTACCTCTCTTCAAAACAGTCAAGAAGTGTATAAAGAAGGGAGATTTCTCTTGGACTACGGAGGCAAAAGAAGCCTTTACACAACTCAAACAACATTTGGCGGAGCTTCCCACACTAGTCGCACCCCGACCAGGGGAAGAACTGATTATGTACTTATCAGCGACACATGGAGCGGGTCAGCAATGTTCGCGATGGACGAGGACTCGGTTCGACACTGTCTACTTTGTAAGCAAAGCCCTCAAGAAAACGGAGATTAATTACAGTGCAATGGAGAAGTTGGTCCTGGCCTTAGTGTTCGCCGCCAAGAGACTGCGAAGGTACTTCCAGGCGCACCCAATAGCGGTGATCACAGACCAACCAATCAAACAAATCATCTCCAACACTGACGCATCAGGACGACTGCAGAAATGGAGTGTGTTGCTCGGTGAACATAACATCTCCTATAGACCGCGCACCGTAGTGAAAGGACAGATACTCGCAGATTTCATCATCGAAAAGCCAGAAACTGATGAGGCACCCACACCAAGCATAAAGGAACTACAAGATCCATGGATCTTGTTCACTGATGGATATTCATGCGTAGATGGGTTAGGAGCAGGCCTCATCCTCACAAGCCCGGAAGGAATGGAATTCACTTACTCGCTACGCTTTGAGTTCACAGCGACAAACAATGAGGCAGAGTATGAAGCCTTAATCGCCGGACTACGCATAGCAGCTCGGATGGGTGTACGCAACCTGGAAGCAAACGTGGATTCTCGGTTAGTAGCCAACCATGTGTTGGGCGAGTATGTAGCTAAAGAGGATAACATGATTCAATACCTCGACAAGACTAAGGCGCTAATCCAAGGTTTTGACAAGTTTACAATCAAACAGGTTCCTAGGGGAGACAACCGAAAGGCGGATGCACTGAGTAAAATTGCATCCACCAGCTTTGCACACCTCTCAAAGCAAGTGTTGGTGGAAACTTTGAAGAAAAATTCCATCTCGGAGATGGAAATATCAACGTAATAGAAGAAGAAGGTCCTACGTGGATGACCCCAATAATGGAGTTCATAAGCAAGGGTGTATTGCCCCAAGAACAGACGAAAGCCAGAAGAATACGGGCCACAGCTCAGAGGTTTGAACTTAGAGACGGTGTGCTCTATCGACGCTCTTTCCTGCAACCATGGCTTCGCTGCGTCGGTCCCCTACAGGCAAATTATGTGCTCGTGGAAATACACAGCGGCTCATGCAGCATGCATTCGTGACCACGATCGTGGTGGCGGCGCTTTAAAGTAAGGGTACTCTTGGCCCACCATGCACAAGTGACGCACGGGAATTAATAAAAAGTGTGGCGACTGTCAGTTCATCGACCCATTCGCGCCAACCACAACATGAGCTGACACCCATTACGGCACCATGGCCATTCTACAAGTGGGGTATCGACATAGCGGGACCCTTTCCGCTTGCGCAGGAGGACTGAAGTTTCTAATAGTGGCAATAGACTATTTCACCAAGTGGATTGAAGCAAAAGCGTGGCGACAACTATCGGCAATCAGGTCAAGCGCTTTGTTTGGGATAATATTGTATGCCGCCGGTTGCCTCGGGAAATCATCTCGACAACGGAAACAATTATGTGACAATCCCTTCAAGGACTGGTGCGAAAAGTTGAATATCACGCAGCACTTCGCGTCGGTTAAACATCCACAATCCAATGGGTTAGTAGAGCGCGCAAATCGAAGCCTAGGTGAAGGAATTAAAGCACGTCTCGACTAACACAAAGGACGATGGGTGGAAGAATTATCCCACATCCTATGGGCGCACCGCACCTCTATCAAAACTAGCACGGGGGACACCCCCTTCTCTCTAGTCTATTGGACAGAGGCTGTCATACTGTAACGCCCCGACTCGACAAGGGTAAAGGAATCACAAATAATGGTGTCATATCAAAGCAAACATAAATATCCAAAAGAAGTCTTAACGTAAATGCGGAATAATTCAAGTCAACATGACTTCAATACATAGGTCCCAGCGGAAAATAAACACCAACAAAATATCTGAAATAGTAAAGTCTTAAATGGCATCATAAGATCAAAGATAAAAATCTCTAAGGTAAGTCCACTCATGCACTCATCCCAAAGCAAAACCCATCTTCAATGCTTAGATACCGCCATGGGAAGAAAAGAATGCGGCTGAGCTTCAAAAGCTCGTGAAGCAGATATAAAAGCAAAGCAACGAAACGATATCGAATACGAATCAAATCATATAGAATATAGTGAACGAAAGATAGCAAAATCATAATCATTTTCAAAGTATAAATTAGAATTATCGAATAAGTTTTATAGTTAACTACCACGAGCCCAGAAACAAATATCAGATCATAATCATATTCACATAAGGCAACATTTGTAGGGAGACCTACCAGAGTTATGAAGGACGTGCATGCACGCAAGCATCAATCATCGAGATAACATATAAAGATAACAGATAACACATCTAGGATGCATCCATACGCCCGACGCAGATATTGGTCATATAACATAACTTGACCTCATAACAGATAACAGATAAGGGGACGGGTAGAACATCACTCTACTGCCCTAGAGTCATGTCGAGGTGCATCAGCGACACGGACATGGAACCCCATGACTAGTGAAATATTTGGCTCGGGTGTCAAACTATCTTAGGTCAAATCAGAATGTCAAAACGGACACAGATCATACTTTATCATAAGGTTAATCATATTTTCAAAATCAGAGTTTTCATATCATATAGTTCAAACTCAGATGTTTCATAATTCGAAATCGAAGTTTCAAATAAGCAAATGTTTCAAACAAACGGAATGGGGTTCATAGCAAAGGCTTAGGAAACCTTAATATAAAAGCTAACGAAATAAAACGTTATAAGGAACCTTTACTGAAAGGTCAGAATATTTGTACCTTATTCCAAAGCAAATGACCAAAAGGTCGAAATACGGAAAGCAAAGGATTACCCCTTCTTCACAGAACCTATACACATTAACGGTCGTACATGTTATTTATGATTCCATAATTGTCGAAATGATCTTTTACTATTTGATGTTTATACTTAATGTATTCAGTGATCTTAATATTTTAGATATTTATGATTAAATGAGACTTAAGTGTTTTATAACCGATATTATAGATTAGGGTTCATTATGTCATTTATTAAAGTGTAGGGTTAAATGTGAAAATAGTTTAAACGTCATAACTCACACATGAAATAATGAATTATTATACTTAGCTTCAAACCCTAATCGACTCTCATTTATGTTCTAGGGTTTTCTCATTCTTTTAATATCATATTAATGCACAATTACTTTACATATTACGTCATTTAATGACTCATTACTCTTGTTTATTTACTCAACACATTCATGACTTAACCATACGTTACTTATACACATATTTTACGTCAACTTTTATATCCATGCACGTTTATGATTTCATGTGACCCCAAAGTTACTTATTACTCGGATTAGTTACACATTTACACACACATGCACAATAGTTTAGACTAGAGATGACCACGTACTACGTTTACATATCAACAAGCTTACTTGACTTATAAAACACACGCATGATACACGGTTCACAAACCAATTAGGGTTCGGCATGCATGGTTCGGTTCACACCTCAATCTAGGGTTTAGGTTTTACATGACCTTTCTCGTTTAACACACGTTCAAAAACCCTCACATGGTTTGGCTAACATGTAGGTTTCGGCTAACATGTTTTACGCAAACCCTAGCTCATCTACATATCTTACTTAATCACGTTTGCATGTTTTACCTTGTCCGATTCATGATATATGTGGTTCGGTTTTTCTTAAGCTCGACATACTAATGATCCGATTCAAATAATACATATATATTACATGTTCTCTTAATATTACAAGGTTCAATTCATATTTGTTGTTCTCGGTTTCATATGGTTCGGCCAAAAAAAAAGAACACAAGCTCGACTAAAACAAAACATGATACAATATATTATACGTTAGGTGTTATCAAAGGAAAACGAGAAAACATGTTATACCTTAGCTCGTTGGAAACAAGATCTCGACACCAAGGGAGTTAGGGCTTCGGCCGAATGAAAAAGAAAAGAAAAGAGGCAAAACTAGGGTTTCCAAATTGTGTTAATGTGTTGTATTTATAGCTAGTACAATTTTCGTTAGGCTTGAGGGGGTGTGGGCTTCGGCTTGGGTCCAACCGAACACAAACAAACACGCCCATCTTGGTTCACCATTAAACGAAAACAAGGCCCAAACGAATGGCCCAACTATTTACGCGAGACTTTTAACTTCCGTCATACAAGGTCGATCACATACACATATTTGTTAAGTTTTAATTATAGATAAGTTAAGTTTTTAATTTCGTTAAATGAATATAAATATCTTTTACGTATTTTATAAATTTCGATTTCAAGGGTATTTTAGTCTTTATTCATGTTTTAGATTTTCATGTTTTACAACTCTTCCCCTCTAAAAGAAGAATTTTCGTCCTCGAAAATTGAAATGAAACGAAACGAAAACGAAATGAGAACATACCAAACTATTCAAAGAAATGAGGATAACTAGCTCGCATCGACTCTTCGGTTTCCCAAGTAGCCTCACGCTCCGGGTTATTTTTCCAAAGAATCTTAACGAACGGAATGACTTTATTTCTCATGACTCTTTCTTGTCTTCCTAAAATAGCTTCCGGTTCTTCAGATAAAGACATATCGGATTGAATTTGATCAAACGGATAAGAAACAACGTATAACGGATGATAGTTGTATCCCCTTAGGAGAGATACATGGAAAACATCATGAACATGCGATAACCGAGGCGGAAGTGCTAATCGATACGAAACTTCTCCTATATCGTTCGAATTTCAAACGGATGATGAATCGAGGACTGAGCTTTCCCTTGATTCCAAAACGTTTCACACCTCTAAACGGCGAAACTTTTAGAAATACACGATCTCCAACCTGAAATTCTAAATCACGACGATGCTTGTCGGCATAACTTTTCTGACGAGACCTAGCCTCCTTCAACTTTTCTCTAGCAATAGCTACTTTCTCATTATTGATCTCAATCATTTCCGGACCTTCAATTAAACGTTCACCTACTTCATCCCAACAAGTAGGTGATCTACATTTCTTTCCATAAAGAAGTTCAAACGATGCTCTCCTTAATGCTAGCATGCCAACTGTTGTTGTATGCAAACTCTACTAAACACAAATATTCATCCCAGCTACCCGTCCATTCTAAAGCACAAGCCCTTAGCATGTCCTCTAAGGTGTGAATAGTCCTCTCTGACTGACCATCTGTTTGAGGATGAAATGCTGTACTGAAATTAAGTCGAGTACCCCAAGATTTTTGCAAACCTTTCCAGAAATGGGAAGTAAAACGGATCTCTGTCGGACACAATAGATGCCGGAGTACCATGAAGCCTAACGATCTCTTGTTGAAAAATTTCCGCCAATCTACCAATACCATAATCCTTTCTAATTGGTAAGAAATAAGCAGATTTGGTTAGTCGATCAACAACTACCCAAATCGCATCATGCTTCTTTTGAGTAAGAGGTAGCCCGATTCGAAATCCATAGATATCTTATCCCACTTCCATGTTGGAATATCCAATGGTCAGAACAATCTACTAGCCCTTTGATGTTCAATCTTAACCTGCTGACAAATCATACACTTTGATACAAACGTCGCCACATCTTGATTCATGCCATTCCACCGTAATACTGTTTCAAATCCCTATACATCTTGGTAGAACCAGGATGGATAGTGAAAGGATAACTATGAGCTTCAATCATAACTTTCTCGTGAAGTACCGAATCATTGGGAACACAGAGCCTATCTTCATACCATACTATTCCGTCATCATCAACCTTAAACTCCGTCTGCTTACCTTCTTCAACATTTTGCGCCACGGCCCACAGCTCGCCATCATCTTTCCGAGCTTCTTTAATTTGCAGTATAAGGTTCGACTCCACCTTCATACTAGCCCAGTATCCATCAAAACCTCGTCACGCGCAACTAACATCCAAACGCTCTAAGTCACTAAGAATCCTAGGTTCAATCTCAATACTTGCAAGAATGCCTGATTTCCGGCTAAGTAAGGCCAAGAACTACATTAGCCTTACCGGGATGGTATTGAATGTTGGTGTCATAATCCTTAAGAAGTTCTAACCATCTTCTTTGTCTCATGTTAAGTTCTTTCTGAGTGAAAATATACTTTAGACTCTTATGGTCAGTGAAAATATCACACGTCTCTCCATACAAGTAATGTCTCCAGATCTTCAACGCGAACACCACTGCGGCTAACTCAAGGTCATGAGTTGGGTAATTCTCCTCATAAGGTTTCAGTTGTCTTGAAGCGTAAGCTATCACCTTTCCATGTTGCATCAAAACACGGCCCAATCCTTTCTTAGATGCATCCTTTGTATATTTGAAATCCTCCAGAACCGGATGGAAGAGTCAAAATAGGAGCGGACACCAATCTCCGTTTCAACTCTTCAAAACTCTCTTCTCGTTCATCCGTCCATACAAACTTTTCACCTTTTCTCATCAGTTGGGTTAGGGGTAGAGCTAAACGAGAGAAACCTTCAACAAAACGTTCGGTAGTAACCTAGAAGTCCTAGAAAACTCCTAACCCAGTCACCATGTCGTAGGTCTTGGCCATTTAGTGATAGCGTCCAACTTTAGACGGATCCATGGTGATACCATCGGCCAGATACAATATGACCAAGGAACGCGACTTGTCTTAACCAAAACTCGCACTTCGAAAATTTGGCATACAACTTCTTCTTCCTCAGAATCTCCAAAACTATCCGGAGATGTTGTTCATGCTCTTCTTCAGACTTAGAGTAAACCAAAATGTCATCGATGAAAACAATAACGGGCTTATCGAGGAACTCAGGGAAAACACGATTCATTAGGTCCATAAACACAGCAGGCGCATTTGTCAAGCCAAAAGGCATAACGAGGAATTCATAATGACCATATCCGTACAAACGCGGTCTTAGGAACATCTTGCTCCTCACACGTAGTGGTGATAACCGGATCTCGATCAATCTTCGAAAAGAACTTCGCTCCTTGCGGTTGATCAAACAAATCATCAATACGCTGGAGGATAACGGTTTCGAATGGTAATACGATTGAGTTCACGGTAGTCGATACATAGACGCATGCTTCCATCCTTCTTCTTCACAAACAAAACAGGTGCACCCCATGGAGAAACACTGGGTCGAATAAATCCATTCTCTATCATCTCTTGCATCTGCTCCTTCAATTCCTTCAGTTCTACAGGTGCCATACGGATGCGGAGCCTTCAAATCGGTTCACCAGACTGGAATTAACTCAATGCTAAACTCAACTTCTCTAGCTGGGGGAATACCGGGAAGTTCATCAGGAAAAACGTCGGTGAAATCACAAACAACAGAAAGGTTTTCAATGTTAGGACTCTCCAAAGACGTGTCCTTAACAGATGCTAGAAAACCTTGGCACGCATGAGCAAGCATGGTCCGTGCCTTCATAGCAGAAATGAGCTTAACAGATTTGAGGGATTGAGAACCATAATAAACGAATTCAGGATGTTTTACGTCTCCAAAGATCACAGTTCTAGCATAGCAGTCGATGGAAGCTCTATGATAAGCCAACCAATCCATGCCTAGAATGATATCAAAGTCGACCATATCGAGAGGATACAGATTTGCAGAGCGAACACGATCATCAAAATGAATAGGGCACTTAACGTATTTATGATCAATGATCATATGGTTTTTCATAGGCATAGAAATTGATAAGTGATTTGCTAATGGTTTGGGCTTCATATTAAGTTTCTTAGCAAATGTGACAGATATAATGGAGTGTGTGGCACCGGTATCAAATAAAGCGAAGACAGAATAATCATCAATGAAAAGAGTGCCCGTAATGGTACATGAAGTGCGCTCCGCCGATTCGAGTAGTAACATAAACACGTCCAGTAGTAGGTGGCGGCTTGATGTAGTTTCCAGGAATTACCGGGTTCTTCTTAGGGCAATCCTTGATCTTGTGAGTAGTGGAACCACAAGAGAAACATCCACCAATGGCCTTGAAACACGGTCCCGGATGAGCCTTTCCACAAGTAGTACAGATAGGTAGGGGAGGCAAAACTTCACCGTCCTTTCGACCGTGAAGATCCCGGCACGACTCGATATGATCCTCGAAATGACCGATCCTTGTTGTAACCGGGTTATTGTTACCTTGGTTCCGACGATCATTTGATTCTTGCCAAGAGTTCTGCTATATCCGACTCTCGCCAGTGGTTTAGAGTCCACATTCCTTCCTGGACCGACCCCGTGATCATAACTCCTATCTACCCGACCCTCGAATCATAACTCCCTGCGCCAATTTCCCTTATAATCATTACTTTGAGTCCTACCTTGAATCCGATCACCATCACAGTTACGCTTGTTGGAACCCGAAACCTCATGAAAGATCTCAATGTTACGAGTCTGCGCCATTGCAGCTCGACACATCCTCATACTCAATATTAAGCAGTCGGTCCAACACCCACTTCTTTAGTCCCCACTTAAAGTGCTTAGCTTGACGCCTACCATCTCCAAAGAATCGTTCCCACAAAACTTACCAGCCTCATAAACCTGCCCATGTACTCATTGGAGTTCTCATGATCAAACCGGTAGATTGCCCGATAATCCTCTCATACCTTTGCCGCAAATACGTGGAAGTAACGGTTATAGAAGATAGTCCAAAACTCAGCCCAAGTACAAGTAATAGCAAAAGCATCTCCTCCTCTTGCTGCTTGAGTGCCTTCCACCAATTCAATGCATCACCTTCCAACTTAAATGTAGCCAAACGGGTCTTAAACTCGTCTCCACAACCCAATACTTCAAACAAATTTTCAAGATGAGTGATCCATCCTCGGCCTCGATTGGGAGTAGCAAAGAGTGCTTAAAGAAAGAGGCTTGAGCTTACCAAACGCCGAGCCAAGTGTGAATGCCGACGGGTTGATTTCTCCACCACTACCCGGCACGGTCGACATTTAATGTTGTTGATCACTGCGGTCATCATCTCGGGTGTGGTAAGACCAGGGAAAAGAGTGTTGAGAGCATTAGCAATCGCAACATCCAAGTTAGGAGCATCATCGTCTCCATCCAAGTTACCATTTACGACGAGTTTGAACCATCTGAACGATATCCAAACGATTAGCAAAATGAAGAAAGGTGAGATACTGAAATGGAAGTTCAGAAGGAAACCTAAAGTCTACCCAATCCTCACAGATCATAGCCTAAGCTCTAAGGGTCTCAAAACCTAGGGTCCATATGTCACGTGTCCCGACTACAAGTCGTAAACCGGCTCGATGCCATAAATTGTAACGCCCGACCGAAAGGGTAAAGGAATCACAAATAATGGTGTCATATCAAAGTAAACATAAATATCCAAAAGGTCCCAGCGGAAAATAATTCAAGTCAACATGACTTCAATACATAGGTCCCAGCGGAAAATAAACTCCAACAAAATATCTGAAATAGTAAAGTCTTAAATGGCATCATAAGATCAAAGCTAAAAATCTCTAAGGTAAGTCCACTCATGCACTCATCCCAAAGCAAAACCCAGCTTTCAATGCTTAGATACCGCCGAAGAAAAGAAATGCGGCCGAGCTTCAAAAGCTCAAAGTCATGATATAAAAGCAAAGCAAGTACTAAACGATATCGAATACGGAATATAGTGAACGAAAGATAGCAAAATCATAATCATTGTCAAAGTATAAATTCAGAATTATCGAATAAGTTGTATAGTTAACTACCACGAGCCCGAAACAAATATCGGATGATAATCATATTCACATAAGGCAACATTTGTAGGGGAGACCTACCAGAGTTATGAAGGACGTGCATGCACGCAACATCAATCATCAAATAACATATAACGGATAACAGATAACGATCTAGGATGCATCCATACGTGACGCAGATATTGGTCATATAACATAACTTGAGCTCATAATGATAACAGATAAGGGACGTGGCGAACATCACTCTCTAATGCCCTAGAGTCATGTCAGAGGTGCATCACTAACACGGACATGGAACCCCCATGACTAGTGAAATATTTGGCTCGGTGTCAAACTATCTTAGGTCAAATCGAATGTCAAAACTCCACACGATCATACTTTATCATAAGGTTAATCATGTTTTCAAAATCAGAGTTTTCATATCATATAGTTCAAAATCCGATGTTTCATAATTCAGAAATCAGAAGTTTCAAATAAGCAACAGCTCAAACAAAAATAATGGGGTTCATAGCAAAGGCTTAGGAAACCTTAATATAAAAGCTAACGAAAGAAAACGTTATAAGGAACCTTTACTAAAAAGGTCAGAATATTTGTACCTTATTCCAAAGCAAATGACCAAAAAGCAGAAATACGGAAAGCAAAGGATTACTCCTTCTTCACATAACCTATACACATTAACGGTCGTACATGTTATTTATGATTCCATAATTGTCGAAATGATCTTGTACTATTTGATGTTTATACTTAATGTATTCAGTGATCTTAATATTTTAGAGATTTATGATTAAATGAGACTTAAGTGTTTTATAACCGATATTATAGATTAGGGTTCATTATGTCATTTATTAAAGTGTAGGGTTAAATGTGAAAATAGTTTAAACGTCATAACTCACACATGAAATAATGAATTATTATACTTAGCTTCAAACCCTAATCGACTCTCATTTATGTTCTAGGATTTTCTCATTCTTTTAATATCATATTAATGCACAATTACTTTACATATTACGTCATTTAATGACTCATTACTCTTGTTTATTTACTCAACACATTCGTGACTTAACCATACGTTACTTATACACATATTATACGTCAACTTTTATATCCATGCACATTTATGATTTCATGTGACCCCAAAGTTACTTATTACTCGGATTAGTTACACAATTACACACACATGCACAATAGTTTAGACTAGATATGACCACGCACTCACGTTTACATATCAACAAGCTTACTTGACTTATAAAACACACGCATGATACACGGTTCACAAACCAATTAAGGTTCGGCATGCATGGTTCGGTTCACACCTCAATCTAGGGTTTAGGTTTTACATGACCTTTCTCGTTTAACACACGTTCAAAAACCCTCACATGGTTTGGCTAACATGTAGGTTTCGGCTAACATGTTTTACGCAAACCCTAGCTCATCTACATATCTTACTTAATCACGTTTGCATGTTTTACCTTGTCCGATTCATGATATATGTGGTTCGGTTTTTCTTAAGCTCGACATACTAATGATCCGATTCAAACAATACATATATATTACATGTTCTCTTAATATAACAAGGTTCAATTCATATTTGTTGTTCTCGGTTTCATATGGTTCGGCCAAAAAGAACACAAGCTCGACTAAAACAAAACATGATACAATATATTATACGTTAGGTGTTATCAAAGGAAAACGAGAAAACATGTTATACCTTAGCTCGTTGGAAACAAGGTCTCGACACCAAGGGAGTTAGGGCTTCGGCCGAATGAAAAAGAAAAGAAAAGAGGCAAAACTAGGGTTTCCAAATTGTGTTAATGTGTTGTATTTATAGCTAGTACAATTTTCGTTAGGCTTGAGGGGGTGTGGGCTTCGGCTTGGGTCCAACCGAACACAAACAAACACGCCCATCTTGGTTCACCATTAAACGAAAACAAGGCCCAAACGAATGGCCCAACTATTTACGCGAGACTTTTAACTTCCGTCATACAAGGTCGATCACATACACATATTTTTTAAGTTTTAATTATAGATAAGTTATGTTTTTAATTTCGTTAAATGAATATAAATATCTTTTACGTATTTTATAAATTTCGATTTCAAGGGTATTTTAGTCTTTATTCATGTTTTAGATTTTCAGGTTTTACACATACCATCCGAAATTGGGATGCCAACAATTCGCGCTGCTGAAGTTAATGTTGCAACCAATGATGATGAGCGGCGCATCGACTTGGACCTGTTGGAAGAAAGACGTGAGCGCCAGATCTATATGTGAAGCAAGGTCAAAGTCAAAGATGAAGAGATACTATGATGCAAAGGTACGAAGTGTTTCATTCGACCGGTGATTTAGTATCATCGCCAACAATGCGAGCCACGAGAAGACGCAGTAAACTTGGACCAAAGTGGGAAGGACCCTATGAGGTTATGAAGCACTAGGAACAAAGGCATAAGCTACGAGACATGGATGGTCATGAACTACCGCGTACATGGACCATTTGCAATCTCAAGCGATGCTACCTCTAGTATACCGGCTACCCTTTGAACACGGACGTCCCCGCACTTTAGTAAAGTGCTCAATAATTATCCGTGTATCTACATTTTTGTTTTACTTAGGCATATGTCTTATTTATTTTCTTTCGTAAAAACTTGCAAGTATTAATAAAACGCCACGGTTTCTAGCTAACTCACAAACATTTTCAATTTGTTATTTCCATATACTTTATGTCTTAACATTTTTATCTCTTGCCTACATGGCGTGCATGCACCTAATACACCACGATGGTAAAAGGATGAGTAAACCTACTAAATAACTCGTTGAGTAAGAGGGTTGCAAACCCATCAACAATGGATCATGTATCCTTGTTAAACACCTTATTCTCAAGACGTTGGAATAAGTTACGTGCGCATCCCACGATGAATGCGCAACAATGCATACTATGCGCGTTTAACAAATTAAGAATCAGGACACTTGGTTCCTTACTATGATATTCGCAGCAGACGCGGTATACCAACATACACGACTATGCTCGAAATACTTATAAGTATGATAGTTCATACATAATTATGAACAACAACGATTATCAGGCTTATACAAAGTTTGTTTCTTAGACAGTACGCATGTTTTTCATGAAAAGACAAGTAACAAAGTACAAATATGATAAGTCGCAACGACATTCAACAAAAAGTGATATTTTATTAAGTACCATCCGTTCTTAAAAAATATTATTTACAACGTAACATACAGTCCACACATTACAAACTATGGCAATGTTTCAGAGATGAACTACCCGCACAGCTAGCAGCTTCTCCAACCTCATCCAACTTCTTCAATAGATCGGAGTCTTGGCGAGACACCGTGGCTACACTAACCGGTATCCCGTCAGATCTGGGAAGATGAGCTGCGCCAACGCCACACAAAACTTCCTTACCTTTAATCCCTTCTTTCTTTGCAAGCCTGGTAAGATGCGCTTCCAGCACTTTCTTCAACGGCACTTCCTTTCCGAGCAAAGGGATTCAAGATATCACGCTGACGAGGAAACACGGAACTTGAAGCGGGATTCATCGCTTCAAAATAATCGCCTAGCGCCTGCATTTTCGCCAGCGGTGCCGAGCTAGGTTCTCCCCTCCATAATAACCCCTATGGGAAATCCTAAGGCGCTCTAACTCAGAGATCATGAGAAGCTCCAATGACTTCATCTTCTCCATAGCAGCCACTAGCTCATCATAAGATTGCGCATTATACCCAGGTACCTTATCCACGGGCACCTTTAGCAACTCAGCCTCATGAAGTTCCTCAACGCCTCGATTTATCCCCGGCCCAGGTAACATCGCACCACTCCCCGAAGGCATCCACCACTTCTCGCGACTCTAAGGTATCGAAGCAACAAGCGCAGCCATGGCCGATGAGCCACCGCGCTAGCTATTGATAACGAAGTTGGGGATGCAACTCCTCATCGTATTCCGTGCTAAGTTTGCGCAATTTCATCTCCTCGCGTCTCCAGAGCACTCGCCACGGGAACCAAAGTCTTCCAATCGAGGTCATAGCGCCCTTCCCTTCTCTAAATACTTCAAATACCAGAGACACGAAGCCTTATATCTTGCGACTTAGCACGCCGCTTATTTGACCTATCAGCCATCTTCTCTTCAGAAGCTTTTGAGGCGTTTAACCGAGGCCCTCTGCTTCAGCTTTAGCATTAGCCAACTGCGCCTCCAGCAACGCAATCTTTTGATCTTTTTGCGCATCTTGGCTACCTTCCCCAGAAACCTTGGCCTTTAGCCTCTCTACTAGTGACGTTTGATGCGCAGTTGCCAACACCAACTCTTCAATAAGATGCTCTGTGGGCGCATCCTCAGCCGCCAAGGGCTCAGTGTTTTGACTCTTCGGCTCAGATGTCTCAGTGCGCACAGGACTGTCTTTAGGAGGCGATTCTGCTGAATGATCAAACCTACACGCAAGACACATAATTAGCAGTTATTCCATAACATCATAAGGAATGCGATAAATAATTTGGTCGTAACACTTACGAAGGAATAGCAGTATCAGGTGATGGGGGGCGCGATGCAACATCATTGGAGGACGACTCCACGCTGAACACAATGGGTCGCTTCTTCTGGGAAGAGCCTGCGCCATCGCCACTAAGCGCCCTTTTGCGCTTCAACCCATGGCCATC
Source organism: Chrysanthemum makinoi (assembly GCA_910596185.1). NCBI lineage: Eukaryota > Viridiplantae > Streptophyta > Magnoliopsida > Asterales > Asteraceae > Chrysanthemum > Chrysanthemum makinoi. Next base: position 24,351,288 of record OU343224.1, on the reverse strand, counting down.
CTCCTCTTCTTCTTCCTCCATGTGCTCTGCTGCTGCTACTTGTGATGGCTGCACTAGTGGGGAAGGCGCGGTCGGGTTTGGCACACTTTGCAGTGGTGTTGCTTCCAGTGCAACGAATGAGCTCGCCCATGCTTCTCCCGATTCATCTCCGGGGTATGATCGGCTGTCGCAACAAGAATGGGATCTTCTCCCTCCCTTAGCGGACGTGTTCCCACATTCACTTGCAGCGGCTTAAGCCAGTCGAACAACTCTGAATAGGTCCATCTCTGCACAACAGCAAAACAAACAAAAATAGCTTACTTATTGACAACGAAGAGGAGAATAGAAAAATACTCACAGTAATATAACACAACAGAGTACGAAAGGACGAGCACCCACCCTGACCGTGCGCGCCTAAGAAGATCGGAACCTCTTCCGAACTGTCAAAATAGTTGCGGCTAATGCCCATGTGCACCAAAAACTCCTCGGGGTAGGAGTTAATGGGGATGCGATTGGTGTTTATTGTGTCCGCATCCTCCACATTCTATGATCCAGGGAGGGGGCGCTCTTCCTTTTGAAGTGTCCCCTGGGTGTAGAAATCAAAACGCGAGGGGAAGCATAGATCATCAACCCAGAAAAATGTTTCCCTCTAATTTCTAAGCGCGTCTAATTTTTCTGTATAACACTGAAACCGCCCAGGGTGCTTAGCAAATTATAACCACCCATTTGACCATGTTGTATGGTAAAACGCGCGGAAAAGGTGGATAGTTGGGTTAATGGCCAATAAACGGCAATTAACCTCAAAATTGGTGATTTTAGCTGCACCTATGCAGTGCAGCTGGGATATATGTATGCGGTAATAGTTTAATATGTCACTCAAGAATAATGATATGGGTATACGCTGATTATCGAATTCGAAGAACCGCATATATACCCCTATCTTCCCTTCGGGGAAGTCCGCATTGACGATTCGCGGAACTTCCGGATGCACGCGCTAGGAATATAATAAGCGTAAGAAAACTCTAGAAGTTCGCCCTCGGTTATCTCGGATGTGAAGTCAGATAACACCTTAACCATGGTTGTATTTTTCTCAGTACGCCAGACGCGCGGTTACCTTTAGAATATCACGGTTTTTCTTGCTGGAAAAGTTTGAAGCTTTGTTAACGGTGGAAATGTTTTTACTATGGTAATCACAGTAATGGGGAGATAGGGGGTTATATAAATTCTCTCACCCACGCGATGAGTGACACGTGGATCCCACTATCTCCAATATGTGGCTCAGATTACTTGACGTGACGTAGGTACAGTTACTTTCCCCCGATTTACGAGGCGTCCATTTTTAAAATCCTATGTCTAGATACAACGTGTATCTTTCATAGCGGGAAACCTTTTGGGGCTTCGTTGCTACGCTTCGCAGTTATATATTGGCTGCAGTTAATAGTCTAGCATCCGCATCTAGTCACTGCGCATACTAGACTGGGGGGACATGATGACGTATAGTCTATATTCGGGTCACAAACCCGACCCATGACTGCTACTAGCAGGCCCAGTACGCATGGGCTAATCCAATAACAATTTGGGCCCACTAAAGCCCAAACCCAAAGTTATTAAGGGCATTGGATATTGGATATCTCCTAACTTTGGAGATAATCATTCACACACCGATTTAGGCGGGATACGCCTATGCTTGAAGAACACAAAACCAACAAGTATTTCGTGTGTATATAAGGGGATCCCATCCCTCATTAAAGGTACGATCTCCAAACCCTAACTCTCTATAACCCTAAAACTGATTACTTACTCTCACGCCGGAGGGTAATCGTGGGAGACAATCCCACGATAAGCCTAACGGTGTTTTCTGTTTATTAATGCGCAGGTCTCAAGCAAAGAAACAACCAATTGATACGAGAACCGGAGCACCAAATAGGAACGTCCAACTTTTGTATCAACAAAACCCTACTCAATGAACTGACCAATGATGGTGTCACCACGTCAAACATGAAATAAGTGTTGGATTTGTCAACAGTCTCTGTGATAATTGGTTAAACTTCTCTCAGGTCTTAGAAATGTTAGTCACATACAAAAAAGGCTAAAGAAACCAAAAAGACCCTGACTGTTACACCCATATCAACTGCTTTTTTCTCTAATGGTGTTATTCAGGATTTCCAAAAAAGCTCTGATGATGAGGCTGATGAAAAAACTAGTGAGGAGGACCTAAATGATTTACAAACTGAATTTCAAGAAAGGGCACTCATTGCAAATTCTAAAAATTTCATTAAAAGAAATAAATCAAAATTTTCAGGGGTAAAAGAAAATGAAACCCCTAAGTGCTAAGTATAGGAAAGACAAAACTAAACTTGCACTTCTTGAGGCTACACCCTCAACTCCTCAAACAACACAAACAACAAAACCTTATCAGGCTAAAAACAAAGGTCTAGTATATGAAACATTTGACAGGGATGAGAAAGCCATCTCTTCTTGTGATGAAATGGTTCGATTGTTAGGTTCCCATTTCACATCAACATACATGTATTAGTATATGTGAAAACATATACCTTTTCTTTATCAAAACTGGCCCAAAATAACCAGAAATCAGCCATTAATACTTAACATTTGTGTATTTCTTGAGTTTATGCATGTGCAGGTCCGGATATATCAAAACAGACAAAACAGAAGAAAACCGAGCACGAGAAGGAAAATAGTGCAAAAGCCAAAGCCGGGGAATCAGTTTAATCAAATTGAAGACTTTGAATGCTCAAAAGTTGATTTTTGAAGAAATGGATCATAAATGAAGGAATTACACAACAATCCCTCACTTTATCCAAAATTACAAAACAATCCCTCAACTTTGGAAAAACTACACAATCTACCTTTCAATTATCAAATTTGTCATTTTAACCCCTACCTTATCCAAAATTACAAAACATTCCCTTATACCCTAAGTTATCCTTTTACCAAAATACCTCTTACACTTTTCCTCAAATACATCTTTTACCCTTTAAAATTCCATAAATTACACTTTTGAAACCTTAATAAAAATCTCAAGTCCAAAACATCCCCTGACCCCAGCTTTATAAACCTCACGACCCTTTCATTTCTACCTATGACCCCCCTCCCCCCCAGCCTTATAACACCAAAAGTACCCTTTTAAATTACCCTTTGAACCAGTCAACCAAGTCAAACAAATAAAAAAAATCCCCTATACCCTTTGTGCCTATTTTACCCCGTTTACTATTCACCCACCACTCTAAGCAATTACCCAGTGTAAAACAACAAATTACCCAATGATTGGCACTTCTAGAAGCACCTGACACGAGCCTGACATGTGGAGATGCCACGTTGGCAATCTGTGTGCATCCAAGTGAGTTAAATTGATCCAACGAATGAGAATTGTGCTTACAAATGAACCAATCAATCAAAGGATGAAATTAGAGGTGGGATTGGATCCAGAAGCTTCAAACGCTCCTCAAAAACCCTAGCTTAGGGCTATAGATACCCCATTGTATTTCACAGTCGAATGTGTGTTTTTATTGTGTGTAATTCTCAAATTGTTTTAATGTTCAATTGTTTTTAAGCTTTCATTTAGTTATAGTATTTCTGTTTCCAATGTCTTGTACTCAAAATTTTATCATTAATCAGCATCTTATTTCATTTTAATTTGTGCAATTTAAATTTTAGAGTTATAAATTCAAATTCTATCTTAAGCATCCATTACTGTTTTAAAAACTTAATTTAGTTTCATCTTCAGCTTATTATAGCTTACTTACTTTAATTTCTGTCTTCAAAATCAAAAATACCAAAAAAAAGAAGAAAATCATTAAAAAAATCAAAAATATACACAAATCATTTTTTATAAGCTTCAAATAGCTTAGCTTCTGTTTAATCAAGTTTAGATAAGCTCCTTATAGCTTATTTGAAGCTTTGTTTAAGTTTTCAATCAGTTTTACACACAATTCACATTTCAGTCAACAAAAGTCAAACTATACACCTTTGCTTAAATTGTGGAGAGCTTTGGAAGTGGTCGTAAGGGATTGGCCAGATTGACTTTACCTAGCTTGTTGTGAGACAAGCTAGGAGCTTGTAGCTGCCATTAAATTAGAGGCTCTGTTAAGCTGAGGCCTCAAGTGAGTTTGAAATTCCATTGTATTTCTTTCAATAGCAGCTTATACTATAATTAGCTTAGATCTGGTAGTATTAGCTTAATTCTGTCATTTTTAGCTTAATTTCATATTATTTTTGCTTATTGTAGTTTATTGCATTATTATTTAGCTTGTAAAAATTATTTGAATCTTAACTGTCCCATTTGTTATAATTAGCATTTGCAGTTTTAGTAACTGAAATTTTGTTTTATTGTGCTTTAAATAGTTTATTTTAATAATATAATATGTTTGGAAAGGTTGCATAAGCTTTGTTCACTCATTTGCATTACACATTTTCAAATCAGTCTAATATAGGAGTGTTTGGTTCAGTAAGCTTGTTTGTGTTCAAGGTTGTTTGATTAGAGTATTTTAGTTGAATTAGTTTCATATAGGTTATATTAGACTAGTTCTAGTATTTAGCACATAGGTTACTTCACAAAAAGTCAAAATAATTTCTAAAAATTTCTACATACTCATTGGGTTTTCAGTGGGCATAAGCTCTCACATAGGCTTATAATTAGTATAAATAGCTTTAATAAGTCTTAAGTTAGCTTAAAACAACATTTAGATTTATTTTAGATCAATCAAAATTCATTAAAGTCAATTTTTAAGTTGTTCAAAAGAGTCAAAAATCTAAATTAGTTTTCAAGTAAGTTCACTTTTATATTTTTAGTTCCTTTATTTTAAGTCCAAATTTGCTATAACTTGGGGATTCTAGAATTTGGAAGGTAGGCTTTAAGCTAGTATTTTTGTTTTATTTTTAAAAATTTTCTTTCATAGCTTTTAACTTGCTTAAAGTAGGGGATGTGGTAAGATAGTTGCCCTGCACCAGCAGCATCTGCCCATAACACCACTTTTACAAGCTTCTAACAGGCTCTTAAAAAGCTCCTTTAAGTTCCAAATTGGTTTTATAGGCTGTTTGCATAGTTCGCTTGAATTTCCAATTGGATTTGAGTTAATAGCTTCTAGCATTAAACTTTTAGAAAGGCTTGAAAGTAGCTGTATAGGCTGCTTTGGGAGTGTTAGTCATTTAAAGTGCTTATTTAGTTAATTAGCTGCTTCTCAGCTTATTTGTGCTTATTTGGTATTTTAATAGCTTAGTTATAGCTTTTTAGTAGTTTCTTAGCTTATCTAAACTTTTAGAAGCTTTTCCCTAGTTTAATTACCCATCAGAGAAGCTTTTTGATACCCTTAGTTCATATTCAGTCTTTTCAGCTTTTTAACTGTATTTCTAGCTTACTTCAAAAGGTTTTTAAGTTTTCAAAAATTAAATAAGCTCTTACAAGCTTATTCTAAAAGTTTGTAAAAAGAAAATTTCAAAAAAGAGTGAGAAAAGGTTGAAAGTGGAAGTAAGGGGTGAGCTAGGCTCGAACCCCAGTCCTCAACACTCTCAACCCCTCTTAAGACACACACACCATCTGCGCCCTTGGGTCTTTCTCGTTTAAGTTTGCACACTATGTTAACTTAACCAGTTTTTCCCTTTTAAGCTTTCCAGCTTATTCTTAGCTTATTAAAAGTTGATTTTGCAACAGTAGTATTTTTATTTAATCAGTAATATCACAAAGTATTTTTAGAACAAGTTTGGCATTTTTCTCTTAAGTTTTAATATTTTTAATTAATTAATTTTTACGTTTTAGTTTTTAATTCATAAAAAATAAATTAAAAGTCAAAAAAATATTCCGTTTTTTCCCAAAATTTTCGTTTGTTGTATTATTCGTAGGAAAATTAGTTTTACGTTTCCTAGGTCATTTTTCCTTAGTTTTCACTTTTAGGCTCGGGATTTTCCCAAGCGCGATCGTTTTTAGGTTTTTAGTGCATTTTAGGCCCCGATAGTTTAGTTTAAGTGATTTACTTGATTATTTAGTTAATTTTAGCTATTGTTTGCATATTTTAGCTTAATTCCCCATATTTTGCCCATTTTCACTATACAAAACCCGTAAAACGCTATGTGAGTTTAAAAACTCCATTCATCCTTCGGTAGGAACGATCCGGGGACTCAAACATAATACGTTTGAGTTTCTTGCTCTTTTTATCTATCTATAATTAAGAAATTAATTTTTGGCGCCGCTGCCGGGGAAGGCTTGTAGAGAGTTTAGTTCCGTCTCGATTCGCATGTTTTTAAAGATCCTTCCCCGAGTGAAGTTATTATTGCTTTTGTGAATATTCTTTTCTGAAAATCCAAAAAAAAAAATCTAATAAACTAAAACATTCTTCCTAGAGTGTTTAAAACACCAAAAAAATTAAAAAACCAACCAAAGAAATTGAAACATCAATTGTTACGTTGGTCACGTTTAGAGTACAACCTATAAGGAGGTCTTAACATTAAATTGCAGACCGAAGAAAGATCCACTCTTCTTTCCCGCCACGCTGCGAGTACTTTAGAGATCTACCGAGCACCTGTTGACGGGACGGTTACCAAAAATATTGTGTTTTCAAGTTTTCTTAAATATAAAAACCAAAAACATTTTCCTTTTCAAATTTATTTTTCTATTTTCTTTTGATTTGATTTTTAGTCCATGCGCACTCATTCTCAATCGAGACGCCAACGTAATCGAAGAATAGACGTACCCGCGTTACGTACTATCATTGAAGAACCCGTCATGGTGGATAATCGCACAATTTCCGAGTTACTTCAAGCTCCCGTAGACGGCTACGGTGATGCTATCGTTGTTCCACCAATTGCTTCCGAAAACTTTGAACTTAAAACAAATTTGATTCAATTGGTTTCGTCTAAACCTTTTTGTGGTTTTGAGAGGGAGGAGCCCCATGCACATATCTGTTGGTTTAATCAAGTGGCTTCCACTATTAACTTTCGGGGCGTTCCTCATGAGTCGATTAAGTTGATGTTATTCCCGTTTTCCCTCGAGGGGGCAGCCCGGACTTGGCTTGAGAAAGAGCCCCCTCATTTAATTACAACATGGGAAGACCTCTCAAAGAAATTTGTTAACCAATTTTTCTCTCCGTCAAGAACTACAATGTTACGAAATGAAATAACAAATTTCCAACAAAAATTAGACGAAAGTTTTGGTGAAGCGTGGGATAGATTCAAAGAACTTATACGAAAATGCCCAAACCACGGTTTCACCGACCTCCATAAGATTGATACGTTCTACAATGGTTTAACCCTGACCAAACAAGATTCACTTAATGCAGCCTCCGGTGGCAATATCTTGAGTCGTATGCTCGTAGATATTAGAACGATTATCGAGAATAAGTCAAAGGTTTTGTCGTCTAGAAACAAACTGGTTGTTTCTAAGATCAATGCCAACAATCCTTCTACCCAAAAGTCTGAGATGGCTGAGCTTACCGATGCTATTCGATGCATGATGAGAGATCTCAAGAATCAGAAACCCGAGCCAGTCAAAGTTGTTGCCGATACTTGTGTTATTTGCGGTGGTCCTCATCCGTATTACAATTGTCAAGCCACCAGCGGCGACATCAGAAATGCCACCGTTGCATCTGCTAATCAAGGATACCATGCCAACCAAATGGGACCACCCGGTTTTGCACCCGTTCCAAATAATAATCAAAACCGTTTTCAAAATCAAGCTTTCAATGGTAACCAAAATGAGAATCAAAACCGAGGAGCTAATTACAATCATGTTAATCAAAATTACCAAGCTCCTTTGTCTCATGTTTATCAACAACCTCTACCTGAAATTTACCAACAACCTCGTCAAGTTTATCAACAATTGCCTCCTTAAGTTGCTCCAAATTCAGATATATTGAACTACATCAAGAACAATGATGTCACAATCAGAGCGATGCAAACTCAGATAAATAACATGAGGGTTGAATTCAAGAAGGAGACTGATACAACTTTGAGCCAGCAAACGAACGAATTATAGAATATGATGAGTAGTTTCATACAGATGAAGGCACCCTCAGGTTCCGATACTCTTCCAAGCAACACGATTCCCAACCCGAGAGGTGTCATGAAAGCGATTACCACCTGAAGTGGTGTAGCTTGCGATGGACCCACAGTGCCTACTACCACTTCTTATTCTTCTACTTTTTCATATTGAATCTTTTTGTAGAGTAGGCGAGAGAGCCTTTCACATAAACCCCCTCCCTAGAGGAGAGCATAAGCTCCAGGATTAGTATGTCCTGTTGTTGTTCCCGGACTACCCATCCATCCACTTCCCCTTTTCCATGTGCCCAAAAGCCCGCCCGCCCGGTTTATGAGCCCATTTCCGTTTCCCTTTCCCAATCTCATGAGAAGCAAGCCCAGCAGGCCCTACCTTAAAATGTCCCCAGACCTCACCAGGCTGCTGGGAAGCGCTTATTCCATGAAATAGCAATTCAAAAGGGCGTAGACATTGCTACTTACTCTTAAGAAGGTTCCTGGGGCTTATGTGAAGGCTTAGCCAAGTTTGAAGCCTCTCGAATGACTTTCTTCTCGTGTGGTAGACCGTGAGACTGGGGTGATGAAGGACCCGATGCTTCCTACTAATAAGGGGAGTACTGAGAATGTCCAACCCGCGGTTGCCCGACTTCTGAGCCCAAGGATGCTCTCATTAGTGCTACAAAGCCTAACCCGAAGACGTCAATTCTATATCCGTCACGTCTGAAAGATCAAACGCTCCGTGAAAAATCTAATCACCAAATGGAAACATTTTTTTTTCAAATTTTCAAAGATTTAAATGTTGAAATAAGTTTTGCGGATGCTCTTCTCTTAATTCCAAAACTTGCTTCTACGCTTAAGGGTTTATTAACAAAAAAGGGAAAAATTTAAGAGCTTGCTAAAACGTCTTTGAACGAGAATTGTTCTCCGGTTATCCTAAAGAAACTTCCAAAAAATTGGGTGACCCCGACAAATTTCTTATCCCTTGCGACTTTCAAGGAATCGTTCAGTGCTCCGCCTTGGCCGATCTTGGAGCGAGTATCAACTTAATGCCACTATCGATTTACAAGAAGCTTTCATTGCCCGAACTTTCCCCAACGTGTATGACCCTCGAGCTAGCCGACCGTTCCATGACTCGCCCAATCGGTATAGCCGAGAATGTTTTTGTTAAAGTGGGAAGTTCGATTCCCCGCTGATTTCGTTGTAGTTGATTTTGATGTCGATCCTCGAGTACCCCTCATTCTCGACAGATGTTTCTTGAGGACGGGTCGTGCTTTGATTGATGTGTATGAAGGAGAGATCACTTTAAGAGTAGTTAACGAAGCCGTCACATTCAATGTTAACCATACTTCTAAATCTCTAACCAACCAATGTGATGTGGCCAAAATTAGTGACACCGAGGTGACAAAGGACCCGGTAATTTTTACTAATGATGGAAGTGCCAAAAATCTCCAACCTACAGTTTTCCAAAAAGTTGAGCCTAAACAGTCTAGAATTGATCCGAGTCTTTCACGATTCACGGTTAAGAGTTTGTCGATACTACGTGTGAGGGAAAAAAGAAACAAGAAGTGGAGACCACAACGGAAGTGGTGGAAACTGCTAGCTCTAAAAGCACACCACTTGTCCCACCTATGCATTCGGTTTATTGTATTGATCTTGTTCCTACAAAAATTGAACTTTCTTTGAATGGCAATCCCACTCCATCTTCTAACTCTATGATTTCCGACTCTTCCCCTTTCCTCACTCCGTTTGAGGGAAGTGACCTCAATTTAGGAGAGATCGAAGCTTATTATTTTCCGCCAGGAATTGATAACGATGAATCTGACCCGGAGGGAGACCGTTTTCGCCTTGAACAATTACTTAATGAAGACCCGTCATCTTCACTCCCTCTGGAGGAAATTGAAATTGAAGATATTAATGAAGTTGAGCTTTCTTTGAGTGGAAATCCCACTCCCTCTTCTGAAATTATGGAACCTTCTTATGAACCTATCATTTCTGATTCTTCCCCTTCCCTCACTCCGTTTGAGGGGAGTGATTCCATCATGGAGGAAATCGAGGATTATTTAAAAGGTGATTTAATTTCACCGGAAATTGATTTTGCCGTTTGTGATCCGGAGGGAGATATTCGTTTGATTGAAGAAATGCTTAAAATGGACTCATCACCCCCTCCGGCAAAACCTAATATTGAAGAAATTAAAGAAGTTGAGACGTCTATTAATCCTTCGGAGCCCGAGCTCAAGGATTCATCTATCGATTTACTTCTTGAGGAGTTCGCAAATGAACTTGCTCGCATCGATCCTCTTACACCGGGAAGTGAGAACGACATCTTTGATTTTATGTTTAAGTTTAAGCATCGATCCTCTTACACCGGGAAGTGAGGAGTTCGCAAATGAACTCGTGTTTGGTGTTTGATGTTTATGTTTAAGATTTCCTCGATATGAAGACTCTCGTGCTCGATGTATTGTCTTTTCTTCACTCGAGTTTCATGTTTCGATGATGATGGAAATCTGATATCCGAAATCTTATCGACTAACGTTTATCTTTGAGCATACTTAATAAACGGCTTTTAGATTTCCGTAGAGACCTTTGCCTTTAAACATTGAGAACAATGTTTCGTTTTAGTTTTGGGGGGGGGGGTAATCTTCGATTTGATTTGACCGCACTTGTATTTTGCTTTACACTCTCGCAACCCCGTTTTTCCTTTGGAAAATGAAAAAATTGTGCAAAATGTGAAAATTTTAAAATATTTTATAAGCTTTTGCTAGTTTTATGATTGAAAAGTCTTTGCGAGTCTCTTAGAAGTTACTTTAAATATGTGTTTTCTTGAAAAAGTCTTAGCTAATTGCTTAGAGAAGAGGCTATAAAATGCAATTCTAGCTCACAAGGCCAAGAATTTGCAAGCTTCCCTAAGTAATTTTAATATGCGAAGCTTTGAAAAGATTTGCTAGTTTCTAATAAATGACTTTAAAAATGCGAGACTTGAGATTATTTGACGAAGCATTTGTTAAAATAATGTATATGTTTTGACACCTTGTTGGCTTTCCGCTGGTGAGAGTAGGAATAGAATTTTGACTTGACCGGGTGTGTTGAGCCCTAGCTTGTTCCCTTAACCATAGATAATTAAATTATCGGCTAAGCATTCGCGGATCTCATTATTTGAGATTTTAAATTTGCGGAGATCGAGAAATGATAGAGTTATTTATGTGTTTAGATGCTAAGCATGGAGTAGTTGGTTCTCTTTAGAGCTCATCGATGGTACTTGTGGCTTTTTGCACCTGCAAAATTGTTTCACCCCATATATGTGTAAAAGTAATTAAAGATGTTAGGTTTTGGCTATAATTAGTTCTTTATCTTCTTAAAAGAATCCTTGTTTTAAAAATCGGGTACACATCAAGGTCTCGTAATAAATAAGTTCGAATAATTAAGTTACGAGCTGCGCTTCGAGATCGGGCCCTGGGATCCTCATTTCTGGAAGGCGTTTAGGTCTTGGCTACCCTCTTACGTCGGCCCTTGGACCTCTAGCCGGGATTGTGTAAGGTCTTGGTCTAACACCCTTGGATCCTCATTTCATGAACGCTTAGAGTCTTGGAATTCTCCGTCGTAACGGCCCTTGGATCCTTTATTCCGAAAGGTGTAAGGTCTTGGAATTACCCCATGAAGCTCCGTAGTTCATATCATCAATAAAAAGTATAGGTGTAAATAAAAAGAAAGAAAAAAAATATATATTTGTGTGTGAAAAATGAGAAAAGTCAAAAATATAAGTGAATAAAATCACCTTGATGTAGACCTCATTTTTAAGTAAACGGTTCTCGAGAGAAGATGGAAAACTACTTAGCGTGTAAATTTCATATCTTTATCGGACTAAAACCTTATCGAAATGAGAAAATACGAAGAAATTCATTTCTCACCAAAAATAAAATAAATATAGGAAAATAGGAAAATGGGAGCAAGATGTAATCACACGAATAACTTCTGTGAGTAGTGTTAGCATCTAAATTCATATCTAGCTGTGATTTCGATTTTACGCTTAGTTTGGGAACTCGTGAAAAATCAAGGACGATGAATTGTATCCGTATGGTCACTCCTCTGTGAGTTGTGTTTCCTACTCCGTGATCCTAAAAATGTCTTTTGAAAAATGTGGGAGTTATTGATTGACATAAAATTTCAACAAACCGTCACTCATAATGAAATGTGCTTAATTGTTATATCTATATATGTGAAATAAAAAGGTAAACGGGGCATTTTTAAAATTAACGATTTCTTAATCTCTTTTGAGGAAGCTTTGCTACTTTTCATAGCTTTAGTAGAAAGAGGTTGGAATCCTTGGTTTTAGAAGCGTGAGTTGATGACATTGCGTGAGGACACGACAATACGTTGTTTGGAGGATTTTGGTATATGTGAAAACATATACCTTTTATTAATCAAAACTGGCCCAAAATAACCGGAAATCAGCCATTAATGCTTAACATTTGTGTTTTTCTTGAGTTTATGCATGTGCATGTCCGGATATATCAAAATAGACAAAACAGAAGAAAACCGAGCACAAGAAGGAAAAGGGTGCAAAAGCCAAAGTTGGGGGAATCAGTTGAGTCAAATTGAAGACTTTGAATGCTCAAAAGTTGATTTTTGAAGAAATGGATCATGATTGAAGGAATTACACAACAATCCCTCACCTTATCCAAAATTACAAAATAGTCCCTCAACTTTGGAAAAATTACACAATCTACCTTTCAATTATCAAATTTATCATTTAACCCCCTACCTTATCCAAAATTACAAAACATTCCCTTATACCCTAATTTATACCTTTTACAAAAATACCTCTTACACTTTTCCTCAAATATACCTTTTACCCTTTAAAATTTCATAAATTGCAATTTTGAAACCTTAATAAAAATCTCAAGTCCAAAAACATCCCCAGACCCCAACTTTATAAACCTCACGAACCTTTCATTTCTACCTATGACCCCCCAGCCTCATAACACCAAAAGAACCCTTTCAAATTACCCTTTGAATCATACTAGTCAACCAGGTCAAACAAGTAAAAATATCCCCTATACCCTTCACGCCTATTTTACCCCGTTTACTATTCACCTACCACTCTCAGCAATTACCCTATGTAAAACAACAAATTACCTATTGATTGGCACTTCTAGAAGCACCTGACACGAGCCTGACATGTGCAGATGCCACGTTGGCAGTCTATGTGCATCCAAGTGAGGGAAATTGATCCAACGAATGAGAATTGTGCTTACAAATGAAGCAATAAATCAAAGGCTGAGATTAGAGGTGGGATTGGATCCAGAAGCTTCAAAGGCTCCTCAGAAACCCTAGCTTAGGGCTATAAATACCCCATTGTAATTCACAGTCGAATGTGTGTTTTTAGTCTGTGTATTTCTCAAATTGTTTTAATGTTTAATTGTTTTTAAGCATTCATTTAGTTATAGTATTTCTGTTTCCAGCGTCTTATACTCAAAACTTTATCATTAATCAAAGTCTTATTTCAATTTAATTTGTGCAATTTAAATTTTAGACTTATAAATTCAATTTCTGTCTTAAGCATCCATTATTGTTTTAAAAGCTTAATTTGGTTTCATATTCAGCTTATTTTAGCTTACTTACTGTAATTTTTGCCTTCAAAATCAAAAATACCAAAAAAAATAAGAAAATCATTGAAAAAATCAAAATTATACTCAAATCATATTTTATAAGCTTCAAATAGCTTAGCTTATGTTTAATCAAGTTTAGAAAAGCTCCTTATAGCTTACTTTAATCTTTGTTTAAGTTTTCAATCAGTTTTAGACACAATTCACATTTTAGTCAACAAAAGTCAAACTAGACACCTTTGCTTGAATTGTGGAGAGCTTTGGAAGTGGTCGTAAGGGATTGGCCAGATTGACTTTACCTAGCTTGTTGTGAGATAAGCTATGAGCTTGTAGCTGCCATTAAATTGGAGGCTCTGTTAAGCTGAGGCCTCAAGTGAGTTTGAAATTCCATTGTATTTCTTTCAATAGCAGCTTATACTATAATTAGCTTAGATCTGGTAGTATTAGCTTAATTCTTTCATTTTTAGCTTAATTTCATATTATTTTAGCTTATTGTATTTTATTGCATTATTATTTAGCTTGTTCAAATTATTTGAATCTTAACTGTCCCATTTGTTATAATTAGCATTTGCAGTTTTAGTAACTGAAATTTTGTTTTATTGTGCTTTAAATAGTTTATTTTAGTAATATAATCTGTTTGGAAAGGTTGCATAAGCTTTGTTCACTCATTTGCATTACACATTTTCAAATCAGTCTAATATAGGAGTGTTTGGTTCAGTAAGCTTGTTTGTGTTCAAGGATGTTTGATTAGAGTATTTTAGTTGAATTAGTTTCATATAGGTTAGATTAGACTAGTTCCAGTATTTAGCACATAGGTTACTTCACAAAAAGTCAAAATAATTTCAAAATTTTTTTGCATACTCAGTGGTTTTCCAGTGGGCATAAGCTCTCACATAGGCTTATAATTAGTATAAATAGCTTAAATAAGTCTTAAGTTAGCTTAAAACAACATTTAGATTTAGTTTAGATCAATCAAAGTTCATTAAAGTCAGTTTTAACTCTTTCAAAAAAGTCAAAAATCCAAATCAGTTTTCAAGTAAGTTCACTTTTATATTTTTAATTCCTTTATTTTAAGTCCAAATTTGCTATAACTTGGCGATTCTAGAATTTGGAAGGTAGGCTTTAAGCAAGTATTTTTGTTTGAGTTTTAAAAATTTTCTTTCATAGCTTTTAACTGGCTTAAAGTAGGGGCTATGGTAAGATAGTTGCCCTGCACCAGCAGCATCTGCCCATAACACCCCTTTTACAAGCTTCTAACAAGCTCTTAAAAGCTCCTTTAAGTTTCAAATTGGTTTTATAGGCTGTTTGCATAGTTGGCTTGAATTTCCAATTGGATTCGGGTTAATAGTTAGCATTAAGCTTTTAGAAAGGTTTGAAAGTAGTTGTATAGGCTTCTTTGGGAGTGTGAGTCATTTAAAGTGCTTATTTAGTTAATTAGCTGCTTCTCAGCTTATTTGTGCTTATTTGGTATTTTAATAGCTTAGTTATAGCTTTTTAGTAGTTTCTTAGCTTATCTAAGCTTTTAGAAGCTTTTCCCTAGTTTAATTACCCATCAGATAAGTTTTTTGATACCTTTAGTTCATATTCAGTCTTTTCTGCTTTTTATCTGTATTTCCAGCTTATTTCAAAAAATGTTTTTAAGTTTTTAAAAATTAAATAAGCTCTTACAAGCTTATTCTAAAAGTTTGTAAAAAGAAAATTTCGAAAAAGAGTGAGAAAAGGGGGAAAGTGAAAGTAAGGGGTGAGCTAGGCTCGAACCCCAGACCTCAACACTCTCAACACGTCTTAACACACACACATACCATCTGCGCCCTTGGGTCTTTCTCGTTTAAGTTTGCACACTATATTAACTTAACCAGTTTTTCCATTTTAAGCCTAATAAGCTTTCCAGCTTATTCTTAGCTTATTAAAAGTTGATTTTGCAACAGTAGTATTTTTCTTTAATCAGTAATATCACAAAGTATTTTTAGAAAAAGTTTGGCATTTTTCTCTTAAGTTTTAATATTTTTAATTAATTAATTTTTATGTTTTAGTTTTTAATTCATAAAAAATAAATAAAAAGTCAAAAAAATATTCCGTTTTTTCCCAAAATTTTATTTTGTCATATTCTTCGTAGGAAAAATAGTTTTACGTTTCCTAGGTCATTTTTCCTTAGTTTTCACTTTTAGGCTCGAGATTTTCCCGAGCACGATCGTTTTTAGGTTTTTAGTGCGTTTTAGGCCCCGATATTTGGTTTAAGTGATTTACTTGCTTATTTTGTTAATTTTAGCTATTGTTTGCATATTTTAGCTTAATTCCCCATATTTTGCCCATTTTCACTATTCAAAACCCGTAAAACGCGATGTGAGTTTAAAAACTCCATTCATCCTTCGCTAGGAACGATTCGGGGACTCAAACCTAATACGTTTGAGTTTGTTGCTCTTTTTATCTCTCTATAATTGAGAAATCACGTATAAACTAGAGATAGAAAGTAGATAGAGAGAGAAATTCTGTGAAACACTTTACGTTAAGAATATGGAAAATGTATTTTGCGTAAAATGAACCAACAACCTCTATGTGAGGTTTACATGAAGTATATGCAGGTAAGGAGCTAGGGAAACGTCCCTAGAACGTTTCTTTGGGCGTTTACACTTAAACCAAGGCCCATGGGCTTGCTACATGATCCATGGGCTTTAACTGAACATACAAGCCTTAGCAACCTAATACAATAACTAATGACCAACACTTTAATAATGATTACAAATAATCTCAACAATCTTCCACTAAGGGTTGGTCATTCAAGTTGTCATTGTAGTCTTTGTAGGTTGCTTGGCCTTTGATCTTTGAAGGTTGCTTGGCCTTTGATCTTTGACATTCTTTGATCTTTACTTCTTTGTTCTTTGTTCTTGTTGTTATCGCGATCAAATAATGTCGTTGTCAGCCTTTCATCAACGTCTTTTTCTTGGTGTCTTTACGCCATTTTCCAACATGCTCATACTTCTTTTGACTTTGGATCCTCGTACTTATGTAGTTCTTACTTTCATTGCTTTTATCTTTGTCTTTAAACTTTGTAAATTCTTTGGCTTTTCTTGATCTTTATCTTTCGTTATGATGTTGGTATCAGCATGTCGAAACTGATGTGATATTGATGATAATGATGGTGGTAAAGGTCGTTCCTGGAACTCCCGGTCTTTATGAATACCTGCATGAAAACAGTTAGCAATAAAGTTTCCGACGTAAGTGTTCTGATATTTTGTACATGTACATCCTAGATCGCTAGCGTGTTCTTTGACGAATCTCAGATCGAATGGTCACTGGCATGTCCCGGTACTTAATATCTTCACACAGTCGTTGTGAGCCTCTGGAGTACACCAAGGTATCACTCCACGACTGTAGACCGTTTGGAATCTCCGCGAACACTAGGTGTAATCCATGAAGGATTACCGAAGTTACCTGCTGTCAGGGTTGTTTGATGTTGACCCTGGCAGGAATTTCCATACAATCACTGAGGACCACATGTGTAAATCCTCTCATAAATGTTCTGACAGATTGCTAAAATCTGCGTAGAACTCTAAAATTTACAACTTGTGTTCTTATTGTTGAACATCAAGTGTAAAAATGTTAAGTGTTCCTAAGAGATCTTTTGATGAATCTCGTAGCTCTAGACTTGATTTGTGCATTTTGTTTTAGTAGTCGAAGACTGGAATGGTGTCTCTTGTTTCAATACCAACAAATCTCATAGTGAAAGGCCGATAGATTATGTAGGGTTCCCGTGAGAATGAAACAAATCTTTTTAAAAGGACTTGAGTGGCTAGAAGGTGAAGTGCAGTGCGTCACTGCATCCATGACGTCTTGTCTTCAATACCGGTGTCATCTTTGTTACGACAAGTAGTAGATAAATTGAACCCGAGTTCTGCCCTAAGTTGATTATGGAAGGCTATTTCTTTTCACCCTTCTATTATAGCTGTTAATATAAATAAACCATAAAAACGTTTGTTTATATTTAGCGATCTCGTTATGTTTTGTTGATAACAAATATAAAGTTATCATAAGTAAAATTATAAGAATACATGTTGTTTTTTGTTGGGAATTCTACTGAATAATAATTCTGCTGAATAATACTGTTGACGGATTCTGCTGAAGTGTTGGATTCTGCTGAAGAAGTGATTCTGCGGAAGTAGTAAAACCGTGTAGCTTGTTTCTGCGGATATAGATATTCCGCGTATTTTATAGTTAGTTAGGATATGCATGAGTTTTATTAGGAAGTGCTAATGCATATCTCTTTTAGTTTTAAGAATATACTTTTCTTGTGAAACGGTTTAGTGTTCCTTGTCTATAAAAGGAACACATTAATATGTATTATGTACGAGTTTGAAAAACAAGTTTTAGTTTTATTCAAAGATCTATAGAGGATCAAAGTATTCTTAGTAATCTGTGTTCTTACTTGTGTTTGATTTGATTTCCGCTTTAGAATACAAGTAATAGAGACTTTCTATTAGTGTGTTTGTGATTACATAAACATTACTAACGATCCACGAGCGCTCAAAGATCTATCAAGGTCTTAGGTTCAACAAGTGGTATCAGAGCCTCGGGAGAGTCTCTGTGATACTAAGAACATCCTTTTCTTTACACCCTCACAACCAAAACAACCATAACCATGCATGGGTCAGACGATGGATCAGAAGTTACTCACAATCAAAACACCACATCTTTGCAACAACTCAATCTCACAAACAGCAATGCAAAGTTCCCATACCTCAACAAGGAGGAGTATGAATTGTGGGCTATAAAGATGCAGAATTGGATCACCAATATTGATTGGAATCTTTGGGAGGTTGTCCGTAAGGGTAACAGTTTGAAGAAGCACGTCAAAGATGTTGATGGTGTTGTTACCATCGTTGGTCCCAAAACTACTGAAGAGATACTAGTTGTTCAGAGACAGAATAAAGTTAGAACTATTCTCCTTCAGGCTATACCAGATGATCACATTGGTGACTTGCACTTCATGGAGGATGCTAAGGACATCTAGATGGCAATCAAGGCTAGGTTTGGTGGGAACGATGAGTCAAAGAGGATGAGGAAATCAATGCTGAAACAGCAGTTTCAAGAATTCCAAATCTTTGAGGAAGAAGGTATCCACAAGGGGTATGACAGGTTCCATAGGATTTTGAGTCAATTGAATCAGCTGAAGGCCAGGCCAGACAATGAGGATTGCAATTCAAATTTTTTACGATCTTTACCTCCATCTTGGTTGCAAGTAAGCATTGCACTCAAAGCTAAAGGTGGGCTAGATATGCTTACTTTTGATGATCTCTACAACAGACTTAAAACTCTTGAGCCTGATGTCAGAAGTCCCATTCGTTCATCCACTCCCACTTACTCAGATTTTGTTAGCACCTCGTCAAATAAGATGACTTATGATCCAAGCCCAATTTCCTCAGCATCATCATCCTACATCACCACTACATCAAATTATCAACCTCAATCCAGTGGTGTATTGGAAGATGTACTTCACTCTTTTGTTGCTGATTATGAAAATCAGCAGCAACTAGCTTTTGAGGATTTTGAACAGGTTGATCCACTTGATTTGGAAGAGATGAACTTGAAGTGGAAACTGGCCATGCTCTCAGTGAACATCAAGAAGTTTGAGAGTAAGGCTGGGAGAAAGTTTAGTTTCCAGGGAAGAGATCCAGCAAGATTTGGCAGAAGGAAAATCAAGTGCTATACTTGTGGTCAGATGGGTCACTTCTCAAGAGAATGCAAGGATAGGAAGACTGGTGATGAGGTTAGGTATTCTACCTATCAGCAGAATCAAATTGAAGCTGGAACTACCAAAGCCGGATCCTCCAAAGCTTTGGTCACTTTGGATGACCATGTCAACTGGAAGGTGCATGAGCCTGATAATGATGAAGCTTCTGGTTCTGAGCAGAGTGGATTGCTGGCAAGCTGTACTACAGAGGATTAGCATGATCAAGTTGCCTTAATGGGCATCTCTCAGGTACATAATTGTGTTTTTGGTTGTAGTGAAAGATATAATAAACTTAAGGAAGCTTATGATGAATTGAAACCTAAATATAATGAATGTTATGTCGAAGTTGAGGCTTACAAAAAGGCTTTAAAAACTTTAGAAAGACAAAAATCTGGTTTCAAAAGAATCAACTTGCTTATGATGAAAAGATAAGGGTGTTAGAAAGTGATTTGGAATGTACTAGAATTGATTTAAAATGTAATGAGAAAGAAAAAGCTGATGTAGTTTCAGAAAACCAAGTGCTGAAAAAGAAACTAGACATAAAATATGGTTAATATCAAGTGACAATTTAGCTAGCTTACTCTATGGTTCTCAATCTGTAAACTCTGGGATAGGTTTAGGTTTTAAGAAGTATGTTGGCTTAGAAGCTAGGAATGATCTGCGTAAATCTACACCAGCAGGATTAGCTAATTTTGTAAAAGAAGGAGAATTACATGCTGTACCTGGACCTATTAGAGGAGAACATATGCCCATTGACCTTTCCATCACAATAGACTTTGATGGATCACACCATCTTTATGGCAAAAAGTCAAGAGACTTGCCAGACCCTAATTCTAAATCTACTGACTTTGTTTCTCGTTCTGGCAGTGACAAATCCTCTGACCAAGGGTCTACTACATCTACCAGTTGTGATTCAAGTGAAAATTCAGACCTTCCCAAGACCTCAGCCAAGCCACCCAAGACTCCCTACAAGCCTGTTAGAGTTGCTTCTGAGGAATCAAATTCCAAGACAGTTTCCTCTGAAGACTTGTCATTTAATTCTTTGCAAAACAATGCCTTTAATTCTGTTAAAAACAATTCTGTTAATGTTTGTGGTTTGAATTCTTTTTCTATCACTTTGAATAAATCTTCTAAAAAGAAGAAATGTTTTGTTTGCGGAAGTAAATTTCATTTGATTAAGGATCGTAATTTTCATGAGCAAAGAATGGGTGTATGTGCTAGCCAAAAGAAACCTAGACCAATGTGGAAAAATGTTAATGATATACCATCTTTTGTTCCACAAGCAACTCATAAAACCAGCAAACACAATTCTGCTGATAAACCTTCTCCATCTGCTTGGAGAAGATCTATTGCTAGACCATATGTGAGACCAACTAGTTCATATTTTCAAAATGGTTATTGGCCTGGATGTTTTGACTCAATGTATTTTGGAAGGGGATATTGGGATACTACTGTGAAGCCCTTAGCAGGTTGCTCTTGGACTCAAAAGGGACCTAATTTTCAATGGAGGCCCAAGAACAATGGTGGATCTTATACATCTACATGGCCTAACTCTTATGATCCAAAAGGCAGGCTCAAGTCAGTGATGACTTGAGTCTCCAAAGTGTACTAATATTTTGTATAATTTTGTTGTTGTTGTAGGATTATCCTCTGAAGAGTAAAGAAGTAGGCATTGTAGATAGTGGTTGTTCCAGAAGCATGTCAGGAAACAAAAAGAAGATGCATGATTTTGTACCCATAGAAGGAGGAGGCAATGTGACTTTTGGTGGAGGAGATGGTAGAATCACTGGGAAAGGCACCATCAGAACACCTCAGTTGGATTTTGAGAATGTGTACTATGTAAAGGAACATCAACATTTCAACTTGTTCTCAGTATCACAAATTTGTGACACCAAGAACAAAGTATTCTTCTCTGACGATGAATGTCTTGTGCTCTCTAAAGACTTCAAACTTCCAGAAGATACATCAATTCTGCTGAGAGTTCCCAGAAACTACAATTTATACACATTCAAATTGAATGATGTTCAACCAGAAGGTGACCTAACATGTTTGGTGGCTAAAGCATCCCTGGATGAGTCTACAAAATGGCATAGCAGGATGGCTCATGTGAACTTCAATACCATTAACAAGCTTTCTAAACTTGGTCTAGTTGAAGGACTTCCTTCCAAAGTCTTCACCAATGAACACAATTGTGTTACCTGCAACAAAGGAAAGCAACACAGAGCTTCATACAAAGCCATTACAGCTGTGAGCACTATCTCAGAACCTCTCCAGTTGCTGCATATGGATCTCTTTCGTCCAACCCAAATCAGAAGTATTGATCACAAGTACTTCTGCCTGGTAATCACTGATGACTATAGCAGGTTTTGTTGGGTATTCTTTTTGAAAACTAAAGATGAAACATCTCAAATTTTAAAAGAGTTCATTACCCTTGTTGAAAACCAGCTAAACAAAAAGGTTAAAGGTACTAGGTGTGATAATGGGACAGAGTTCAAAAATGCTGTATTAATAGAACTCTGTAAGTCTAAAGGGATAAAAAGGGACTATAGCAATCCAAGAACCCCACAACAAAATGGAGTTGCTGAAAGAAAGAATAGGACCTTAATAGAGTCAGCAAGATCCATGCTTGCAGACTCTAAATTACCCACTATGTTCTGGACTGAAGCAGTAAACACTGCTTGTTATGTTCTGAACAGGGTATCAATTACTAGACCTCATTTCAAGACACCTTATGAACTTCTCACTAGGAAAGTTCCTGATATTTATTACCTCAAACCTTTTGGATGTCAAGTGACCATTTTGAACACTAGTGATCCACTTGGAAAATTTGATGAGAAAGCTGATGAGGGGTATATTGTGGGTTATTCAGCTCATAGTAAGGCTTATACGGTATATAATTTAAATGCTAAAAAGATTGAGGAGACTTTTAACCTGAGATACCTAGAAGATAAGCCTAATGTTCAGGGTCATGGTCATGCTTGGTACTTTGACCTGGATTACTTAACTGATTACTTGGGTTATACTGGATATGTTGCTAACCAATCTGCAGTACACAAGAGTCTCCCACTGAAAATGCAGGTACCCTGGATGATGACTCAGATAGTGAGTCTGAGCATGATGAACAAACCATTGTTGTACCTTCCTTTTCCCCTAACCATTTTGCAGGTGATAGTTCTAAAGTAACTTCTGATGAGAATGAAGATGAGTCACACTATGCAGAGGACCTTGCTAGACTCAAGAAGCAAGAGCATGCAGCCAATCTAGAAGCTGAGAGGCTTGGTGTGGAGTTTGCAAGAGATGCTGAGGCACTAATCAGACAATCAGCACAAGCAGTCAGTGGAAACCAGGATTCTGCTGATAGTTCTCCTAACAGTTCTCCTGTTTCTCCTGACATCACCAAATCTGCTGACAGTCCTGCTGCATCTACTCCCATTTCTACTAGTGTGTCCACAGACTTTGAAGAACCATATACATGATTTCCAAGTCCTTCAGATCTTGGTCATCACCAACCCAAAGCTGGAATCTTCACCTCAACTTCCTATGACAGTGATTTTGAACCAACTGTGAACAATCTTGACACCACAATTGATGTCAACCTCACTGCTACAAAAAGGATCAACATTGCTCATCCTCAATCAAATGTTATTGGTGATCCTCAAGCACCTGTTAGAACTAGAAGTACTGTGACAAGTTCTAAGTATGGTCAAGTTGCTTTTCTTTCCTATGTCTCAAAACAGCAAAGGGACAATCACACAGATTTTAAGCATTGTCTGCTTGCTTGCTTTCTTTCTCAAGTGGAACCAACCAGTGTTTCTCAAGCTCTTGAAGATTCAAGTTGGCTTGAAGCAATGCAAGATGAGATGCAACAATTCAAGAATCAGCAGGTTTGGATACTGGTACCACTACCTAATGGGAAGATTGCAATTGGGACAAAATGGATTTTGAAGAATAAAAGAGATGCAAGGGGTATTGTGGTCAAAAACAAAGCAAGATTAGTGGCTCAGGGGTTCAGGCAAGAGGAAGGAATTGATTATGATGAAGTTTTTGCACCTTTAGCTAGAGTTGAGGCCATTAGAATCTTCTTGGCCTATGCATCTTATATGGGGTTCATGGTATATCAGATGGATGTGAAAGGTGCTTTTCTGTATGGTGAAATTGAAGAAGAAGTATATATCACTCAACCCAAAGGCTTTGAAGACCCAGATAATCCAAAGCATGTATAAAAGGTTGTAAAAGCTCTCTATGGACTACATCAGGCACCAAGAGCATGGTATGCTAGGCTATCTGCATTTCTGCTGAATCATGGTTACAAAAGAGGTACCATTGACAAAACACTCTTCATAAAGAAGAATTCCAGAGACATCATTCTTGTGCAAGTTTATGTAGACGACATTATCTTTGGCTCCACTAAAGAAGCTTGGTGCAGGGAGTTTGAGGAGTTAATGAAGGGAGAGTTTCAGATGAGTGCTATGGGGGAGCTTAATTCCTTTTTGGGTCTACAAGTTAAGCAAAAACCTGATGGTATTCTTATCAGTCAGGATAAATATGTGACAGACCTGCCACTACACCTTATGAAGCTCCAAAAACAAAGAACAATCTTGAACCAGATCCTGGTGTGAATGTTCACTTATACATATCCATTATTGGTTCATTGATGTATTTGACAGCTTCTAGGCCTGACATTACATTTGCTGTGAGTGCTTGTTCTAGACATCAGGTCACTCCACTTACTTCCCACTTGAATGCAGTCAAAAAGATCTTCAAGTACCTAAAAGGCCAACCTAATTTAGGTCTTTGCTACCCAAAAGAGTCTCCTTTTAGGTTGGAAGCATATAGTGATAGTGATTATGCTGGTACAAATCTGGATAGGAGATCCACAATTGGAGGTTGCCAATTTCTTGGAAGAAGATTGATTTCTTAGCAATGCAAGAAACAAACTATTGTTGCTACCTCATCTACTGAAGCAGAGTATGTTGCTGCTGCAAATTGTTGTGGTCAGGTACTATGGATACAAAATCAATTGTTGGATTATGGGTTTAATTTCATGAACACCACAATCTTTATTGATAATCAAAGTACCATATGCATAGTTAAAAATCCAGTTTTTCATAATAGAACTAAGCATATTGAGATCAGGTACCATTTTATAAGAGATGCATATGAAAAACATTTGATAAAGGTGCTTAAGATTCACACAGATGATAATGTGGCAGATTTATTGACTAAAGCTTTTGATGGACCCAGGTTTCAACGCCTAGTTGTCCGTATTGGGATGCTTAACCCTTAACTGCAAAGTTTGAGGGGAGGCATATGCCTCAAGGGAGGATTGTAGTTGTCAAACTTGTAAATTTTGTAGATTATTGTTTATGTTTTTGTTTGCTAACACTAACCAGCTAATGATCTTTAAGTTTTGTATGTTTTGGTTTGGTTTGTTTGCTACTTTGTGTCTGTTTTGCAGAATGCCTTTATGAGTAGTTACTAATCTTAAGTTGAAGTTCACCAAGTTTTATTAAATGGGAATATGGTCATGTAAGCTTAAAGCTTGTTTCTACTGAAGAGAAGCACAAGTGATACTCATTGGTACAAGTGATCTCATTGTTTCTACTGAAAAGAAGTACTGAAGTAAAGATCAAGTGATAATCATTGAGATATAAAAGAAATGTTGTTCATTCATTCAAGAAACAATTTACAGCTTACAATCAACTTCAAATGAAATAAAAGACCATCCCTATACAAAATCTACCAAACATATTCTAGCTCCTATCATCTATTACAAAAGCTGTTGGATATGCATGACCAGTATGATGAAGAAGCTGAAGATGAAAATGGAAAGGATGGATTGATGAAAACAATAATGATGCTCAAGAACCTAGTTTTATATCTTTGGTCCCTAGCAACATCACACCACCTTCTACTCCACCTTCCCTTTTCCCTTTCCTTTCACCTCTGCCTCCTTGCCCTTTCCCCTGCTTCCATGGTATGAAGCACCAGATCCTGGAGCTGGAAGACCAATCACCACCTCTCTTGTCTCTGGGAGTGGTGGATTTCTAGCACGTGGCATTGGTTGGGGTTGGGGTTGTAAAGGTTGGGGCTTCTCTCCACCTGCTACTGTCCTCTCCTCTTCCTCTCTCACCAATCTATTGAAGATTGGCTCTAGACGCTCTTTGGAGTCATCAAAACCCCTAGATGAATCACTTGGATTTACTACACTATCATCTTCAGATGAAGGGAGAAAGGGAGACTTCAAAGGTCGAGGTTAATCTTGATAAGGGTATCGAGACAATGGGTGTGAATCATCACTAGATGATGATGAGGAAGAGGAGGAGGTTAGATCATTGATTTCTGGTTTGGTAGACATGTTTGTTGTTGATGATTGTGGAATTATTGAGAAATTAGGGTTTTGATGTAAATTGGGGGTAATTGATATGTGTTAATTGTGAATTAGGATTATCTTATAGGCGGAGTCAAGGGTTGATGGTAATTAATGCGAGTTGGGTGGCACAGTAAAACTCAAGATATTTACTGAAGATACTTTTACACTTAAGTTGATTCTGCTGATTGACTTCCATCAGCAGATTGACCATCTCTTCTGATGAAGCATTAATTTTGAAATTGGTTGGAGTTACTTTACATGTCAGATCTGGTCAACGATTTGTTCTGATATTTTTGACCATGATTGGCTAACTTCTATTTATAACCTATTTCGCATAATCTTCGCCCAAAATAAACTGATTCCCTCTTCAATCAATTTAAACACATTTCCATTTGCTTGATTCATAACCTATTCTCATAATTTCTTCTAATGGCGGCACTTCCACTTAAGAAAGATCACAACAAGGTTGCTTTTCTGAAAAAGCAAAGGGACATGAACTGTATGAACCTGTGGTGGATTTCTTGAAGCGTTCCAAGATTCATTATGCTCTAACACATTCTCCAAATGTGATATTTGAATCGTTGGTTAAACAATTTTGGGCATCTGCTGCCAAACGAAGTGACACAGAAATTGTAGCAACGATTGATGGAACTGAGTATGTGGTGACTGAGGATTTGACTAGGACAAAACTTCGTTTGGATGATGAAGGTGGGGTCTATCACACCAACACTGAAGAGATACTTGATGGGTTAAGAGTTGCTGGATACCAAAGTACTAACACAGATATGTGGCACAAGAATAATTTTGGCCCCATGTGGAGCTTTTTGGTGCATACATTACTTCAGTGCATAAGCAACAAGTCAGGAGGATGGGATCAATTCTCTACCCAATTGGGTTGTGGTATTGTATGTCTTTCAAAGGGTTTAACTTATAATTTCTCTAAGTTTATTTTTGATAATATGGTTGAAAATACTCAAAAGAAAAAGCATAAGTTTCTAATGTACCCTAGGTTTTTACAAATAATATTAGGCATAACAACCCAAGACAGAGTCTTTTGCCCCATAGGAGCTCTTAGTGCTAAATTGTTTGCTTCCATGAAAACTCATTATGTTGGGGAACATCACCCTTTGCTAGAAGCTATGTTGCCACATGGCAATGATGCTGTTGGTGAGGGTAATGCTGTTGGTGCTCCACTCTCTCCTAATGCTGCTAATGATGGTAATCCATCATCTCCCAGTGTTGCTGCTGATGGTAATCCATCAGTTTCTGTTGATGAGGGACCCTCCATAACTGCTGAAGCATCAAATGTTTCTCCTGACAAACCTCCACCTACACCTTTACCTCTATCACCTAGTCCTAGTCCATCACCTACTAATGTTGCTCCTGATGAGCTAGTTCCTGAGGTTGAGGAGACAATTCAGTCTCCTAGTACTCAAGTACTTTCACCTCTTGAACCTAAGATTACTAGACTGACCACAACTAGTCCTGTTAGATAGCCAATTTATGAAAGCTCCCCAATTTTTTAGCATGTACATGTTTCTCCTGAAAGGCCCAATGAAGCTCCTATTACCACTGAGCAATCTGCTAGTGGAGCTGAGGACCCTATTACACTTACCTCTGTATATGATTTGCTGAACAGGTATGTGAAAGAGGTTGATGATCTCAGAAAGGAGCTTGTAGATACCAAATTCTCACTTGGTGGTGAGATTGTGGTGTTGAATAAGAAGGTTCAGGAGTTAGAAGCACAACTTGGGCAGAACAGAAAAAGGAAGTTTGTGATTACCTCTGATGAAGAGCAGGAGGATATACATTTGGATCCTCTTGAGTTATTGGCTAAATTTGCTCAACAGACTCATGATTCTTCTCTCATTACTGCTGAATCCTCACAACAAAAGGAACCTATTCAGTTTAGAAGAAGAAGGAGAAGACAGTATTTGAGAAAGGATTCCACTGAATCTTCTAAGGTGCCAAGTGTTGATAATGTTACAATTGCTGGTGATCATCTTCTGACTGATGCACAAATGGTTACTCCTGATGCTTCTCAACATGTTACTCCTGATGCTTCAATTGGTGTTCCTTCTAAGAATATTGACACAGTTCCAATTGTTGATATTTCTCATGATGATTCTTCTAATGAGCCTGCTACCAATGTTCCTGCTATGGCTATTTCTGACAAAGGGAAAGGAGTTATGGCTGATGAAGATCTTGGTCCAGATCTTGTAACTGAAAAGGAAAGGCTAGAGCAAGCCAGAATGCTAAAAGAGTATGAAGATTTGATGAAGAGTCAAGCATTGGCACAAAAGCTTGCAGATCAGTTTACTACAAATTTGCCTCCTGAAAGACAAAGAGAATTGAATGAACAATCCATTCATTTTACTGATGATCAATGGGATTTTTACACTCTTTAAGTTGCTTCAAATCCTACTCTTGCTTAAAGCATTTTAGGAGCTGATTTTGATAGTGAAAACTTTCCTGCACAAATGATGGCTATTGGACAACAAAAGAAGAAAGCTGCAGCTGCAAAGTGAAAAGCTATTGCTGCACAAAAGGCTAAAGCTAAGAGGAAGAAACCACAGACTGCAGCACAGAAGAAAACTTATATGAGAAATGTGGTGTATAATCAGAGTACTTCTCTCTATCAATCTGGTTTGACAAGGAAGCAAGTCTGGGCTTTATCTGAATCTGACTTTACCAGTATGTATAATAAGATTATGAAGCATATTATACCAGCTTCTCAATTGAAAAGGATTGTTGGTGGTATGGATGCTCCAAAATCCAAAAGACCCACGACAGTTGAGATTGTGACTTCTTTTGCTGATGATAGAGAACAGTTGAGCACTCATGTTGTTTCTGCTAAGGAATCTACTGAACCTATTGCTGCACCTTCCATTCCCACTGAGGAGGCATCTGAGAGACAACTATCCATGCTTGCTAATCCTTCTATTGTTGTTTCTCCTGAAGCTTCACCCAGTGCTGGTGATACATCTATGGATCCAAAGGGAACTATTAGCACTATTGACCCTGATACTATTCCTTCTTCTGCATCTGCTGAACAAGAAGGAGCACATCTTTCTAACTATAATGCAGACATGGTTAGGAGAGCTGAACAAGAAGCTGCTAGAGCTAGACAGGCCAGAGAAGAGCTTGATAAATTGTATGAAGTGGGTGGTTCTGTTCCAATTCCCTCTGTTTCTACCTCTTCTATTCCTACTGAAGATGCCTCTGGTGCATCTGAGAAGGTACCTTCTTCTTTTTCTATGGGCATTTATGTACCTGGTAGGAGGGGGAAAAGGATGTCCCACAGGAGACACATTGCCATTAGGAGATCTGTGAGATTAGCTGGGAAGCAGGCCTCTGGAGTTCATAAATCTCACAAGGGTGGTTCTTCTAAGAATTTGGACCTAAAGGCTGCTGATACAACATTTATCAAAGTGGGTTCTTCTGCTACTTTTCCTGAGGGTTCTTATAGTGTGTTGACAAAATGGACATTGACTGATGGACAGCTTAACACCATATATAGGATAGATAACTCCTATATGAAGTTTACTTTCTTGAAAGACATACTTCATTTGATGGATAAGCAAGATTTGATTACTCTCCATGGCCTTGTCACACAGTATTATGCCACTCATACACCACAGGGTTCTGGTTTGTACTTATTGGGAGATCTTCAAGTTCTTTTTGATTCTCAGTCTCCAAATGGTAAAGGGTATTCAATTTGGAAGAATTCACATAAGTGGAAGGTTGATACTTGGAGATTTTACCCTATCCCAAATGTGCATGTTGTGGAGACAAAGTGTGGAATTTCTGTATGTATGTTTTCTGATCAGCATTATCCTTTGTCCATTAAACTGCTGAAACGTATGCTTAGAAGGAAATTGGAAGTTCCTCCTGATCCAGTGGCGAATGATATGACTCATGCTGAACAATTGATTGGGTTGATCAAGTCCAAGCTTCTGCAACACAAAGCTTCTACTTGATTCTGGTATCTTGTATCATTTCTTTCTTTGTTTAATTCTTAGTAAAAGAAAAAAAAAAGAAAAAAAAATCTTTGTATATTCAGGTTTGTTGTATATAACTCTATTGATGGTTATCAACTCACCAGATGTGACTTGTGTCCATCAAAGAGTTGGCTAGTCCAAAGGGTACAACTTTGGTAAAGACACATCAAATCTGTTGATAGTTGTAATGGTTTGCTATAAACCATAGGGTATGCAACTCACCCATGCTTAATTGCTGAGGGTTGTATGGTCATCAATTCACCATGGATTATTCCTTTTTGGTATCTAAAGAATTGGCTAGCCCACAAGTATATGGCTTGTGGCAAAGGCAGTGGAATACCATATTTGGTAATCAATTCACCAAAGGTGCTTCTTTCCACCTAAGAATTGACTAGTCCTGAGCAAACGGCTACAGGTAAAGACATTTCAAATCCGTTTATAGCTGCTGATTTGCTAAAAATCAGATGGTTATCATTGTACCATAGTTTTCGAACTTAAACATTTGGCTACTCCAATAGTAATGGCTATTGGTAAAGAGACATCAAATCCATTATTTTCAATGATTCACCTCTCACAGGAGTTAACACACCTGGATGTGATGAGAATAGTATGAAACTAATATGTTTTGATGTACACTTTGTCATTTGTTGCTGCAAAGATCTGAAGTTTCACAGTTTTGCCATCATAGAGATGTGGTTGTTTTGATTCTTTGCTGCTGATGTTCAAATTCAATCCTCTTGTTCTAAAGTGTTAAAGATTTATCAAGAATCTTGAACTTAACCATGTCAAATTCAATATTAGGGGAGGATTGTTGGGAATTCTACTGAATAAGAATTCTGCTGAATAATACTGTTGACGGATTCTGCTGAAGTGCTGGATTCTGTTGAAGAAGTGATTCTGCGGAAGTAGTAAAACCGTGTAGCTTTTTTCTGCGAATATAGATATTCCGCGTATTTTATAGTTAGTTAGGATATGCATGAGTTTTATTAGGAAGAGATAATGCATATCTCTTTTAGTTTTAAGAATATACATTTCTTGTGAAACGGTTTAGGGTTCCTTACCTATAAAAGGAACACATTAATATGTATTATGAACGAGTTTGAAAAACAAGTTTTAGTTTTATTCAAAGATCCATAGAGGATCAAAGTATTCTTAGTAATCTGTGTTCTTACTTGTGTTTGATTTCCGCGTTAGAATACAAGTAATAGAGACTTTCTATTAGTGTGTTTGTGATTACATAAACATTACTAACGATCCACGAGCGCTAAAAGATCTATCAAGGGCTTAGGCTCAACATTTTTGCAAAGTATATACATTAGGTAATTTACATAAAATGTTGTATTAAATAAATTGTTGTAATATAATATATAATAGGATGGGTAATATCCAAGACCCATGACCCATACCCATAGAGCTAATCCATAACCCATGACCCATTGCATAACATCATGCATGAAATCTTGTTGGGTATTATCCACGACCCATGACCCATGACCCATTGTCTAGATACATTATATCTTGTTGGGTACGCATGACCCAAAGTCCATGACCCATGGCTCATAACCCATAACCCATAACCCGGTTTGCAACCCAAAATCCGGACTGCTCTGACCCAGACTACCGGATCCCAGGTTTTGCACTGGCCGAATTTCTTGGGTGAGGGATCCGCCGGAACCGTAGGACAGAAGGCTTTTTGTGCCTATAAATAGCGAGCAAATTCTTCATTGTTTCTCACCCTTCTTCTTGCAACTCTCTCATATATTATTTCACTCTCCTAACCTCTGATCACTTGATAATTCTAGTAGTTCTTCTATCTTTTGTTGTGATTCTCATATAGGTCCTTCACAAAGGTTAGATCACGCTATACTACAAGTCATCCAAGCAAAGGGTCCTTGATTGATTTGTCCATCCACAAGATTCTGTAGCAAGATCTTGTAATTCATATTTCACATAGTTGTTGTGTAATAGTTGTGTAAAGGTTTAGTTCTACCTCGTGGAAGTACTCGATATTTAGCTTTATACCGGAAAAAGTGTAAGCGATGTTGTGAGGCTTCTCCGCCAAGTTGAAGGAGCTTGTTGACATAGTTCTTGAACTCTCGAGTGGGGTACTCATGGAGTGGAGTAGAGCAAGGAAGGTGTCCTTGTAGCCGAACCACTATAAATAACTTGTGTCTCTACTTTCTATCCTTTTACTATACTTTCTTTCTTTACTTACTTTACTTATTTTTTCATACTATCTATCCATCCATATGAATTCACATAAGATCGAATCTAAATCTTTGAAACTTAAATTAAAATCGGAAAAGCTATTCAACCCCCCCCCCCCTTCTAGTTTTCCACAATTGGCATCAAAGTCAAGGTTTACAAAAGTTTTAAAGTAATAGTTTTATCTATTGGAATGACCTCCACTACTTGAAACTAATAGTTTTATCTATTGGAAAAATAGATTTGAAACTTATGTGAAATCAAAAGATATTGATCTTTGGTATATTATTGTTGAAGGTGATTTTTAAGCAACTGTAAAAGATGATAAAAATCCGGCAATGAAGAAAACATTTCTCATGATCGTCTCACCGACGACCAAAAGGAAAAGTTTTCCAAAAATAGTGAGGCAAAAATGGTTTTATACAATGCCTTACCTAAAAAGGATTTTGAAAGAATTTCTATGCATAAAACCGCTAAAGAAATTTGGAATTCTTTGGTTGTAACACACCAAGGAAATCAACAAGTTAAAAACAAAAAAATTGATTTATATGGTCAAGAATATGAACAATTTTCAATATTGGATGAGGATAGTATTGATAATTCTTTTGCTAGCTTTAATATTATTATTATTTCATAACAAGCACTTGATGAGTCTTTTTCTAGTCGTAATCATGTCAGGAGATCGCTTCCATCAAAGTGGAGACCAAAGGTGACGGCCATCGAAGAATCTAAAGACTTGTCAATCCTCACTCTCGATGAACTCATAGGCAACATAAAATTCTATGAGCTCTTACTCGCTTAAGACTCTGAGGTCTCAAAGGAAAAGAAAGAGAAACATAAATCTCTTACTTTAAAGGCCAAGAAAGTCTCAAGTTTTGGAGAAACCTCATCTTCGAAAAGTGAGATGAAGAGTATTCAATGGCGGAACGCGGCTTCAAGAAGTTCTTTCGGAGAAAAGGAAGATATGTCAAGCAACCTTATTGACGACAAGAAAGGGTTGCGGAAAAACAAAGACAACAAGAAAGTGAAGGGTGAACGCAAGTGTTTCAAATGCGGGGATCCATATCACTTCATTAGTTAGTGTCCCAAACGTGACGAACAAAAGGCGTTCGTGGGGAATGAGTGAGGAAGAGAAGGAAGAAATTTGTCTCATGGAAAAAGACTCCAAGAGGTGTGCCTAAAGGTTGACTTAGATCCGGACGAATGGATCAAGGATAATGGGTGCACAAGGCATATGATCGGTAATAAAGCATTGTTCTCCACATAAGAATCCTTCAATGGATGAAATTTGGTGTTTGGAAATAGCAAGAGCAAAATCATCGGTAAAGGTACAATCTCTCACAAATCCTTGATCATTAACGACGTATATCACGTAGAAAACCTGAACTTTAATCTACCAAGTATAGGTCAAATATGTGATAAAAAGTGCAACGTACTCTTTAGCAAAACCGGTAGTAAAATCTTGAAAAATGGTATTACTATAGGAAGAGGCATTAGAAAACATGGTTTCTATGTTATTAAAATTGGAAATGAACCAAAAGACAAGATTTGTCTTACCTCTATGGATGATACTTCGACCTTATGGCATCGAAGATTGGGTCACGCCAATATGCGACTTCTTCAATAGCTATCATCCAAAGAACTAGTAAGAAACCTACCTAAACTAAAATACGAACATCATTTTTGTGATGCTTGTAAAATAGAAAAACAAATCCACGCTAATCATAAAGCTAAATATGGTTTCTATAACTAAATATCTAGAATTACTACATATGGATTTATTTGGTCCTTCCGCTATCCAAAGTTACGGAGGCAACTTCTATACCTTGGTTATAGTGGATGATTAATCTAGGTATACATGGACCAAATTCTTAAAAAATAAAACTGAAACATTCGATTAATTTGAAATCTTAAGTAAGAAAATCCAAAGACAACTAGGAAGTCCTATTGTGTGAATTCGAACGGATCATGGTCGGGAATTTAATAATGAAGTGCAATTCGAAGCTTTTCGTGATGCTAATGGTATTAACCATAATTTCTCAGCTCCTCGCACTCTACAATAAAATGGGGTAGTTGAAAGGAAAAATAGAACCCTACAAGAAATGAGTCGCACCATGATTAATGAGCAATCTATTCCTCAAAACATTTGGTGCAATGCCGTCGACACATCAACCTATATACTAAATAGAGTCTTAATTAGATCATTCTTAGAAAAACCTCCATACGAGTTGTTACGAGGAAACAAGCCTTCATTAGAACAATTTTGAGTCTTTCGTAGTAAATGTTTCATACTTAATACTAAAGACTATTTAACTAAATTCGATCCAAAATCAACCGAAGGTATCTTCTTAGGATATTTTCCTAATAGTAAAGCATACATAATACTAAATAAAAAAACCATGAAAGTTGAAGAATCCTTAAATCTAAAATTTGATGAGAGTCCACCTAAAACTACCTTACCCCTTTGTCGATGACGAGTTAATCGAAAGTGAAGTCTTAGAAATCAAATAAACAAGGAAGATGAACCATTAAACAATGAAATCATCAAAGCTAAAGAGTCTAAAGATCATCCCATAGAAAAGGTTATTGGAAAATTAAATGAAGGAACTCTAAGGTCTCAAGTCCAAAACCAAAGTAGTTTATTTTGTTTTGTATCAATCATAGAACCTAAAAACACTCAAGAAGCCATAAAAGATGAAAGTTGGGTTATGGCTATGCAAGAGGAATTAAATCAATTTGTTTCTAACAATGTATGGACACTTGTCCCTCAAACTAAAAACCGAACCATAATCGGAACAAAATGAGTATATAAAAACAAGTTAGATGCAAACAGTGTCATGTCTAGAAATAAAGCTATACTTGTTGCTCAAGGATATAACCAACAAGAAGGCATAGACTTTGATGAGACCTATGCTCCCGTAGCTAGATTAGAGTCTGTAAGAATCCTTCTTGCTTATGCTTCTGCTCATGATCTTAAGCTTTTTCAAACGGATGTTAAAAGTGCTTTTCTAAATGGTTTTATAAATGAAGAAGTTTATTTAGCTCAACCTCCGGGCTTTGTCGATTTCAAAAAACCTAATCATGTGTACAAACTAAAGAAAGCTCTCTATGGTCTTAAACAAGCCCCAAAAGCTTGGTATGATAGACTCAAATCATTTGTAATAAAAAACAACTATACCATAAGGTTAGTTGACAATATACTTTTTACAAAGAAAAAGGAATCATAAATAATTATTGTGCAAATATACATGGATGATATTATATTCTGATCAACTTGTCAAGACATCTGTGATGATTTTTCAAGAATCATGCACGATGAGTTTGAATTAAGTATGATGGGAGAATTAAGTTTCTTTCTTGGTCTACAAATTAAACAACTAGAAGATGGTATCATCTTTAATCAATCCAAATATATAAAATAAATGCTAAAGAAATTCGGATTAGAAGAGTCAAAACCAATAAGAACACCAATGTCATTCGATACCGAACTCACCAAAGATGAAAATGGTGAATCCGTTGATAACACCAAATAACATGGCATGATTGGTAGTCTTTTCTACCTCACGGCTAGTCAGTCGGATATCATGTTTAGTGTATGTCTTTGTGTTAGGTTTCAAGAAGACCCTAAAACATCACATCTAGAAGCCGTCAAAAGAATATTTAGATATGTTAAGGGTACAACTCAATTGGGATTATGGTATCCCAAGGGGACGGGGGTAGAAACTATTGTATATGCAGATTCTGACCATGTAGGTGATTATGTTGACCGAAAAGTACAAGTGGTGTTTGCACTTTCATGGGGTGTTGCTTAACATCTTGGTTCTCAAAGAAGCAAACGGCATTAGCCATCTCAACAACCTAAGCTGAATATGTCTCCGCCGACAAAGCATGCCAACAAGCACTACGAACGAAAAAAGCGTTAGTTGACTACGACATCCATCTAAGTGACATTGTCATTTTATGTGACAACAAAGGTGCTATAGATCTTAGCAAAATCTGGTGTTTCATTCTCATACCAAGCATATATAGGTCTCTCATCACTTCTGAAGAGAAAATGTTCAAAAATGGAACATTTTGATTGAGAAAGTGTCATACGAAGACAACATAGCCGACGTCCTCACCAAACCATTGAAGCGGGAACAATTCAACTTGCTTCGTCTAGGTCTTGGTCTTATGGAACAATCGTCTTGAAATACTTTCATTTTACAAGGTACGTAAACTTTTGCCTTACCGTCTCTTCTGAGTCTAGGATCTCTATTTCACACAACTCACAAACAATGTGGGGATTTATTTTCAAAACTCAATATATTTTCTATACAAGAAATTCTTCGAAATATTCTCTAAAAGATATTTCTCCCCGTATCATTTTCCTTAAATCACTCTCACGTCTAGGACAAACATTTTCTTTCTTTCATCATTAATGAAACGTAAAAACCTTTTTCATTTCATCTCATGTCTTTTGAATGCTAAAGGGAATACATAACTAATATGTGTTTTCGGGTACATTCAATCAAGCAAGAATAAATTAAGGAGTCTTCGGGTTATCTCACGTAAATATATACAGATGTACTTTTTCACTTCTATGTTTATTTTTTTCTTTAAAAGAGTCGAGATAACCACAACTCCATATGGTTTTCATATAGGCACACACTAGGCACTATTGTTTCCAAAAACAATATTTTCAGTTGCCTGAGAACACTAGTTCCACGGATCCCAGCATTTACACTGGACGAATCCCTGAAGGATCGGATCCATGGGAACCATGTAACAGTAGCCCTTTTTATCTCATCTTTTTCTTATTTTGTCTTTAAACTTTCAATTTTTCAACATTTTTATCTTTATCACTAATGAATATGTTACTTAATGCTTGTGTTCTCATGATCACTTGCCTTAAATTCATATCTAATCATTAGAGTATAGTCCATATTCTGATTTTAGCATTCATTGCAATGCATTATTTGTTCAATAAATAAGGTTCCAAAATGCTTGCATATCCATTACTTTCAACCTAACAAACAATCATCAACATGTAACCCAATCCTCAAACAATGATGCACTATCTAGTGAAAAAAACCCTTTTCAAGAAACCCGAAACTTCATCCTACCACCTTCCGTAATACCACCACCATCCAAAACTAGGAAAACCGCACGGATTATCATTCATCCTTGTTGCTTAGCTAAACCCTTGTCAAATAGGCCATCACCAACTACTCATTCTCCAACCAATGACTACAATATAGCACTTTCATCATCTCCTAAAAACTCACCACCACATTCACCAACCGAGTCTCAACTTGACACTCAAATCACCTTAGCGGAACTCCTTAAGACTCCAAAAACAATTCTACTACCATTATCTAGTCCACCACCTGCTCCATCCCAACCATCAAAATCTACCCAACTAGCCTCAAACATAAACCCAAAAGAGCTAGTCCTTTTAACACCTCTAACATCTCCAAATACATTCTTCAAAGAGCTTGAAACATCACCACCTCTACCACCCATCACCTTATAAGAACATCTAGGCTCTTATCCACCACCAATCACCAACATCATGGACTTTGATCCATACTTTCCAACATTTCCACCACTTATTCCGCACTCCAAAAAACAAACCTACCCGGAGACCATCCACCCACACCTCCCTCACTATCTCTTTTGCGAACATTGCCAATCCACTAGGGATCTCACAATGGAAATAAGGGACGAAATGCGGTTCATTCTAAACCAATCCTTGATCGCATCAACATTATCACTCACCAAAACTTCCATAATTAACTCCTATGTAAGCATGGAAGGAATGATAATAATATTTTCTATATATTTTTATTTTGGGTCATTTTAAAGAACAAACCCTTGTTCTTAGTTTTACATTTGTATGTGGCATATATACCACTACATTTTGATATTTTATTACAAGGCCTTGTTTACGTACCTTGGCTTTCTATCTTGTTTCTCTTCTTGTACAAGATTATATTACATGTTATTACTAACATTTCTTTTGTAGGTATTATATTTTCTCACTTGACGCCCTATTCTAGGGGGAACTACCGTCAAGGGAGAGTTAGTGCTTTGTGAGTTTTTTTCCACCATTTATTTCTTTACTCGGCTCACTTTTTGTTTTGACAAAAAAGAGGAGAAGAAGTAAAACTAACATACACTTTCAAAACATACACCTAATCTTAAGTTTTACTCATATAACTTTATAATTTGTCATCAACAAAAAGGGGGAGATTGTTAATACAAATAAACCGTAAAAATGTTTGCTTATATTTACCGATCTTGTTATGTTTTGTTGATAACAAATATAAAGTTATCATAAGTAATACATGTTGTTTTTGCAAAGTATATACATTTGCTCATTTACATAAAATGTTGTAATAAACAAATTGTTGTAATATAATATGTAATAGGATAGGTAATCTCCAAAATCCGTGACCCATACCCATGGAGCTAATCCATAACCCATGACATATTACATGACATCATGCATAAAATCATGTTGGGTATTATCCATGACCTATGACCCAATGTCCATGACCCATGACCCAAGACCTATGACCCATTCTCTAGATACATTATATCTTGTTGGGTACCCATGACCCAAAGTCCATGACCCATGGCTCATAACTTATAACCAGGTTTGCAACCAAAAATCCAGACTGCTTTGACCCAGATTGCCGGATCCCAGGTTTTGCATTGCCCGGATCCCTTGGGTGAGGGATTCGCCGGAACCGTGAGACAGAAGGCTTTTGTGCCTATAAATAGTGAGCCATTTCTTTATTTTTCTTAACCCTTCTTCTTACAACTCTCTCATATATTATTTCACTCTCCTAACCTCTGGTCATTTGATCATTCTAGTTGTTCTTCTATCTTTTGTTGTGATTCTCATATAGATCCTTCACAAAGGCGAGATCACGATATACTACAAGTCATCCATGCAAAAGGTCCTTGATTGATTTGTCCATCCACAAGATTTTTGTAGCAAGATCTTGTAATTCATATTTCAAATAGTTATTGTGTAATATTTGTGTAAAGTTTTAGTTCTACCTCATGGAAGAACTCGGTATTTAGTTTTGTAACGGAAAAAGTGTAAGCAACATTGTGAGGCTTCTCATCATTGACTAGATGTTGCAAATGTCTGATGGTTTGTTGGACGAATGTGATGAACAGTTGACCGAAGCTAAAGACAATATAGAAGCTGATTATTAAAACATGTATGTAAAAGTGTAAATTTAGCATGTAATTTCTTTTGAGCTGACCGAAGCTAAAGACAATATAGAAGCTGATTATTAAAACATGTATAGAAGCTGATTATTTTGTTATGTATTTGGTGGTGAAGGAAATGACACAAATAAATTAGACTATAAACCAATGGAATTTTTTTTTTCCAAATAGTAATTCCTTTAGAGCATCTACTCATAAGTGAGCATGATTTCTATATTATTTTTATTTTTCCAACAAAATAGTATCTTAGTATTTTTGAAATACACCCAGTATCTTTATATTAATGCATAATAGTTACCGCATCATGTTACTTGTTTAGTGTATTATGATGCAGTAAAATATACATTGTAATGCAGTGAAATATATATTGTGATGCAGAAGAGTAACATAGTGATGCAGTAAAATAACATTGTTATGCAGTAAATTATTATTGTGATACATCAATATAATAACATTTTGATGCAATAGCATGATAACATTGTGATGCAGTAGAACATATTGTGATGCAATAAAATTTTAAAAATATTTGAAAGGAGTATTCAAGAACGAGTAGGGATTTACAAGTAATTCAATTATAAATGTCACTAATCCTTTAAAGATAGCATAACATTATACTTTATTTTTGGTCGAATAGTTTCTTCATCAGTTTAAGCGTCCTACTCATCTTCCACCATTTTACCCTTCTGAACAGCCACAATACACCCTTCATCTTCTTTTTTGTTCGGCTATTTTCGTCACCATTTCCAGTATCCTCCTCAACAGCAACTGTTTTTACCCTTTTTATTTTTTGTTGCAGCAGATTCTTCTACCAAATTTCCCTTTTTTTGTTCCAAAAGGTTTTTTTTGTTTTGTTTAGGTCTACGAACTTCCTCTTGTTCTTTGTTTACATTTTCATCGTCATTCCTACCTGTAACATGATCAAACAAAATCCATAATAAAACACCTACTGCATCAACACATTACACCAACTACATCATACCTGTAGAAATACACAAACACTTTTTGACACGTAAAACAACATGCACGTAGCCTAATTGAGCCTTATATGCCACAATAAAAGATCCTATTGCATCACTGAATTACACCAACTGCATCATGCATACAAACACACTCACAGGCACTTTTCAACATGTAATACATCTTGCGCGCAGCCTAATCTAGCCGTATATGCCACAAAAAAGATCCTACTGCATAACTACATTACACCAACTGCATTATGCATACAAACACACACACACAAACACTTTTTGACAGTAATACGTCATGCGTATATCCTTATCAAACTTATACGCCACAAAAAAGATCCTACTACATCACTATATTTACACCATCTACATCATGCATACACACACACACAAACACTTTTTGACACATAAAACACCTTGTACATACACTAATCTAGCCTTATACTCCACACAAAAGTTTCTTGCTGCATCTCTGCATTACACCAGTTGTATCATACATACAAACACACACACAAACACTTTTTAAAATTTAAAACACCCTGAACGTAGCCTGATTTAACCTTATACGCCACAAAAAAGATCTTAATGCATCACTTCATTACACTAGCTGCATCATGCGTACAAACACATACACAAACATTATTCGACATGTAACACACCATGCACGTAACCTAATTGAACATTATGTGCCACAAATGAACACCTACCACATCACTTCTTTACAATAATTGCATCATTCAGACAGATAGACACACAAGCGCTTTTCAAAAACTAAAACACCCTACACGTGACCAAATTGAATCTTTTGTGCCACAAATGAACACCTACTACATCACTTCTTTACAACAACTGCATCATACATACAGATACACACACTAACACATTTAGATAAATAAAACACACTACACATGAACTAATTGATGTGCAAATAAATTGCATTAGTGTGTAACAAATAGTGCATTATGGGTATATTTACCTAACTCATGCTTATAAGTTACAACTGAACACTTACTGCATCTCAGTTCATATACAAGTGCATCATGGGAACAATCAATCATACAAACTCATTTACATACATAACACAACCTACGCTTAACCTAACTCATGCGCATACGCCACAACTGAACACCTACTGCATCTCAGTTCAAATAATGGTGCGTTAGGTAAACAATCGAGTATACCAACTCATTTACGCAAATAATGCAATCTACATTTAATCCAACTCATTCTTATACGTGGCAACTGAACATCTACTGCATTTCTTTTAAAATTCAAGTGCATCAGGAAAAAAACAGAGCATACAAACACATTTTACACACATAACGCAACCTACCTTTAACCTAATTCATCCTTATATGCGGCAACTCAATACCTACTACATTGCAATTCATATTCAAGTACATTGCACAAACAACCAAACATACAAATACATTTATGCACATAACGAAACTTACCTTTAAGCAAATGCATCCTTATACGCGACAACTGAACACTTACTGCATCTCAGTTCAAATACTAGTGCATCAGAGAAACAATCAGTCACACAAACTCACTTTTCCACATGACGCATACTACATTTGACCTAACTCGTGCTCATACTCTGAAACTTAAAACTTACTGCATCTCAGCCCAACTACTAGTGCATCAGAGAAACAATCAATCAAAAAAAAATAACTTTCACACATTACCCAAACTACATTTAACCTAATTTGTGCTCATACATGGCAACTTAAAACTTACTGCATCTCAGTTCAACTACTAGCGCATCAGAGAAACAATCAGTCATACAAAATCACTTTTGCACATGAAGCAGCCTACATTTAGCCTAACTCGTGCTCATACGCGGCAACTTAAAACTTATTGCATCTCAGTTCAACTACTAGTGCATCATAGAAACAGTCAGTCATAAAAAATGACTTTCGCACATGAGGAAAACTACATTTAACCTAACTTGTGCTCATATGCGGCAACTTAAAACTTACTACATCTCATTTCAACTACTAGTGCATCAGATAAACAATCAGTCACACAAAATCTCTTTTGCACTTAACACAAACTACATTTAACCTAACTTATACTCATACACGACAACTTAAAACATACTACATCTCAGTTTAACTACAAATGCAACAAAGAAACAATCAGTTAGAAAAAGTCACTTTTGCACATGCGTAAACAACATTTAACCTAACTCTTAATCATACGCGGCAACTTAAAACTTACTGCATCTCATTTTAATTGCACAGTGCATCACATAACAACAACTTTAAAACTACTGCATCATAGTTATAAAGTCTTGTTAAGACATTTTATCAAACACCTTTTATGCAACTGTCTAAAAAAATGTTTTGTATCTATATTTTTCAACATTTTGATCCAGATCTAGAAGAAAACATAATGTAAATTTTAATCGAACTTTGAATATAACATACTTAGATCAACAAAACACATAAATCGATGCAGTAACATACATAGATAAAAAAATATATACTTACAATGTGGTGTTTTGGAAGGTTTGTCTTCAACACTGTAGTTGTAGTAGAATGTTGAATGTTGATTCAAAATAGAACAAATAAATGAACTAACAATCGTTCATAAAGATTTTTAGTTTGTTTTATGTATGCGTTTTTGGATGTAAGTGTGGTTTTTAGAAAAGAATAATAATTTGAGTGATATTTTTTTGATGATGAATTTAGTATCTGATTTAGTGTGTGATTTTTAGTTCATGAATTGAATGTGTGTAAATGAGAGAAAAAAGTGTGTGAATTTTGTGTGAAAAATGAACGAGAATTAAGTTATTAAGATAGATCAGAATGACATTGTTTGATATTGAAGGACTTTTTGTTATTGGAATGATAGTATCTATTGCTACAGATATGCCCTTCAAGTTCGCGTTTTTTACAAAACCGCCACTTCATTTTTTTCATCTTGCAAATCTAATCTGACAGTTGAGATGGCTTCCTAGACTTTTTATTTTAAGGGCCTTCCCATTGTATCTCTCTCTCTCTCTCTATATATATATATATATATATATATATATATATATATATATATATATATATATATATATATATATATATATATATATATATATATATATATATATATATATGTATATATATATATATATATATATATATATATATATACATATATATATATATATATATACATAGATTTGAAGCCCTATGGGCATGACTTATAATTATTTGTTTGTAGTTTTTTGTTAACTGAAATACGGTTTTTTTAATTGTCAAACAATATTATAAAACAATTTTTTTTTAAGAATTATAAATAATTGTATGGTTTGCGTGGATGGTTAATAACACAACATATATAATTTTTACAACATTATGAAATTTATGTATGTTTGTAAAGTTGTAAATAATGAAAATTTATTAAAGTGATATAACAGTTAACTTAAATTCTAAACAAAGCTTCTTTGTATACAACATTTGTTGTTGATTTTGCGTATTTCTCGTCTTCATCACAACATAAAATCTTTAATCATTTTCTGCTTTTCACCCTTGATACGGCTACGTATAGTTGCCCGTGAGAAAAACCCGGCCGTTGTAGAAACAATCCTACTTGTGTTAAGGTTTGTCCTTGACTTTTGTTAATAGTCATTGCAAAACACAATGCAACTGGGAATTGTCTGTGATTAAATTTAAAAGGCATCTTATTATCAGAAGGGCTTAAAACCATCCTTGGTATTGCACAAATTCTACCTACACTTCCGCCTGATATAATCTTGGCACACCAGCAAGCCAGGATGGAAGCAAGTAGCAGCAAGCCAAGATGCAAGCAAGCACCAGCAAGCTGCTGCAAGCAGAAGTCTTTTGGAGGTACTCCCATGTTTCCTCCTTTGCTAAAGACCTCAGTTTTAGATACATTAAAACGGCATCTTATTATCAGAAGGGCTTAAGACCATCCTTGGTATTCCGCAAATTCAATAGCCGTTTATTTTGTTTCTAAAGTAAAATTAGTTTGTATTTATATAATCGAAGGGATTCTGACTGGTCCTTAAGGCCATCGGAAACCATAAATTTGATGCCCAAGATCACTCTAGCATGAACTCCAAAGAACCTTGCCAGGGAATGATAAGTAACAAAAAAATGCTTACTTCTTTTCTACAACCAGCTCATTATGCAAGTACAAATTCGGTAATCGGTTTTGCGTCCCTAGCTCCTCGGTACTGAACAGGAGGTTTCCTAGGCACAAACACCTTAATGGTTAGAAATCCTTTAATACCATAATACATGACAAGGAGTTAGACATGCATTGATTCAATACAAATAGATAATCAAACAAAAGAAATTCGAATAAAATAAGCTCATTTATGGTATTAATAAAAAAATTAATAATAAAAAAAAGAAAAAGAAAAGAGCAAGCAATCTAGTTATTGTGCCAACATCTTACACCAGCCGAGAGTCTAAATTTTTCGTTTAA
Source organism: Chrysanthemum makinoi (assembly GCA_910596185.1). Lineage (NCBI taxonomy): Eukaryota > Viridiplantae > Streptophyta > Magnoliopsida > Asterales > Asteraceae > Chrysanthemum > Chrysanthemum makinoi. Next base: position 24,306,772 of record OU343224.1, on the reverse strand, counting down.
AAATGATTTGAGGCAAAATATAATGAAAAGTGTTGGCCACACACTCTAGGTTTTTCGCAATATACAACATAAATTAGATTTGATTATTTTCTTACGCGTAGAGTAATATTTTGTTTTTCTTTTTTAGACAGAGTTAGGTATCACATTCTTGAGTGAATTTGTGGTGGTTCGATATGGATATGACATTGAACAACAACAATGGATCATCGACAATATTATATTATTGTCCATTAGCCTCGCATCATGTCTGTATGCCATTTACACATACATACACGTAAAAAATATATATAATTAATTTAAAATGTTAATTCGTCATAGTTGTATGAAGAGGAATTGTTGAAAATGCTCGAAGGTGCTTAAATATTGATAGTGTACGGAAGTTTATGCATATATATTTCTTGAACATTGACTGAATTTATTTACCTTCTTTTTCCTGAATAAGGGTATTGTTATTTGAAATATGACTTTAGTTATATGGACAGAGCCTGATTTGTATTGACTCGTGTTTAATGAATTTTTCATTGAAATAGTTCAGAATGAGAATGCTATCGCGTGATTATGAGCAGTTAAACTAATTGACTGAACTTATTGGTTTATCCCTGTATCACATTGGATCTTCAAGTTCGGTATGCAATATCGTGGCGGGTAGATTGTGCGAAATGAATCCGGCATATGTTTTTCGGCACTCGGCACCACCTTATTCAATTGTTAACTTATCTTGGGCAAAGGTAGAGTCAGTTGTGTTATCGCCAACTAAATTATATATATACATGAGGTACATCTGATGACATACCTATTATTGCTGTTATCTAACGGCGGATAGCAAATCTTTGAGAAGTGCAAAGCATTGGGTTACCCTATCTGTGATTATGAAACCTCATACTTCCATATATTGCTCCAATTCACATGGTTTTCTAATAACTTCACCAATCATATTTTTGATCATTAAATTCTTCTGTAGCTCAAGTACTTCTTTTCAGGCGCTTTTGGCTAAGCTATGTGAAGGAATGTCAGGAGTGAATGTGTTAGGAATTAGAAATTCCAGGTATTAAAGAGTCGGTCACCTCAAGTATATGTAATCGTTAGAAAGCTCGTAGTCATAGTTATTTTAAGTTAAGTAGTATTTAGTTAAGTAACACCGTGGAGGACGGACGGTCTTTACCATCTGTATGCCGATCCACAGCCCGATGTGTGGCGCTTTTATGTAAGACTATAAATACTCTCTACCTCCCAAGGTAGAGAGTTGGAGCTCATAATAATATCTTTCACTTTCTCTCACTAAGTTCCCTAAACCTCTAACTTTCTCTCTAGAATTCCATCTATATGCTACCTTGTGTTAATGTTATGATGTGTATGTGAAAAGTTATATCTTACAATTGGTATCAAGAGCCATGGTTAGATCATATCTTGCACATCTTTGGATTTCTAGTGGTTTTAGGTGGTTTTGAGTTTGAAAAAGTTTAGTGGTTTTTGCATCATTTGGTTGATTTCTTGTGTTATAGTTTGAATTTTGTTGTACTTTTATGTTTAGAATCATCAAAAGTGTTTAGGTTTTCATTTGGTAAGCTTGAATCATCTTGGTTGGGTTGTTTTGGATTGAAAAGTGATGTTTATATGGTTTTTCAAGCTAGCGACTTAGCTCACGGAATATTTTCTTGGTAGCGACTTGCTTCACATTTTTGTAGCGACTTACGGTGTTGGAACTAGCGAGTTAGATCTAGCGAGTTAAAGTACAAGTAGTGGACTCTCCACTACGGGTAGCGACCTGTGGTAGCGACTTGGTCTGTAGCGAGTTGCTCTTTAGCGACTTGCATTGTTAGCGACTTGTGTAGCGAATTGCTGCAAAATTTTGTTAGCGACTTGAGTGTTAGCGAGTTACCTACTTAGCGACTTAATTTTTACATCGGCTAGCGAATTGAAAGCTAGCGACTTAGCGTGGTGGCGAAAATTGCTGTTAGCTTAACTTGGACCTTAGCGAGTTGCTCTTTAGCGACTTATTGTTAGCGACTTGGTCCTAGCGACTTGGTTCAAGAATTCTTAGCGACTTGTTGACTTTTTCCACACAAAACTTCAAACGGCTATAACTTTTGATCCGTAACTCCGTTTTGCTTTCGCGTTCTACCCATCAAAACGACGTGAGAACGAGGAGAATGTCGCCGAATGAACTAAAGTTCATTCGGGTCAACCTTCGAGGGCTAAATCCGCTCTGAACAGAAGTTATTGAGGTTTTTATGTTTTTAGACCTAAATTTCTCGGAAAATCGTGCATAAACCAATCCAAATCTCAACCAAACAACATCTCTGCTTATCCCACAAACAATCATAAGTCCTAACACACAATTGTCTATCATTGTGTCGATCCATCAATCATCTTAACACATTCCATTGGTCATTGCTTAACGGTTTGGTCTTGATTTTAGTAAAATCCCTCGAAAGATTCTATTTCTCGGTTTAAATCATAGACTTGTAAAATCCTGTGCATTCCACCACATCATGTCTTATTCTACTTACTCTACTGACCAAAGTGATTTCGAAGTGCTTAAATTGTATGATGATGTGGACAATAATGTTAATGATTGCTACACTGAACGATTAAAGATGTTTGAATTAAACAATGAGGATGTGAAATCTTCATGTTTTGAGTACAATGAGAATGAATTGCACTGCTGATGCCATGCAAATGGAATGCAAGCATTGAGCCCTATCAGCTACTTCATCTCGCACCTCATACAACCTGTTATCCATAGTGGGGATCGAACATGTAGTGCTCTTTTCCGCCAGGACTTACCTACATTGACAAGAAGCTTGTTGTTGAACTTAGAACACTTAAAGCTGCAACTTACCAATAAAGAGGTTCAAAAGGATGGTTCCAGGTCTGAGCTCTTCAAGTAATCTACAAACAATTTCAGCCATTCATCAGTGGGGAATATTCAGCAGATTACGATCAACACTTGACTTGAATTTCCTTCAAAACATACTTGGAATGGAAATTCAGAATTCATTGAGACATTTATCCAACTCATGGATAATGTGAAAAAGTACATTGAAGAATCTGCTCAAAAGAATGAAGACGTGAATGAGTGTCACGTGCAGTTGAAAGATTGTTGTGATAAGTTGGGTAATGTATATGTTGAAGATTCGGGTGTTGCTGAATCACGGAATGTCGGTGACAACAAAAATTGATGAGTCGGATAATGAAAAATGGAATCTTCGTGCTCAAATTCACAAGAGAGAGAGGTGCACCGCACACAAGCAAGTTAATGCAAAGGAACGCTCCATGGAAGCTTCGGATGTACCCAAGATTTAGATGCACCCGTCACGTTGTGCATGTCAATGCTCAGGTAAGTTGCATGGATGTTTCTATTGTACCTAGTTGTGCATCTTCTACTCAAAATGATGATTATGAACTGCATGAGTACGCTGCATTTGTGCCCGATGATTCCCTTACCACTGAGCTTAACATATATAAGGATCAGGTTGCTATTTATGAACAACGTGCTAAGTTTGAGTTGACCACCCGTGAGCCGGAAATGGATGTCCAAATACGTACAACTATTAGAAAAAGTAGGTTTAGAGAAGAAGTATTAAAACAAGAGTTAAACTCCTTACAAGAAAAGCTTTCTAAAACTGCTAAGCAAAAACACGAACTTCAAGAAAATGTTAAAATGCTTAAGCAAGAATTCAAGGCTAAGGAATCAAAACTTTTGAATGATTTTTCCAATCTAAAACTTTGAAAAACAAGCTTGAAAATAAGTTGTACGTACAAGGGAATACCATTCAGATTTGCTCACATGATCACTAAGCATAGAGTCCTTAGCGATAAGCATAGCATTCCCCTTGTTGAGGAACCTAATCCAGAGGTAATTAAAAAGGCTAGAAATGCTCATAAGGTGCTGTATGATGGTAATGAGATCCTTAAGCCTAGACAGAAACCTAGTTGCTGAGTGCATCGAGGAAGATAAGAAATCGATGAAGTCACTAGGAGAAAATGAATAAGAAGCTAGAAGATCGAGTGTAAAAGAACAAGATAACGATAAAACCCCATGATTACACTAAGGAAAATTGGATATCCTTAAACATGTTTAAGCTTCAGACTCTATTGACCGAACAAGTGTTCGAAAAAGGATATGGACTTGCAAAAGCTGAAAATCTTGTTGAAAAGAATCCCCCTTGTAGGAAATTCCCTAAAGCGAGTGTGTATCCTCCAAATACACCAATGCATTTAGTTCCTAGAACTATTGCCACTAAGAGCAAGACCTTAATCAATCAATATGTTATTCTTCAACTATTTACCGATTTTGAGAAAACTTGTAAGAAAAGGATCACACCCACTGGGATAACTGAAGGGAAAGGGGTTTTGAGCAAATGAAAGAATGTTATTTAACTGAGGTCATGCCTTTCTTTAAACAACTAAAAGATCATTTTGAGAGTCTTTAAAAGGGGATAAAATCGATATTAAAGAAATGGAAAAGGAATTTGATGCAATGGTAGTTGAAGTTAGTGATTATGAGCGTGCACTAAAATATAATGAGATTGAGAGGAAGAACTTGCATACCTTAAATGAGACTCTTATTACTAAATGTGTTGCTCAAGATATCTTTTTCACTGCTTCAAATTGCTCTATTAATGCTTCCAAATTTCATGAACTATCTGTGGCCCTGAAAGTCTCCCATGATCGTGTCATTGAGCTTGAAAAAACTAATTCTAAACTAAACGAGAAAATTGAACTGGATGATCACGACAATTTGGTTAAACATTTTTCTAAACTAGAAGTTGAGCATTTTAATTTACAACTCAAATATCAACATCTCAAAGAAAATGTCAAAACTTCAAATATCAAGACATCTTCGGATGCTCAGAGTTTGATGCGTTTTTCAAATTAACAAACGTGATGAACAGATTCAAGCTCATTGTAACACGATCAGAAAGTTGAAAGCCCAAATCTCTCAATTAAAAGGTTAAACGAACAATATGACGAGCTCCCAAATGCCTCCTCCTTTAGATTCTCGGAATTCTCAAACGTTTCATCTTCAAAACCTAGTAAATGCTTTACAAAAGGGAAACGAAAGTTTTCTAGAAGAAAATGAAAAGGTTAAACGACATTTTAAAGAGTTATATGATTCAATAAGCGTCACCCGTGACCAAAACAACGAAAAAATAACGTCTTTACAAAAGGAAATTGAGAATCTGAGAAGTCCGGGAAATGGGAAACTGCCACTTGTTTTCAATAAGAATGTTGTCTCAAAATCACCCTTAGTTTGCAAATACACTGTGGACAGTTAAATATATTCCTCCTCATCTTAGGAATAATGAACATGCTTTTCATGACTACTGTGCTCACCTTAAGGATAGTCTAGAATGTCTCCGTGAGATTGTCGAAGAGGATTTCATTAACAAACCTCTTGATAGTGAAATGAGGTTTGCTTGCCTCCGGTGCCAAACGATCTCAAGAGCTGCTTGAATGTGTAATTGCAACATGTCCAAAACCCTTAGGTGAAAAAGGCAAAGCTGTGAAGCCTTGTTCTATGCCTAGTGCCAAACAAGAAATCCGTTCTATGCCTAAAGCCAAGCATGTGACCCTTGATATGCCTTGTTCCATATCTAAATTCAAGCAAGCAACCTTTGATGTGCCTCCTAGAATTTCAGATCCCAGACTTCTAGACGGGGAATGCAGAAAGTAGTGAAGCCATGTAATGTTCCCATCGTTACTTCTACAGATGTTAAGATTGACACTAAAGTTAGCGGTCAAAACCTAGAAGCTATGCAAAGAAGGATAGGATTACGAAACTAAAAGTGTTCATGATAAGGAAGTGAAAGAACACCATAGGGACAAGAAGTTTGATTTGAACAAAAAGAATCGTGTTAGTTCTAGTATTAGCTCTAAGCTTACTAAAATTAATTCGAGGCCTTATGCTGTCTGCAAAACATGCAAAAATGTTTAATTTCTGGTAATCATGATAAATGTGATGTGTTATTTCGAGGTCTAAGATTCATAACCCGATTAAGAAAGTTTGGAGAGCGAAGCAGATAAGCAACTGGAAACCTACAGGGAAGGTTTTACCAATGTAGGATTTCAGATTGGAAGCCAGGTCGAATATTCACGAATAGCAAACCTTGCCCCTTAACTAGACCCACTATGCCTAGAGTAGTGCTCTGTAAGGTTTGGAAGCCAATGGTAGAACAATCCCATTAAGCACAAAATGTCCCTCGACTAAGTCCGATGCTTCTACTAGTTTAGCTCCTAGTGACAATGACATTGCACCTAGGGTTTCTGGTGATTCAAAGATTGTTTGTGCTAACCAAAAGGACCCCATGAGCGTGGGATCCAATGTTTCCAATTCTATGTCTTCATTGTCATATCCAAAGCAGGTCGTTACAAGTCGTCCCTTGGTATTTGGATTCGTGCTCTAAACATATAACTGGCTCTAAACAATGACGTCTGTTCACATCGATTCGGTGCCTCGTCTTCATCATTATGGCGTCTCCGCAGATAACACTTCGGCCCCGTTCCTCAAAGAAAAGAAAAGTGTACGCTTCAGGCGCTTTATCTTCAAAGAAGAGAAATCTTCATGTTTATGACCATTCTCATCGACATTCTTCATCAACAAGCTTCATGTTTCTCCCATGCTCATTCAGTCATCAAATGGATCTACATTCATTAATGTATATTCTTATTCACTTGCTAAATCAAAAATGGCAACTTCGGATGTAATTTTTGAGGGAGAAGAAAGTGAATATACTAAATGATGATGGATGTTTGAATAATGGTTATACGACTTAAAGTTTGATGAATCTCACTCACTAAGGATAAATGGGATTTATGGGAGAAGAGTGAATATACTAAATGATGATGGATGTTTGAATAATGGTTATACGACTTAAAGTTTGATGACTCTCCTCCAACGCCTAATGTTTCACTCACTAAGGATAAATGGGATTTATTGTTTGGGATTCATTGGTTCAAGATATGTTTGATGAGTATTTACAACCGCTAGCGAATATTTGATGATCATCAAAGAATATGTGATTCATGAGTTCAAGATATGTTTGATGATCATCAAAGAAGTACAACTCAGACTACTCAAAAAATCCCTATCTCCAGTTATTCCTCAAGGCGTTGATAATGATTATCATAATATTGCAGTTGCACTCATGAATAATGATCCGCTCTTTGGTATTCCTTTGCCAAATCTTCACGGATTATTGTTCATGAATAATGATCCACTCTTTGGTATTCCTTTGCCAAATCTTCATGGATTATTATTCCTCTCATCGCGCATGCTATAAATCAACCACATGAACTTCAAGGAAAATGTCTACCTCATCCGCTCGCAGTTATTGGTGTATCCTCCATATCAGTCTCTACATGAATACTTTTAGGAAGAATACATTGATGTTGAGGCATCATTTTTCCTGGTTCATTCAGTGGTGAATGTACATCCGGTTGTATGTTTATTCACATGTTGGGCATTTGACACAAGTTGATTACTTCGAAGTTACTCTTTTATCACTTATTTGAGGTTGAAGTTGACGCTCACAAAGGCGTGATCTTATTTGATAACTTGCTCGAGCTTAAGAATTAGAGTTGAAGTCTTGTGTTATCTAGTTACCAATGAGGTGGATGGTTGAAGACCCGGTTAACTATCACTATTAGGAGTTACGTTGTTTTACTCCGGGTCACGCGATATTACGTTGTGGATAATCGCAAGAGGTGTTAATGTCTCATACTTGAATTGAGTATTGAGTACTTAAGAGATTTGCTTGGTGCATAAATTCTACAACCGTTCTTCCATCTTTAAGTGCAAGCTTAAGACACAAATACGGGAATTAACTTCAGTTTCAAGTTTGGTATATTGGGTTTTTCTTCAACAAAGGGTCACTTCAAATTGTCTACATATGGGTTGATAAAGATAGTCAGAGAGAGAGAGTTTATGTAGCAGCTTGATTCTCAGATTCATTTGGGCTATTTGAGTTCTTCTCACAAGATTTCAAGTTTATGGATATATTATGTTTTATTTGATTCCGAGGTATCAAAACCATTTGGGGAAGTGGTCTCGGAGACCTTTGGTTTATGTTACTCGTTCGGGAAAGAAATGTGAGAAGAATATTTGAACGTGAGATGATACCGCTTATCGACATCTTATATATACGGTTTATGATAAAGTGCTTCCGGTTATATGCACAACATGTTCACTTGATCGAGCTAATTCAGTTTTTTCTGAGTTGACATCCAAGAGATGATTAGTGACTCAACATGTTACATGGATGTCATCGTCTCTACTCTTGTTGGGTACATGTGTACATTATGTGCTGATTGGTTATATGTTATATAACTCGAATGCACTTGGTAAAATGAAGATGTTGATATATTGTTCCCCTAAATAGACAACTGGTCAATCTTGAAGAGTAAGGTGTACATCGGGATGCACAACAGGTTCATGTGATCGGTCGAATCGTTAATCCGGATTTGATAACCATCGAGACGATCAATGTTTCAACTTGTTACTTCTGTTCTCGTGTTCTTCTGTAGGCCGAGCTTCAATCAATGAGACCGCTTTGTATTCAACTACACTTCTTAGGGAAATGGTCTTTATTCGATGTTTGTCGGTTTGGGGGGAAGCTACCAAAGATTCAAATTGAGAAGGCTCATGTCCCGACGATTTTCTTAGAAGCCTCGAATGCTTTGGTGGCGAAAGTTTAAGAGATGTTGATTCCTTTCTTCTACAACGTATTGAACGATATCTTTATCTCGGTAATCATTTCATCATTCTCTTAAACTAATTTATCTCTTGTAAATATTTATTCGAAAAACAAAATACAAAATTATAAAACCTTCAAAAATCAAATAGAAAAATATAAAACTTTCAAAATCCATAAAAATCTGAAAAATTCAAAAATCTTCAAAAATATTGTCATTTTGTCATGCGTTTTCTCGGTTCGATAATATCTACGGTTTTGTTGTCATTCAAAGAATGACACGGACTTTAGATGTTGAATTCAAAAAAAAAAAAAAAAAAAAAATCAAAAAAAATCAAAAAATTATGTTTGAGAGAAAGAGAAACAATGGTTTATTGTCATTTTCGTGCAATAACCCGCTTTTAAAAGAAAGAACAGAGCCATGTTTTACCATGTTTTCAAATTCCATGCTCTGATACTATAACATTTATCTCTTGAAAACTAAATGCTTTGAAAAATAACTCGGTCTCTATTTTTGATAATCATCGACTTATGTCAAAATCTCTATCTCTCAATCAACAACCTATGTCATTGATTGAGGGGAGAATGATTTCAATTAAATTAAAAAGTTATTTGGCATTAAATTGTTTTCAAAAGATGTACATGCATGTTTAATCAATGGAGTTTAAAGTCTCAAAATCCGATCCTTATCGGTTAAAACGCTTTCATAATCAAGTCACAATTCTCCTTAAAAGCTTTCAAAATCAATTTAAATCTACAGAGATCACAAATCTCAAATGTTTTGATAATTGTGATCGGGGGAGAAGTTGTGATTTAAATAGGATTTAAACTGATAGTTCGATAAATGGTTTCTTAAGTGATTAGCATGTTTGCCTCCCCCCAAGTGACAAACGATTTCAAATTTTCCATGCACACATTGAGGGGGAGCATCTATATTAAACCTATAATTTGAAACGTGATCATTTATCTCATGTGCAGGTTCCTCTAGTATGTGTAAAACTCCTTTCAAACCTAGAAGCACATATTGAGGGGAGCAAAATCATGAAAATCTCATCCTTCCCCAAAATGCTTTATCTACTTGATTTGATTGGGAAGTGATGTTGATATCTTTTAGAAAATGGTAATCAAAGAAGTTAATTCTTTCTCTTGCCTCCGTGTGCAAAACATTTTCAAATACTTGATGCACATGTTGAGGGGAGTTCTCGTTCTAAAAATATCAAAAACAATTCAGGTACAAAATGCTTTGATAATATATCACAAGTATCTCAATTGATTTTCAAATGGTTTTCAATTGGTTCCAATGGCAGATGAACAATACCAAATAGACCGACCAACTTTACTTTATGTACGGTGATATAAGGATGATAAGGTTAGGTTATTGTTCCCAAGATCCGCTGAACCGGAGGGATCTACCCAGGGACTATCCACTAGTTAGTGTAGAGTTCTTAGGTATGATAATAAAAGGAGAAAAATGCGATATGGGAAGAGTGCGGACGAGATCGACCAGCTAGTACGGAATAAACCCAACAAGGTTCTAGCTATGAAGTCTCGTTAATCAAGGGGTTGAAGAATGAAAAAGAATTGAATGAGAAAAGGGTGAAAACAAATAGCCCTCCAATTATTCAACCTTAGGCGTAAACCGGGTTCAATTCATATGCTACTGATGGTAACATCAGTATTTAAGACAAGACGTCATGGACCCAAAGGACGACTGCACTTCAACTTTCCAAACCACTCAAGTTCCTCTTAAAAGGACTTGTTTCATTCTCACGGGAACCGACATTATCTATCGACTTTCTCTTAGAGATTGTTGATATTGAAGAAGGAGACCCTCTCCCTAGTCTCCGAAATAGGATCCAAATATGCACAAATTGAGTCTAGAGCCACGAGATCATCAATAAATCTCATTAGGACACTTTCAATGAAGACTCTCTGTTTCACACAATGTGGAAAGAGAGATTATATCTTAAGAGTCCTACTCATTATCCTTGTGGTATTGCCGCAACATCCGAGTGATGTGTTTACATATTCACAATGAAGATGGAAAGCCTTCTCGAGCCAACATCTAACAAGCTCCTGGTAGGTGGCATGTGAGATCTATTATATGGATCAACCATGTGACAACCGAACAGAAACAATGGGGCGATTCAATCTTTTGAATCAATCCTGGTTCAAGTTATGGATTGACGGATACCTTTGAAAAACCGGTCTTTGTGCTTTAAAACTCTTTTCAGTAGCACGTCGACCGTGTACTAATTTTTCAAATCAAAAGGTGTTTTATGATTGATACTTGATTTTCATTAAAACCTTCGTTATATTGCAAAAACAATTTCTATTGAGCAATACATGATTGTTTTTCAAATATCTTTTCATCAATCGTGGACTCAAATTCGCCGTTCACTCACTCCGGTTGTCTCTTTGAGATGTTCCGTTTGAGAACACTAGAGCAGCTGCGAAACCCCTGTCAAGGAAATTCTTCGAATTATACGATCACAGGCGATTTGTGAATCGATCAACGGGAACCGTGGCCGTGTACCTCAACTCAACGAAAGTGATCAAAGACACTTTCATGTACTTTATTGCTAACTGTATGCGTGTACGCCCGACGTTTGCAATTGATCGAATGAAGCGGTCAATCCATAGCCGCATGCTCACTTAACACATTCATCTCAAAAGAAATCATGATTAGTGCATCAATGACTCTGATATTATCACTCCATGCTTCGCTATACGCTGCCAATATCATGATTCAACAAATGCTTCCGCTACTCTGATGAGAAGATATCATGATCCCGAATGTGAGCATGTCGGTCCGAATGTCACAACATCACATAATACCAACACCACAATGGATGAATCAGAGATTTTCTATTGATGATGATCTCAAATGATGGCTCAAAATTATTATCACGTGGATCCGTAAAAGACCTCCACTTGAAGTAACCAAACATGCAATGTGAAGAATCAATGACTACGAGCTTAGGAACAAAGGACTACATCAAGAATGCAAGATCAATTGTTAATGTAATATCTGTTTGTATTCAATGTAATTTTAGTACATGATTGAGGTGACCTCCTTAGGGGGAGATTGTTAGGAATTAGAAATTCCCTGTATTAAAGAGTCGGTCACCTCAAGTATATGTAATCGTTAGAAAGCTCGTAGTCATAGTTATTTTAAGTTAAGTAGTATTTAGTTAAGTAACACCGTGGAGGACGGACGGGTCTTTACCCATCGTATGCCCTGATCCACACCCATGTGTGGCGATTTATGTAAGACTATAAATACTCTCTACCTCCCAAGGTAGAGAGTTGGAGCTCATAATAATATCTTTCACTTTCTCTCACTAAGTTCCCTAAACCTCTAACTTTCTCTCTCTAGAATTCCACTTATACGTCCACTTGTGTTAATGGTTTGATGTGTATGTGAAAACTTATATCCAACAAGAACCCTAAAATATTGTCCAAGATGGACTACAATCATTTTAGGTTTTTACTCCACAAGTCTATTGAGGTAGGTTTTACTGACCAGGTTTTAATATTTATAATTACTCGTTATACCTATGTTTTACCCTAATGCACTAACGAAAGCAGCCAGACTTACCGTAGTTTAGTAATCGGTAAACCGAGGTCGCCCCAAAAGCGTGCGATTTAAACTAAGTCTAGGTGTCATAGATTTTAACATGATTTTATATAATTAACTACCAAAGCAAATAAAGGCTTAAAGATGGATCAATAGAGATGGTTGCTAACCTAGTTAATCATCCCACTAGTAGTGCTTTACGCCTAATCACTTCCAATTACTGTAGTGAAAGTCGCTAGATGATTTGGTCAGGCCGTCTCTAACCTATCGCCAAAGGGTCCCACTAGAGAAATCAGTGCCCCATCATAAGTCCGCTTGTTCTCGTCCCTGCCAAGTCATTAAGTTCCGCTACATGCTAGATTCATAACAATGAGTGCCCGGCGCTATATCTTAAACACTCACCCCCCTATTTCTTAAGTTCATCCAAACGTAGAGATCAGTTGGTCAAATCGCACAAAGTAGAAATGGCCACACGGCTATATCTACCCTTCCCGGCCCTTTTCAGCCTACTTCTACTTAGGGTCATGGTTATATCTTCTAAGTAACTAGCCTCTACCATTCAAAACTACTACTCAAAACAAGGGTAGTTACCAATAAACTATGCATGCATACACTTAGAAATAATTATACTAAGCAATGTAAACTAAAACAAAACAATTATGAATCATAATTAGGCTAACACTCAAAGGTGCTTAGTCAGCTTCATATTAACTATAACAATCGATTCAATGTTTAACGCTACTTAAATACATCAATTGAAAGTAAAGAAAGATAAAAGCTAATGCTTATCGGGGAGTGATTTCCTGGAGATAGCTCCATATGCTCCTCTATATCTACCTTCTGCTTCTTCTCACGCCTCGATGTTTGTAGAAATGGATGCCTTGAAATGCCGGAAATCGCGGGTACTTATAGGCTGATCCGTTACGGCAGAATCCATTATAAGAGTTACGCCAGAATATACAATTCTTCAGATTTTGTACTAAAATGCCGTTACTACAGAACCTCCGAAGGAGTTACGCCAAGATCTTCATTAAATCTTGGTTACGTACCAGAGTTGTAGCATGAGTTACGGCGAATTAGTAGCGTATACCAACCCCGATTTGACTTAATATACATGCTGTAATCTTGGATAGAATTACTGAATCTTCTGTTAAGTTATTTCTCGAACCACGCTTTTAGTTACTTTCGCCAGAATGAGAGAGGAGCACCAGAACCTCTTCTGCTAAAGTGAGCATACTATGATAAATCTCTTCACAAACTCTCCAAATTCGCCTTCCTTTAGCTTCTAATGCTCGTAATTTACTTGAAAATGAAATATATGGAAAACAAGCCGCGAAATCCATGGTAAAAGATAAAAATTACAAGAATCATCGAGAAATTAACACTTAATATTCGTAATAATTTGATGCTACTTTCATCTACCTCTACAAGTCCTGAAAATTGAATTTATATATAGATTTGCAAATGCTGACGCAAGGCCACCTTTTAATTGTGACGCTCGCCGATCGCTGGCTATTAAGGTTTCGCTCTTGGCCAAGTCAACTCTGGGATGGCTACCACGTTAGGTTGTGGACGCCGCCGCCTTCACCACGGTCAGTCTCAACTGATTCAGCCGCCCAGAGAAAAAGTCTTCGTGACGCCTCTACTCTTCAAAAGCATGAAGCCACAGTGTAAAATACAATTTCACTCTTGATTCGTCACAAATATAGGGACTGCCGCCTTTGTGTGGGACTAGCATCTCTAGCAAATGAAAGTGTCTTGATCTGACTTAGCCATTTTCTTCACATATTCACGCCTTTCGTCTAAATAAGCACATTCCAAAGATTTTGCCTTCAAGAGACCTAAAAGTGTATGAACGAATTAAGCAAGAATCTAATATAAAAGTAGGCGATTAAGGGCTTAAATGACCCCTTAAAAGTGTACGTTTTAAATCCTTCAGACACCAAAAGAATGAATAATAAGATCTTAGTTGAATTTTTTCGTGATCTCAAAACCTTTATAAGATCATTCTCACAAAAAAAAATGAACTATCATTGATCTTGGACAAATTTATCACTGTACGAATTATAAAAGAAAAGATGTATAACAATACTGTTATAAACTTTCTTTCTTTCGATTGTAATTCAATACGAGACACAACAATTATAGAAACCTACCGTGGATCTTTTTTTAAAGACCTTAAAGACGAAAGAGATATTGGTGGTTTCACTTCGTGGGGTATTGAATCAATTGATTGAAGATTTATTTGTGTGTTTGTTCTTCTATTAGATCCACATCAAGAATAAAAGAATGATACATGTGACGGTAAACAGATCTGCTTTTGATTGTGAGAGTGTTTAGGGGAGAGACGCATGGTTAATATTTTAGGGTTTGTGGTAGTTTTTTTGTGGCTGAGTTTTTCTTATT
>OU343224.1:24273052-24291990 GCA_910596185.1 Chrysanthemum makinoi | reverse complement strand
TTGGAATCGTGTGATCACTTTCCAAAGTAACTATTCGACCATAATGTGGGTTACAAAGAATATCTACTTGGGATAAGACCAAAGCAGTATAGAGAATAGGCCACACTTATATAACCCTTTCTTATAAGTGTTTCATTTTTTGTGTCTTTTCATGCTAAACAGACCTCCTATATATAGGAAAATACTCTCAGCTAGTCAATGGAATTATGAGTATTGTTAATCGGCCCAGGTAAGAACCTCATAATTATCCCCATTATAGCTGTTAGTGGTTACATGACCAATTAAATGTGGTCATAATGCAGTTTAAACTGCACTTGAATAGTCAAAGCCGTTACAAGCAGTACTATCATCAGTACGTCATAGTGCTATCAGTGGTTACATGCTTCAGTGGAAACACACTGCCTTCAGTGTAAACACTACTACAGTGAAACACCACTTCAGTGGAAACGCCACTTCAGTGGAAACACTGATCTTGTGGAAGTACTGCTTCAGTGGAAACACTGATAATCAGTGGTAACCACAACAGTACTTTCACCAAGCACTACTAACACAAACCACTATTAGAGTCAGGGTGTTCATGGACCTTATGGGTGTACACTCCGTACCTCCTAACCTATTACAAGGTGTGAACTAATCCCACAAGTGTACTAAATTTTCCAACATATAATCCAGGTGGTGTTCCATTTACAATTTGAAGCTTTGAATAGTACACGGCCCGTTTCTGATATTTCCGCTTCTTCTGGTTCAGGCGACTACGCAACCTCATCATGCTCATAATCAACAATCTTCAAAGTCGTTTTCGTTCCTATTATTGGCTCCGTACCTAAGCAAGGAAACTATATGTATCAAAACTTGTATCATAGTGCCTAAGCAAGAATGTTTAACAACTAATTTAGTATCCTCTTGTTAAGCCAATATTTGTGATATTCTTAACAACTAAAGTAGTTTACTTTCATGGAACGTGAAAGGATTCCTTTTGCTTTGCAAAAGGATTACACTTTTATAATTAGAAAAATAAATAAAGCAGTGACTTCCAAATATTAACATATATACATTCGTAATTTGCAGCATTGAAACAGAAAAAATAAAGCATTGATTTTCAAAAAATAAATTGTGAAATTACCTTCCAAGGGGTTGCCATAATTGCTAATCACTATTTGACTCACGACATTCCCGTCAATAGATTATGAGTACCATAATCTGTACCAAAGACTCTTTCTTCAGCAAGGTACTTAGGCCTAATGGAAGTCGCATTAGTATTTTTTCGTGTTTGTATATAGAGCGTTAGTTATGTGGTTGCTTTAAGATTTGATTGTAGCATATGAATGGTAATATTGTATTTTCATTCATAGATAGCATGGGGGTTAAAATATGGTGTTTCCTCAGGGAACTAATGTGAAACTATGTTATTTTTTAACCATTTTAAGAAACAGATAATGATCAATCTCAATTTTATAAGATTAGGCATTCATGATCAGTTAAATCCTCTAAATTACCTATGCACTAAGTCAAAGGATAGCGATAGTTGAACTTCCAGAAATGGTAGATCGAGTACCATGAATTTCTTTCTTAGCAGGCCAGGCGCTACTTGGTGGCAATGGGGTGGAAAAAGCAAATGCAAAGAAACCAGAGCTTCTTGAAGTATTAGTGTAGGAAGGAAGGACTCTAAGGATGTCAATGATTATTTATAATATAGGTTTTCAGTTTTAATTTTTTTAAGCTGGTGGATGTGGTTGCGGGTGTGCATTCTTTACTCGAGGAAGCATAGGGTGGTGTCCAAGCTAAATTGTGTTTGGTGTCCATAAGCATGATACTTCAACAAATGAGTCCACCTTCAAGCTACGAATAACAACATATTTCAAGAAAAATTCATGAAGTTAGTACTTACGCTGAGGAAAGACCGAATGATCAGATATAAGTAGTGCATAATCGCACTGAGTAATGACATCTGCCTGATCAACTCTCCATGAAGGACGTTGAGAAATAGTATTTCTCTCTACTGCCTTGAGGAAATCCATTGATACAAGAATGCGAATCTGGCAGAATTATTAAACTCAATGTCAAACATCTTGAGCTAAAATACGATAGACATGACAGACATTTTCCTAAATACATTAGAGCACTTGGACTTTATGTTCAAATAGGAATAAAACAATTAAAACATACCCCAGCATCGACATGATTGGGACCTAATAGCGGACACATTACATATTGCAAGTACAAGTGTTTTGCAATTTCTCTTGTCGGAGCTAATAAAAGATTGCAATCTTCCTTCCATAGGAGGCATTCATGTTCGCATAAATATGAAGAAAGTTCCTCACAACTGGTCTCATCTTTCTTAACTTTGGGTACTCGTAACACTTTTCCAACCTACATAAAGTAATTAGATTTACCTCAATTACCAATCAAGGCAATTAGAAAATGAATAAGGCAGAATTATAGAATTGTTCCATGATTATATTCAACTTGTATCTATTTCTTTGGTCACAATCACATTTTTTTCAATAAACATCTCTCCCAAATTAAGTTTTATCCTATCTTCTTGAGTATTTAACTGATAAAATTTGACTGTATAACGTCTCGCCACATCTGTGCAGAACTGATAAAAAAAAATTACTCGGTAGCGTTAAGTAAAATATTAAAATAACTAACTCACATTGGTCATCACTGCGAAACATTTTTACTCTTTAAACATTAAAAGTACTCATTCTCAACCTATCCGGTACGTTGATACTTTTTATCCCGCATATAAATAGTTATAGGCACTCTAAAAACAGAGGATCAAAATGTAAAAAATGAAGCCGAGAAGCTTCAGATAACAAATCCTATAAATATTAATAGTCTTCAATAGCGTACTTAAGGACAAGTGAGGACAAAAGTAGTTCTGGTTCACCACCCCAAACACGTGACCGCTTCATATTTGAGTCATAAGTCTCAAAATCACCTTCAAGGAACCTGAAAAACATGTATAACCCCCTAAGTAGTATACCAAGTATCAATAATCTCATTGATTTTAGATGAGTAACAGAAGTGACGATAAGAAAAAAAATCAGAAATCAAGATTAGACAAAACAACCAACGTTTCACAGAGAATCTATTTACAGCCGACAGTTTTTTAATTCCAGATGAATATCTATCTTAAAATAGTGCACCAAACACAGACCATTATCTTGAAAATGAATGTAGTATCACGCTAATCTTTTATCCCAACAGATGTTGTAAAACAGAAATGACATAGGAAAAAAATAAGAAAGAAGATCAGACAAAACAAAGATGTTCACGCGTACTATTTACAGCCTACAGTTTTTCAATGCATATGCATTTTCATCTTAAAATAGTGCAGGAAACAACAACGTTTCTATTCAGGGCATGGAGAAGTTAAACCAATGACAAACAATTATGTTATAGTTTCAGGTTTCACGACCAGTTTGAAAACCATGTATAAGACCTCATAAACTCTAGACCAAAAGAAATTTATGAACACAAACACAATTTAATTATATTAGATAAATAGGGTTGTTCCATCATAAGCTACTGTTAGGATTTGGAAAATCCAGTAGTTAAAGTGTCGGTCACCTCAAGTATATGTAATAGTTAGAAAGCTCGTAGTTATTTAATGTTAAGTAGTATTTAGTTAAGTAACACCGTGGAAGACGGACGGGTCTTTACCCACTGTATGCCTGATCCACAGCCCGTCAAGTGGCGTTTTATGTAATGACTATAAATATTCTTTACCTCCCAAGGTAGAGAATTGGAGCTCATAATAAGATTTTTCTTTCTCTCACTAAAGTTCCCAAACCTCTAACTTTCTCTCTCTAAAACTCATCTTGTACGCCTCCTTTGGTTATGGTTTGATGTGTATGTGAAATCCAATATGTTACAAATGGTATCAAGAGCCATGGTTAGATCATCTCTTACATATCTTTGGATTTCTAGTGGTTTTTAGGTGGTTTTTGAGTTTGAGAAAGTTTAGTGGTTTTTGCATCATTTGGTGGATTTCTAGTGTTAAAGTTTGTATTTTGATTGTACTTTTGTGTTTAGGATCATCACAAGTGTTTAGGTTTTGATTTGGAAGACTTGAATCATCGTGGTTGGGTTGTTTTTGGATTGAAAAGTGTGTTTTTAAAGTTTTTTTGGCTAGCGACTTGAGCTACGGACTTCTTTTTGTAGCGACTTGTTTGTAAAACGGTAGCGAGTTGTTGTGTGTTTTGGTAGAGATTTGGTTCTTAGCGACTTGTTAGTGGACAAGCCGACAACAGTACACTTAGTGGATTCTCCACTACGGGTAGTGACTTGGTAACGGTAGCGACTTGCTTTCAATTTTGTTAGCGATTTGTTCTTTAAGTTTCTTAGCGACTTGGTGCTAGCGAGTTGGACCTTAGCGAGTTGCTATTTAGCGACTTGACATTTTAGCGACTTGGTTCATAGCGACTTGTTGTCAAAATTTGTAGCGACTTAGGTACTTAGCGACTTGTTTTGTTATTACTTAGCAACTTTGTACTTAGCGACTTGGTTCAAGGATTATTAGCAACTTGGTTGAATTTTGTGTGTAATACGGTTTTCTCTTGATTTAGTAAAATTCCGTGAAAGAATCTATTTCCCGGTTTAATCATTGAGTTATAAAATCTCGTGTAATCTGTTAACATGTCTACCAACGGACCTACAATCATCTCCACTGTTGCCGAGGATGTTCAAGCGGCTGGCTCAGATACTCGTCCACCCATGCTTGATAGAACTGACTACGACTCTTGGGCTCAAAGAATCAGATTGTACTGTCTTGGAAAGGAAAATGGGGTCAACATTCTCAAATCGATTGATGAAGGACCTTATCAAGTTGAGACTACAAGTGACATAATTGATACTGCTGCAGATGGAACTATGATTTTTGGATTGGACAGGCCAAAGACGTATGATGAGCTTAGTGATAAGGAGAAAAAGAGATTCGATGCTGATATCAGGGCTTCTAACATCATACTCCAAGGTCTTCCAAAAGATATCTACAAGCTTATCAATCACAACACCGAAGCCAGTGTGGGATAATGTCAAGATGCTTCTTTCTGGTTCTGAATTAACTGTGGAAGACAGAGAATCACAACTTTATGATGAATTTGAGCACTTCAAAATGAAACCAGATGAGAGTGTCTATGAGTACTATGTAAGATTCCATAAGCTTGTGAATGACATGAGGAACATCAGAATGACCATGCCAAACATTCAGCTGAACTCTAAATTTGTGAACAACATGAATCCCGAATGGCACAAGTTTGTCACCTCTGTGAAGCTAACCAAAGGATTGAAGAATACAAACTATGAGCAACTCTATGCCTTCCTTCTTCAGAATGAGAGACATGCTATGTTTGAAAAAAGGATTCTTGATCAGTTCAAACCCAACCCGGGAGAGACAAGCTCATCAAATGATTCAACTGCCTTCTACTCAAACATTGGAATTACCACCAAAGCATCTCAAGTTATACCCATGGGTAATGGTAATCACAAACTCATTCCCGATCCTATGTTCAAACAAGCTGATGCTGATGCACACGTGGGAAACTTCATTAATCAACTGGCTCTAATGATTAGTCAAAACATGAACTCTCTCCCACACACCAACAACAACCTCAGAACAGCATCTAATCCACACAATCAAGCAACTGTCAGAGATGGGAAGGTTATAGTACAACCAGTTCAAGAAAGGCAGTATGAACAAGGAAGATGTGGAGTTGGTAGAGGATATGTGACTAATCAGAATAGGGGAAGGAATGGAAACCAGGGACAAGCAAAGCCAATCAAATGTTACAACTGTGGTGGTGAGGGACACATTGCTAGGAACTGCACATCTCCAAACTGTCCTCAAAATGCAGAGTACTTCAGGGATAAGATGTTGCTTGTGCAAGCTCAGGATAATGGTGCAGCTTTGGATGAAGAGGAGTTGTTGTTTCTGGCTGAGGGAAATGCTAAGACGTATGATGCAGATGTGGATGAGCAACCAATTCAGGAGATAGTCCATAATCATCAGAATGCCTTTCAAGTAGCTGATTGTGATGCATACGACTCTGATGTTGATGATGAACCTACTGCACAAACCATTTTCATGGCTAGCATTTCTCCAATGGTCCCTCCTAAAGTCTCTTCATCACCACAAGCTGGTCCATCCAAAGACAAAATCATTTCTGAGGTATTAAAATTATACGATGATGCTGATGTGCAAAAGATGCATGACAAAGTACAATCAACTGAAACTATTGAGTCAAATATTGAAAATATGGGTAATATCAATGTTGTCCCATATGATCAATATGTGAAACAAAGTGAAAGTGAGGTCGTACCAAGTGATGCATCTTCTGCAGTCAACGATGACTATGTTTTTGATGAATACACTGCATGTGCCCCTGATGATTCTGTTATCTCTGAACTTAATGCCTATAAAGAACGAGTTGCCATTTATGAACAACGTGCTAAGTTTGAGCTAACTACTCGTGAGCAGGAGTTGGATAACCAAATGCGTACAATTATTAGAAAAAGTAATTTTAGAGAAGAAGTGTTAAAACAAGAGTTAAACTCCTTACAAGAAAAGCTTTCTAAAACTGCTAAGCAAAAACAAGAACTTCAAGAAAATGTTAAAGTGCTTAAGCAGGAATTTCATGCTAAGGAATCAAAACTTTTGAATGATTTTTCCAATCTAAAAACTTTGAAGAAC
The DNA here is from genome assembly GCA_910596185.1 of Chrysanthemum makinoi. NCBI lineage: Eukaryota > Viridiplantae > Streptophyta > Magnoliopsida > Asterales > Asteraceae > Chrysanthemum > Chrysanthemum makinoi. The sequence continues at coordinate 24,285,293 of OU343224.1, read as the reverse complement.
AAGCTTGAAAATAAGTTGTACGTACAAGGGAATACCATTCAAACTGCTCACATGGTCACTAAGCATAGAGTTTTAAGCGATAAGCATAGTGTTCCCATTATAGATAAACCCAACCCTGAGGATGGTACGGTAGATAGCAAAAGCAGCTCAAAATGTAATCTATGATGGCAATGAGATTCACCTAGACAGAAACCTAGTTGCGTTGAGTGCACTGAGGAAGATAGAAAATAGATGATGCATCTAGGGAGAAAATGAATAAGAAGCTAGAAGATCCTGAATGTAAAAAGAATAAAACATCAGATCAAACCATGATTACAAGAAGAAAAACTGGATCTCCTTAAACAAATTTAAGCCTCAAACGTTGTTAACACCTGAAAAAATTTTCTGGAAAAGGGACTTAGATAAGCAAAAAGCTGAAAATCTTGTTGAAACAAACCCTCCCCTTAGGAAAATGCCTGCAGCGACTGTGTATCCTCCAAATACACCAATGCATTTAGTTCCTAGAACTATTGCCACTAAGAGCAAGACCTTAATCAGTCAATATGTTATTTTTCAACTATTTGTCGATTTTGAGAAAACTTTTAAGAAAAGAATCACACCCACTGGGATAACTGAAGGGGAAATGGGTTTTGAACAAACAAAAGAATGCTATTTAACTGAGGTCATGCCATTCTTTAAACAATTAAAAAGTCAATTTGAGAGTCTTAAAATGGGGATTGATTCAGATATTAAAGGAATGGAAAAGGAATTTGATGCAATGATAGTTGAGGTTAGTGACTATGAGCGAGCATTAACATATAATGAGATTGAGAGGAAGAACTTGCATACCTTAAATGAGAATCTGATTTCTGAATGTATTGCTCAAGATGTGTTCTATACTGCCACTAACTGTTCCATTAATGCTTCTCAATTTCATGAACTATCTGTTGCCTTGAAAGTCTCCCATGATCGTGTCATTGAGCTTGAAAAAACTAACTCTAAACTAAGTGAGAAAATTGAACAGGATGATCATGATAATCTGGTAAAACATTTTTCTAAACTAGAAGTTGATCATTTTGGTTACAACTAAAATATCAACATCTCAAAGAAAATGTTAAAAACTCAAATATCAAGATATCCTCAGATGTTCCAGAGTTTGATGCAGTTTTTGAAATTAGCAAACGTGATGAACAGATTCGAGCTCATTGTAACACGATCAGAAAGTTGAAAGCCCAAATCTCTCAATTAAAGGGTGAAAGAACAATGTGACTGGCTCCCAAATGCCTCCTCCTTTAGATTCTCAGAATTCTCAAAATTTTCATCTTCAAAACTTGGTTAATGCTTTACAAAAGGAAAATGAGAGTTTTCTAGAAGAAAATGAAAAGGTTAAACGACATTTCAAAGAGTTATTGAGTCAATAAAAGTCACTCGTAATAAAAATAATGAAAAATAACTTCTTTACAAAAGGAAATTGAGAATCTGAAGAGTCAGGTAAAAGGGGAAATGCCAATGACCAATGGGGAGAATGGTGCATCAAAGGTGCATGGTTGTAATAAATATGCTTTGTCTGTGAAATATGTTCCTCCTCATCTTAGGAATAAAAACTTGCCATTCAAACATATTTCTCATACCTTAAGGATAGTCTAGAATGTCTCCGTGAGATTGTAGAAGAGGATAAGATAGAGAAACCACTTGATAATGCAATTGGCCATGCATGCTTATATGCCAAACGATCTCAAGACCTTCTAGAATGCTTAATTACAATATGCCCTAAATCCTTAGGTGAGCAGGTCAATCCCTTGATACCCTGTTCTATGCCTAATGCCAAGTATGCAAGTCATTCAATGCCCAATGCTATGAATGTGAACTTTAGAGGCTTCAAATAGTTCAAATCCCAGCACCTCCAGTGTTAAGAAAGTGAACTCAGTGTGCCTTCTATAGTTCAATCCCAGCACATCAAAACATGAAAGGCAAAAAGTAGCAAAACCAACTAATGTTCCCATTCCCTCTACAGGAGTAATCAGTGACATTAAAGCGAGCAGGTCAAAGTCTCAAGGCAATACAAGGAATGATAGGACCTCGCAAGCTAAGAATGTGCATTGGAAGAAAGTAGAAGATCACCGTAGGGAGAATTTGAATAAAACGAATCGTGTTGATTCTAGAGTTAGCTCTAAGCGTACTGTAATTAATGCGAATTCTATACTTTTGCAAAACATGTAATGATGATTGCGTGGTTTCTGTTACTAATCTTGAATGTGGTGTGAATGCTTTGTCTAATGCTGTCAAATGCCCTGTTAAAATTGTTAATGCTAAAAATCATGCTAAGAAGGCTAGAAGGCAAAAACGAAAGAAAGTTAGAAAACAGTGGAAACCCACAGGAAGAACATTTAGTAAGATAGGTTATCAATGGATACCTTTTGGCCATAAGGTCAATCAGTTCTGCCCTCAATCTGCTAAGACAATGCCCACTAGAAAATGGATGCCTACTGGTAGAACTATTCCCTTAAGAAGTGAACATACTTTGAATAGGTCAAATACAAATACTAGCACTACATCTATTTCTGATGATTCCATTGTTTCTATTTCTGATGTGGGTGTTCCAATCACTGTTACTAACCAAGTGGAACCCATTCTTGCATGGGGATCCCAATTATCCAGTTATCCATTCTTGTCTGTGTTCAACTGCAGATCGTTCAAATCGTTCTGTGGTACTTGGACTCAGGCTGTTCCAAGCATATGACTGGAGACCGGTCGCGGCTCATGAACTTCGTGAGTAAATTCATCGGGACTGTTAGATTCGGGAACGACCATTTTGGAGCAATTATGGGTTATGGTGATTATGTAGTTGGAAAAAGTGTAATCTCCAGGGTATATTATGTGGAAGGTCTTGGTCATAATTTGTTCTCTGTTGGTCAATTCTGTGATTCCGATCTAGAGGTGGCCTTTAGAAAACATACTTGCTTCGTTAGAGAACTTGATGGTGTGGAATTATTAAGAGGTACTCGTGGTCAAATCTATACACCATCTCTATCGAAGACATGATGAAGTCTTCTCCAATCTGCTTGTGGTCAAAGGCTTCTAAAACAAAGTCATGGTTATGGCATCGTCGTCTCAATCACTTGAACTTCGGCACCATAATAACCTTTCCAGAAAGGATCTTGACAGAGGCTTACCCAGATTAAAATATGAAAAAGATCATCTTTGTTCAGCCTGCCAATTGGGTAAAAGCACGAAATATGCCCACAAACCAAAACCCACAAATTCAGTAATGGAAGTTCTTCATACCCTTCATATGGATCTGTGGGGACCAATGAGAGTGCAAACGATAAATGGGAAGAAATACATTCTAGTAGTTGTTGATGATTACTCTCGATTTACTTGGGTAAAGTTTTGAGGACAAAGGATGAAACTCCAGATGTCATCATCAAACTAATCAAACAGCTTCAGGTTAGACTCAACAATATTGTCAGAATTGTTCGAACAGACAATGGCACAGAGTTTGTTAACAAAGACTTAATCAGTTTTTATGAAAGTGTTTTAATCAGTCATCAAAGAAGTGTTCCACGAACTCCTCAACAGAACGGTGTAGTTGAAAGACGAAATCGAACTCTTGTGGAAGCCGCAAGAAGAATGCTAATTTATTCAAAGGTTCCAATGTTTCTATGGGCTGAAGCCATTGCCACTGCTTGCTACACCCAAAATCGTTCCCTTATACACACCTCTCATGGAAAAACTCCATATGAACTTGTTCATAAACGAAAACCTGATCTCTCCTACCTTCGTGTGTTTGGTGCTTTGTGCTATCCAACTAATGATGGTCAAGACTTAGGTAAATTAAGAGCAAAGGCAGATATTGGAGTTTTTGTTGGTTATGCACCAAACAAGAAGGGTTACCGAATCTACAACAAGAGAACCCGAAATATCATGGAAACAATTCACGTTACGTTCGATGAGCTGACCGGTCAAATGGCTCCTGGACAATCCAGTTCTGGACCCGCACTTCAAAACAGTCCCATTGGTTCATCACTTGTACCAAACTCATCTCCAGCAACTCCATATGTACCTCCATCAGAAGATGATTTAAAGAAATTGTTTGATCCAATGTTTGATGAACACTATGAACCGAATGCTGATGAAATGTCAATTCCATCAACAGAGGCTGCTCCTATCCCTGTGAATGAAGTGAACCCTTCAGTCTCAATATCATTAAGTCAAGAAGCGCCTGCTGCTGATCACTCAGTCTCATCAACAAATCATCAATCATCAAATGTACATCATGGAAGTGTTTCTGGCATCAATGAAGAAGTTAATCCCTTTGCTACTCCCGAAGATGCTCCATTTGAAAACATATTTGCTCCTGAATCATCATCTGAACCATCTTCATCGGGAGACATCGACTCTGCTACTTCAGTTCCACAACAACAACCACATGAACACCTTAGAAAATGGACACATGATCACCCTTAGACAACATCATTGGAAATCCCTCTCGTCCAGTATCCACAAGGAAACAACTTGCAACCGATGCCTTATGGTGCTTCTTCAACTCCGTACTCTCTAAGGTCGAACCAAAAGACATTAAAACCGCCATGAATGAAGACGCTGGTTTAATGACATGCAAGAAGAAATTCATGAGTTTGATCGACTTGATGTATGGGAATTAGTACCTGCTCCAGATTGTGCTATGATCATTGCTCTAAATGGATCTTCAAAGTGAAACTTGATGAGCATGGTGATGTCTTAAAGAACAAGGCTCGATTGGTGGCAAAAGGATACCGTCAAGAAGAGGGTATTGACTTTGAAGAATCATTTGCTCCAGTTGCTCGTATTGAGGCAATCAGAATCTTCTTGGCTAATGCTGCTAGCAAGAATGGAGTGTATCAGATGGATGTAAAACCGCCTTCTTAATGGAGATTTGAAATAGGTGGTTTACGTCAGCCAACCTGAAGGCTTTGTGAATCCAGAGCATCCTACTCACGTCTATCGTTTGAAGAAGGCTCTTTACGGTTTAAAGCAAGCTCCAAGAGCATGGTATGATACGCTATCAAAGTTTCTTTCCCTCAGCAAAGGAGCAGTTGATCCGACATTGTTCACCGGAAGTCAGGAAACATTAATTCATGTTCAAATTTATGTTGATGATGACCTCACATGATTTGCCGTCAACCAAACATTTAATTCACGTTAAATTTATGTTGATGATTACGTCCCTCATTTCATTCGAATGTGATCGTTTTTTAAATAAAATGGGTTCCAAATTTCAAATGTCAATGATGGGACAAATGTCATTTTTCTTGGGATTACAAATTTCACAAAGTCCCGGAGGCATTTTTATAAATCAATCTAAATATGCAAATGAGATTTTAAAGAAATTTGGATTTGTATCATGTGACACCGTTGACACTCCCATGATTGAACGTACTAAGCTGGATGAGGACCACTCAGGGATCATGGTAGATCAAACGAAATATCGTAGTATGATTGGATCCCTGATGTACCTCACAGCTAGCAGACCAGACATCTTGTTCGCTGTGTGCATGTGTGCTAGATATCAGGCTAAGCCTACTAAAAAGCACCTTGAAGCGGTTAAACGGGTCTTTCGGTATCTCCAAGGAACCATCAATATGGGACTATGGTACCCGAAGGACACCGGTATGTCACTAACAGCCTATGCAGATGCTGATCATGCAGGATGTCAAGATACACGTCGAAGTACGTCAGGAGGTGCTCAGTTTTTGGGTGATAAGCTTGTGAGCTGGTCTTCAAAGAAGCAAATGAGTACTTCTATTTCCTCTACAGAGGCTGAATACATAGCCATGTCATCTTGTTGTGCTCAAATCCTTTGGATGAGATCCCAATTATCTGACTATGGCTTTGAATTCAACAAAATCCCTCTGTACTGTGATAATAAACGTGCTATTGCTCTCTCATGCAACAACGTTCAACACTCAAGAGCAAAGCACATTGACATTCGACATCATTTCATCAGGGAGCAAGTGGAAAACGGTGTGGTGGAACTCTATTTTGTGAAGTCAGAATACAGTTAGCAGACATCTTCACCAAAGCTCTTCCAAGAGAACGTTTTGAGTTTATTCTTCCTCGACTTGGCTTGAAAAGCCTTCAACCAGAAACACTCAAACGTCTTCAGGAGGAAGACGAGGAGTAAAGGTCTTTCCTTCATCTATACTTTGTATATATTTTTTCTAAAAGCAAATAGAAAAATATAAAACTTTCAAAAAATCCATAAAAATCTGAAAAACTCGAAAAATCTCAAAAATATTGTCTTTTTGTCTTTTCTTTCTTGATTCGATATATATCTACGGTCTTTGTGCTGTCAGTCAAAGAGTAACACGGGACTTTAGATGTTGTTCGAATGTTTAAAAAATAAATAAATAAATAAATAAAATAAAAAAATAAATTTTGAGAGAAAGAACGGAGCCATGCTTTATCTCATGTTTCAAACCTAATGCTCTGATTCTAAAAACAAATGTTTGTCATCAACAAGACAAATGTTTAATTCCAAATATTTTTCCTTCTAAAGATTCCTCTGAAAAATATTTGTAATCTTATGAAAACTCAATTGTTTTGAAAACACTTCGGACTCTATTTTGAAAATCAAAAGAACTTATCAAGTGCCAAATTCAATTCATCAATCAACAACTTTCGTCATTGATTGAGGGGGAGAATGATTTTTCAATTAAATCAAAAAGTGTTCTTTTCAAACAATTTGCACTTAAATGAGTAAGGTCTACTCTAAATGTTTTATAAAATGTTACACAATTGGTTCCAGACCTTGGTTATTATTATGTTTTCAAAAGATAATTATGCATGTTTAATCAATGGAGTTTAAAGTCTCAAAATCCAATCCTTATCAGTTAAAACGCTTTCATAATCAAGTCACAATTCTCCTTAAAAGCTTTCAAAATCAATTTAAATCTACAGAGATCACAAATCTCAAATGATTTGATAATTGTGATCGGGGGAGAATTTGTGATTTAAATTGGATTTAAACTGATAATTCGATAAATGGTTTCATAAGTGTTTACAAGCTCTCCTTCCCACATGTGACAAACGATTTCAAATTTTCCATGCACATGTTGTGGGGGAGCATCTATCTTAAACCTCAAATTATTGAAACGTGAATTGTCTCTAAGTGCAGGTTCCCTCTAATATGTGCAAAACTCTTTCAAAATTCAAGGCACATATGAGGGGGAGCAAATTGTAAAAACCTCTTCCTTCCTCAAAATGTTTTATCTACTCAAATTGATTGGGAAGTGATGATGATCATTTTAGAAAATGTTTATCAAAAGATTGGACCTTTCATTCTTATTCTAACGATTTCAAAGATCTCTTGCCTCCATGTGCTAAACAAATTCTAATTTTTATGCATATGTTGAGGGGGAGCATTTCTAAAATATCAAAACAATTAAGATACAAAATGCTTTGATTCTATATCACAAGTATCTTGATTGATTTTCAAATGGTTTTCAATTGGTTCAAGGGAAGAACTATACCAAAAGACCGACCAACTCTACTTTATGCATGGTGATATAAGGATGATAAGGTTAGATTGAGGTCCCATGATCCGCCAGAACCGGAGGGATCTACCCAGGGACAATCCACTAGATAGTGTAGAAGTCCTTAGGTATGATGAAAAAAGGAGAAAAGTGAGATATGGGAAGAGTGCGGACTGAGACTGAGCTAGTACTGGAATAAACCCAACAAGGTTCTAGTAATGAAGTCTCGGTAAGCACTGAAGGGGTTGAAGAATGAACAAGAATTTGATGTGAAAAAGGTGAAAAGAAATAGCCCTCCATTTATTCAACCTTAGGGCAGAAACCGGGTTCAATTCATATACTACTGGTTGTTACCAAGGTAACATCGGTATTGAAGACAAGACGTCATGGACCCAGTGACGCACTGCACTTCAACTTTCCAAACCACTCAAGTTCCTCTTAAAAGGACTTGTTTCATTCTCACGGGGAACCGACATAATCTATCGACTTTCTCTTAGAGATTGTTGATATTGAAGTAGGAGACCCTCTCCCTAGTCTCCGGCATAGGAACCAAATATGCACAATTGAGTCTAGAGCCACGAGATCATCAATAAATCTCATTAGGACACTTTCAATGAAGACTCTCTGTTTCACACAATGTGGAAAGAGAGATTATATCTTATGAGTCCTACGCATTATCCTTGTGGTATTGCCAGAACATCTGAGTGATATGCAAACATATTCACAATGAAGATGGAAAGCCTTCTGGAGCCAACATCAAACAAGCTCCTGGTAGGTGGCATGTGAGATCTATCCAATAGATCAACCATGTGACAACTGAACAGAAACAATGGGGCGATTCAATCTTTTGAATCAATCCTGGTTCAGGTTATGGATTGACGGATACCTTTGAAAAACCGGTCGTTGTGCTTAAAAACTCTTTTCTTTAGCACATCGACTGTGTACTTATTTCTCAAATAAAAGGTGTTTATGATTGATAATTGATTTTCATTAAAACCTTCGTTGTATTGCAAAAACAATTTCTATTGAGCAATACACGATTGTTTTTCAAATCTCTTTTCATCAATCAGTGAATCTCAATTCGCTGGTTCACTCACTCCGTGTTGTCTTCTTTGAGACGTTCCGGTTTGAGAACAGCTAGAGCAGCTGCGAAACCCTGTCAAGGAAATTCTTCGGAATTATACCTGATCACAGGCAGTACTTGTACTGATCAACGGGGAACCGTGGGCCGTGTACCTCAATTCAATGAAAGTGATCAAAGACACTTTCGTATGCTTTATTGCTAACTGTTTTATGCAGGTACACCCCGACGTTTGCAGCTGATCAGAATGAAGCGGTCAATCCATAGCCGCATGCTCACACAACACATTCATATCTAAAGAAATCATGATTAGTGCATCAATGACTCTGATATTTTCACTCCATGCTTCTGCTACGCTGCTGCCAATATCATGAATCAACGAAAGCTTCCGCTACTCTGATAAGAAGATATCATGATCCATAATGTGAGCATGTCGGTCCAAAAGTCACAACATCACATAATACCAACACCACAATGGATGAGTTAGAGATTAATGTGACTGATGATCTCAAAGCTGGCTCATAATTCATTATCACGTGGATCAATTAAAGACCTCCACTCAGATTATCCAAACATGCGAAAATGAAGAATCAAAGACTACGAGCTACAGAACAAGAATCCAAGAACAATCTCAATGTAATATATGTTTGTTTTCTATGTAATTTAATGTGTGTTTGAGGTGACCTCCCTTAGGGGGAGATTGTTTGGATTTGGAAAATCCAGTAGTTAAAGTGTCGGTCACCTCAAGTATATGTAATCGTTAGAAAGCTCGTAGTCGTAGTTATTTAATGTTAAGTAGTATTTAGTTAAGTAACACCGTGGAGGACGGACGGGTCTTTACCCACTGTATGCCTGATCCACAGCCCGTTAGGTGGCGTTTTATGTAATGACTATAAATACTCTCTACCTCCCAAGGTAGAGAGTTGGAGCTCATAATAAGATTTTCTTTCTCTCACTAAAGTTCCCAAACCTCTAACTTTCTCTCTCTAAAACTCATCTTGTACGCCTCCTTTGGTTATGGTTTGATGTGTATGTGAAATCCAATATGTTACAACTACACTACTGGAAGAATAAGACATGTTGAAACGAAAAAAGGTTGTGCCAATGACATCACAGTTGGTGACAAACACAATATTACCTCAGTAAAGAGTCATTGTTGCAGAACTGGTTTGTAATACGTTAGCCTGCTTGTATGAACAGTCGAGTATCGAGATCAGGCTACCAAATTCTCAGGTTGGTGTGTATTCCTTCAACTTGGTTGACTTCGGGATTGACCTTGTCCTCTACTTTCGTCTTCGTAAGCTGATTGAGATCGCCTCGTCAAGGTCTTCCTAATGGCTTCCCGATACTGTTCTGTGCAACCTCTGCCTCCATAGTTCAGTTCCAAAAAATAATAGTACCATAAAAAGTTTAAGCTAAACTGTCATCAGTACGCACCTGGAATTCTATTGTGGGGCTTCATTGGCACTTGTAATCATGAAATTCATTAATTTCTAGCGGGTCAATCCTAAGCATGAAAACATAGTAACCGTATATGTTATTTCATATGTAGGAGAAATTAAATGTTTTCATGGTAAAAATTTCTACAACATATAATTACCTCTTTGACCTCGTGAGAAACCACCGCTAATTCCAACGAAGGCTAACGCAACTCCTGTTACATATACAGCAGGACAGTCACCATAGCCCCATCCGGCTTACTAACCAAAGTCACTTCACCCATCTATGGGCACTCCTTTTTTACAACAATTCTCAAACCCTAATCAAAACCAAACCCAAAAACAAAATACAGAAACTGAAACTGCTGAAAGAAAAACGGAATGACAACGAAAGTTTTTGAAAAGCTGGCATGTGCAGAAGAGAGCGATATCGGTCTTACCTAAGGTTCCAAGTGGTTCCCCAAGAATTATTCGATCAGTTCCTCTTGCTCCGTCCTACCCAGGATCTATGTGCATTGCAACAAACTCATAGTCGATGAAACAGATATTTAGAAAAGTTAAAAGAGTTATCCGATATACATAACAGATATTACCTGCTTCTGGTGTGGGTATCCTAGCTTCCAATTCCACTTCAGAAGCTCTAGTGAAATTTATTGGAATAGGTGAAGATGCATTGGCACGTTCAGATGTCGTTAAGAGAATCTGGGACTACATTAAACAAAATAATCTACAGGTATGTACACCTTACCTGTTAAATTGTGTCATCTCTAGAAATTATAATGACTAACAATATTCAAGTAAAAGATTATGCAACAGAAGATTGAGTCACATGCGTTCGTATAAAACATTGATTTATTTAAATTTTACCCGCTTTCTTTCGCTAAAGTAAATTTTTGCAGCATAATGCTATATTTTCAATGGCTTCTATATTTGCAGCAGCTTCCATCATCCGGGAAGCTTCCATGTTGGTACCTAACAAAAAAAACATCATAATTCCATATCATATGCAATCATGTATAGATACGGCTAAGGAGCATCACAGTTGACGTTCGTGCCGGCAACCTCGAAACTTTTGTAATACATTATGTATAGAAAAGTCAGGTAAAAACACATGTTAATTTATGGAACGTGTATTATACATACCAGATTCAAATATTTGACGAGACATATGCACACAAGTAATAATACACGTTTTTTTACAAACCTTGTGATGAAGAAAACACGAAAGGATCATTAGATGGATTGTGAGCAGGAAAAAGGATATTAGGGTTTATGAGAAAAATATAATGAACCGTATAATTTGTTGTAGGGATTTTTATAATTATGTTTTGTAGATAAATACATTCTAAAAACATATAGATTTCAAAGAATTTTATTACTATGATTCTAATAAAATTATAGCCATTTATATATTCTAGTATGCAATATAATTATCAAAATAACTTGTTGCCTAAGTGGTAAACACACAAGTTATTTATCAAAACAACCAAGGTTCAAACTTACAAGGAACTTTTTTATAAACAATTTTCAAAAATGCTTAAAAATTCCAAAATTACAAAAAAAAAATAATAATAAAATAAAAAAATAAAAAATAAATAAATTCCGAAAATTAACAATTAATTGCTTAGTTGGACAACAAATGCTTATGTGGCATGAAAAACAATTACTGGGCATTGAGGTGACATTGAGGTGGCATTAATGCCAAATGCCTCCTGTTATATATAATATAGAGAGATATATATACTATATATATTATATATATATATATATATATATATATATATATATATATATATATATATTATATAAATAATACAAATATCGTCATTAAACGTATTTATATTTTGATCTTATCTAAGTTTTGTTAACGGCAAAAGTAAATTTAATTTTTATAAAGCTTAAGTTGTCAAGTTTATAGATATTAAAACAAGTTTTTCCAAAAAATCTTCATCACTCAAAATTTACATGTGATTAACATATCTTTATATGAATCTATAAACATAATGTATGATAGTAATTTTTAGTTCAAGAATGTTTTGGTTTCTTAAAAACTAAACATTACATATGTATTTACATATTTCTAAAAATAGAAAACAAACACATGACATCATGTAGTGCATTATTGAAATCCTTGGAAGATTTCACTAGATTCTATATGTAGATTTAGACTCTACATATCTTACACAATCTTGGATAGATTTGGTGACTTTGATAGATTTTGAGATCTT
>OU343224.1:24167431-24272952 GCA_910596185.1 Chrysanthemum makinoi | reverse complement strand
GCTGTCGGACCTAGGCGGCACCAAATATTAACACGGGTGGAACCCTTTTAAGGGTTCCGTGGTCCGTGGTGCTTGCTGATGTTTTTTGCTATAAATAGCAAAGCCAAACCAAGTTGTTTTTCATCCCTTTCTATCATATTCTCATACATTCCTTCTCTCTAACATTTCTAACTCAGTTTCATATCATATTAGTGATCTCTTTTGTAGCAAAGAAGATCAAGATGCATTCAAGCTTCAACAAGAAGTTGGAAGTCTTGTTTGTTTGTTGTTGTATGATCTTGTGTTGATTCATACATCATTGTTGTACAAACCATCATAACTTGTGAGTGTGAGTGGTTAGTATTTTAGTCCTTAAAATACATTATGTGTGGGAGTGGTTGTACCCTTGAAAAGAACTCGACATCTAGCTTAGTGTCGAAAATAGTGTATAAGCGAAGTGTAAAGGTTTTCCACCGGTGAAAAAGAGCTTGTTGACTAGTGAAGTTAAACTCTCGAGTGTGAGACTCGGGGAGGGAGTAGGCAAGGAAAAAGAGTCCTTGTATACCGAACCACTATAAACAACTTGTTGTGGTTTGATGTTTCTTCCTTATCTCTCTTTATATATTGTTTGTATATTTCACTAACATATCTAAGATCAATATCAATTGATCTTTCAATAAGTTTCAAAACAAAGTTTTTAATCGGTAAACTATTCAACCCCCTTCTAGTTTTTCACAATTGGTACCAGAGCCTCGTTGCTCAAGAATTTCTAGAATATATTATATTTCATAAACTTGAAACGATTCATGGATTCTGAAAACTTTAAACAAGGGCAATCTATGCAAAGACCACCACTCTTTGAAACCAATGGATTTATCTATTGGAAAAACCGTTTTGAAACATATGTAAAATCAAAAGATATAGATCTTTGGTTTGTTATTGTTAAAGGGGACTTTAGGTCTACAACAAAAGATATTTCCGTTGATGAACAAAAGAAATTAATTGCTAAAAATAATGAAGCTAAAATGATGCTTTATAATGCTTTGCCAAGAAAAGAATATGAAACCGCTAAAGATATTTGGGAATCTTTGATTATTACACATCAAGGAAATTCACAAGTCAATGATAACAAAATTGATCTTCTTGTTCAACAATATGAACAATTTGTTATCCCTGAAGATGAAACCATTGATTGTGGCTTTGCTTGTTTTAATACTATTATTACATCACTTAAAGCACTTGATGAATCTTTTCGTAGTAAGAACTTTGTCAGAAATTTCTTAGAGCACTCCATCCGAAGTGGAGAGCTAAAGTGACGGCTATTGAGGAATCAAAAGATCTCTCAAAAGTGACATTAGACGAGCTGATCGGAAACCTCAAAGTACACGAAATGGTGATGGAGAAAGATTCGGAAATCATCAAAGGAAAAAGAGAGAAAATCAAATCAGTTGCTCTAAATGCAAGAACGGATTCAAGTGATGATGACTAATCTTGCTCCGGTAGTGAAGATGAGGAGTATGCCATGGCCGTTAGAGATTTCTAAAAGTTCTTTAGAAGAAGAGGAAGTTTGTAAGACAACCTCGAGAGAAAGAAGCCATTCCGAAAAGATCGGGATGACAAAAAGGGCAAAGGTGAAAGAAAGTGTTTTAGATGCGGTGGTGCAAGTCATCTAATAGGAGATTGTCCCAAGCCACCCAAAAGCAAAACTCAACGAGCTTTTGTAAGTGGTGCTTGGAGCGACAGTGACGATGATGAAGAGTCGAGCAAGAATGATATCGCTCTAATGGCACATGAGTCAAACGAGGTACATTCCGACTCATCTTATTCCTCTATTGATGATGACACTTTGCAAAAACAATATAATCAATTGTGTGAGCTTAGTCTAAAAATAATAACTAAAAATAAATTTTTAAAAACTAAAAAGGAATTTTTAGAAAATGAAGTCTATGAGTTAAAAGAAAAGGCAAAACGATTAGAAAAGGGAAAATCAAATGACGATGGTTGCAAATCATGTCAAGAGCTTAATCTTGAAATAGAAAAACTAAAGCTCACACAAGATGTTCTAATCGAACATAATTCTAAATTTAAAAGGTTTAACAAAAACATTGCTTGTGCCGATGAAATAGTTAGAATTCAAAAAACACCAGGAAACATGAATGGGTTGGTATTTAATGAGGTTTTAATTCCAAAAAGTCAAACTAAAACGGCCGAAAAAGACAAACAAACTTTCAAAACTGCTGCAGTGCAGCACGGACCAAACGGACCCAAAAATAAGGTGCCGTCCTTTGTAAAAAATTGTGTCGTGGGGACTGCAGCAGGACAGAATTTTTGTGATACGGACAGTAGTGAACTTGTCAAAACAACAAAGAAAACCAAGGATAGTGTTAAACTAAAACATGTTGTTACATCAGGAGTAGGACTTGCTAGAAATGAATTTAGATCAAAAACTACTCAACAACGACATAAAACACCTTTTGCCAAACGCCCCTTTCCTAAGAGCAACCACAACATACAACCCAACTATCAACAAAATGGCTGGAATCAAAACTTCCAGATTATATGCCATGGAACTCTTACCCATCATTTCCATACATGAACCAAGTAAATGGTATGTTTAACCCAAACAGACCCATGAGATATTGGGGACCAAACGCTTGAGTTATTTGTGTCTTAGGTATGCTTGAAAGTTGGATTGGAACCTGATGAGTGGATAAAAGATAGCGGATGCTCGCGACACATGACGGGCAACAAAAGCCTCTTCTCAACATACCTAGAGTATGACGGAGGTAATGTCACTTTTGGTAGCAATCTCAAAAGCAAAATCATTGGCAAAGGTACGATCGCTCATAACTCCCTAACTATTGAAAATGTTTCTCATGTAGATAGGTTAGGATTTAATCTACTTAGTATTAGCCAATTATGCGATAAAAAGTATAAAGTACTATTTGAAGAAAATGGTAGTAAAATACTAAAAGATGGTATCACCATTGCCAAAAGAGTTAGGAAAAATAATATATATGTCATAAAAATAGATAAAACATCTAATGACAAACTTTGTCTAACAACTTTAGATGATTGCTCAACTCTGTGGCATAGACGTTTAGGTCACGCTAATATGAGACTTATACAAAGCCTATCTTCAAAAGAGCTAGTTAGGAATTTACCAAAACTAAAATATGACCAACATTTTTGCGACGCTTGCAAAATTGGTAAACAAACCCATAGTAGTCATAAGGCTAAAAACATGGTGTCCACATCTAAGTGTCTAGAACTTTTGCATATGGACTTATTTGGTCCATCCGCTATAAGAAGCTATGGAGGCAACTTATATACTTTGGTCATAGTAGATGATTACTCAAGGTTTACTTGGACGTTGTTTTTAAAAACCAAAAATAAGCTTTTGATAAATTTGAAATTCTTAGCAAGAGAATTCAAAATCAAGTAGGTGTTAAAATTGTGTCGATCCGAACAGATCATGGTCGTGAATTTGACAATGAAACACAATTTGGAAACTTTTGTGATACAAATGGCATAACACACAACTTCTCGGCTCCTTGAACACCTCAATCAAATGGAGTTGTAGAACGTAAAAATAGAACCATTCAAGAAATGAGTAGAACAATGCTTAATGAACAAAACATTCCTCAAAAGTTTTGGTGTAACGTCGTTGACACTTCTACATATATTTTAAATAGAGTCCTAATACGTCCTTTCTTAAACAAAACTCCATATGAGCTTTATAAAGGTAAAAAGCCAACTTTAGGATATTTTAGAGTATTTGGATGTAAATGTTTCATTCTTAATACTAAAGATTATCTCACCAAGTTTGACCCAAAGTCTTATGAAGGTGTATTTCTTGGTTACTCTCAAACTAGTAAAGCTTACATTGTATTAAACAAAGAAACAATGAGAGTCGAGGAATCGTTGAACATAACATTCGATGAAAGTCCACCTCCCTCTAAGACATCACCTTTGGTAGATGATGACTTAGTTGAAAGTCAACTTGTAGAAAGTCAAGAAATAATTGAAAATGACAAGGAAGATGAACCATTAAATAATGAAATTATTAACATCAAAGAATCCAAAAGTCATCCTTTAGAAAAGGTCATAGGACAACTTAATCAAAGAACCTTAAGATCACAATCCCAAAATCAAAGTACTCATTTTTCTTTTGTATCTACCATTGAACTGAAAAACATAAATGAAGCAATAAAAATAAATCTTGGGTAATTGCTATGCAAGAAGAGTTAAACCAATTCGTTAGAAATGATGTTTGGAAGTTAGTTCCAAAACCTAAAGATCAAACTATAATTGGAACGAAATGGGTTTTTCGAAATAAAATGGATGAAAATGGTGTAGTGTCTAGAAACAAAGTTAGGCTTGTCGCACAAGGTTATAATCAACAAGAGGGGATTGATTATGATGAAACTTATGCACCGGTAGCTAGGCTCGAGTCTATTAGAATCTTACTTGCATATGCATGTGCTTATGACTTTAAATTATTTCAAATGGATGTTAAGAGTGCATTTCTTAATGGGTTTATTAACGAAGAACTATGTGTTGCTCAACCTCCCGGTTTTACCGACTTTGAGAAACTACATCATGTCTTCAAACTCAAGAAATCATTATACGGTCTTAAGCAAGCACCAAAAGCTTGGTACGATAGACTTAAGACTTTTCTTGTTGAAAACAAATACACCATGGGATTAGTAGATAATACACTTTTTACGAAGAAAAAGGAATCACATATTATCATTGTTCAAATATACGTTGATGACATCATATTCGGATCAACTTGTCAAGAGTTATGTGATGATTTCTCTAAAATCATGCACGATGAGTTTGAGATTAGTATGATGGGTGAATTAAACTTCTTTCTAGGACTCCAAATTAAACAACTAGAAGATGGCATATTCAACAATCTAAATATAAAAGATATGCTTAAGAAATTTGGTCTTGAAGACTCAAAACCAACTAAGACACCTGTCTCGGACACTAAAATTACCAAGGATGAGGGAAGGCTGAGATAGGTGGATAACACTAAATATAGAGGAATGATGGTAGCTTAATACATCCTCAAGCTATTAGACCCACATTATGTTTTGATGTTTGTCTATGTGCTTTCAAGCTTTCAAGAAAATCCAAAGGCATCACCTTAGAAGCCTTGAAAAGGATATTAGATACATTAAGGGGAGCGACATGTTTAGGTTATGGTATCCCAAAGAGGCAGATTGTAGAAACTATAGTGTATGCCTACCGGATCATGTCGGTGACTGTAATATGCGATAGAAAGGGCCGCAGTGAGTATTTGCACTTTTAATGGGACATTGTCTTACCTCATGTGGTTTGCAAAGAAATAGCATCTTTAGCTATCTCAACTATTGAAGCCGATGCGTCACCGGCCCGAAAAAGCATGTCAACAAGCTCTTTTGGATGAAACTGAAGCTCGTGAATTACGGAATTCATCTCAACGATATCGTTATATTTTTCGACAACAAAGGAGCTATTGATCTCAACAAAATCCTAGTCCAACATGCTGCGTCACGAAGCATATTGAAATCCGTCATCACTTTCTTCGCGACAATGTTCAAAAGGAAACATCTCAATTGAGAAAGTATCCTCCGAAGACAACATTGCCGACATTCTAACCAAACCTCTCAAACGAGAACCATTTAATCTTCTTAGACTTGGTTTGGGGTTAATGGAACCAAACATGTAGGTAAAACATAGTCTAAACCTTAGAACAAAAAAAACAAAACAAATTTGTTTTGAACTTTCATGTTCCCACGGCGCAAAACGACAACAAAGTGGAACCATTTTTTGGTGCCGAGTGCGTCGTGGTGACAACAGATAGCAAACACACTTTACCTACAAAACATCTTCTTCCTCACAACCTACTTTACCAAAACGTGTAAACATTAGACCTAACTCATTGTTGACATTTTCTCATCCACTAATCACTGAAGATAACATCATTGTAAGTATCCTGACAACATTTTATCTCTTAATTCTGAGTCTATGATTCTAATTTGTGCACAAAATCATTACATGGGAATTATGTATATTCTTGTACAAAACATGGATTCAATTGGCAAATTACATAACTAGTCATTGAAATTAGGTACTACATTGTCACATTGCATAAACAAATCATGTTTCTCACTAATCAAAAGATAATGACTATACGGTTTTATTCAAATAACCAAACACCCCATGTCAAAAAAATTTGAAAAGCTTCTCCACAGTAGGAAAACAATTTTTTCATTGTTAATACAAATAGAAATGTTAAATTTTCATCACTTGCATGCTCTTGAATACTAAAGGTATTGCATAACTAATATGCATTCCCGGGTATATTCAAATGAAGCCACATTGAATTAGGAGAATTTGGGTTATCTCATGCCGTTTGCCAAAACCCCACTAAAACCATTTTAATGCATAAAATGAGTCGAGATAACTTAACTCAAATCATTTTCATATAGGCACACACTAGAACCAAAAGCGTTAAATTTGTTCTCATTTTTAACATGTAAATTCTTGCTCACAGGAGTAACCATGGTACCCGCAAGATTCTATGACCACAAGGATACTCTCAACTACATTCCCAAACATCACAAAACCAAGGGCCTCTCCAAAGAACAAGTCAAAATCTTTAAGAGTCTAGAACAAAGGTACTTCCATGAGGGTAGAACCATTCACTCCCCTCGCTGTCGGCAGACCAATCTCCGTCAAGAACTAGCAACTATTCACTTGATTGTCTCCTTGACATCGATGAACCTATATTGTCCTAGGTTTGTGTTTGAGTTGTATGCTAGTGTCACCGGTTTCATTGATGAGGAAGATGAGTTTAGCCTTAGGTTTAGGATCAATCAAAACGACTACACCATTTCCTTACCCATTTGCCCAAGTACTAGGAATTCCCACCGAGGGACATGTATGTGCTACTCGGATAAGTGGTCACTCGCTATCCTTGATGCAATCAATGACCGCTCTCTTCTAAACTCCTTTAGCGGATAAGGATGTCATAGGTAGGCGCCTCTTTAACCAAGGCAACCAACCCGTGTCACCCGAGATCATATGGAGGCTAAACAGAACTTAAGCAAATTTAAGAAATGGAGAACTACTGGGAGCCAATGTCATTAGCACCATAGGGAATAGGGACCATATCGCGCTTGCCTTTTGCACATGCTCAACTTGTCCACCCGTCAACCATTCATTTTAGCCTACTACATTGCTAGGAGAATGATTGACATTCCAACTCGAGATCGGTTGCTCTTCTATACGGGATGCTTCTCACCCGTCTCTATAGAGCCTTTGCACCAATTCCACCAAGCCTAAAAGGGTTGCAACTTGACTATGAGCTCATCCCTGCATCTTTGTACCCATTGAATTGTGGCGAGTGGCTAAGACTAAAGGCAAAAGAGCAAAACCTCAAACTCCATCATCATCATCTAATAGCTCCGACGATGGTCTTCCAAATTCTTGCCATACACCTCATGAGTATTATGCGTCTCTCCCCGAGATTGAGAATGAATCAGCGGAGTTCAGGCAAACCAAGACTATGTTCAAGTGCCTTGGCAGAATGATGAACAACATTTACAAGAAGTTGGACAAGTGAGGGTCCTTTTAAGGAGTGTTTGGAACACGACAATAACTTTGATGTATGCTACAATTTGGTTGGTTTTAATTTGTAGGATGATAATATAACTTAAAACAATGATGTATGCTAACAATTTCATGCAGGGGAATAACACAAGTGTGTTATCAAATTTTACCCATTTTCACTTTAATGCATGCAGGGGAATAACACAAGTGGTCAAAGTCTATGCTCGACTATGTTTGTGCATGTGTTATTTACTTTTCCTAACTGGAAATAATTAATGTCACATGTTTTGAGCAAAATTTCAGGTTTCGAAAAAGTCCCCGACACCTAAAACACAATGCGTGGTGATTTTACGTGTCACGGGCAGGCGGCAGACAAAATTTGTACCTTCTATTATAAAATGGTACCACCGCACCTTCTGCAGTAGGACGGCAACCCTTTTTGGGTTCGCTGTGTATTTTTGGTGCTTAGTGGATCCTCACAGGTAATTTTCGAATTTTAAACATTTCGGCATTCCAAATTACCATACATTGCTTCTAAGTTAATCTTAACTAGTTATTACCCATATTAGAACTAGTATAACACACTTAGGCACATAGGATATCCATTTCAGCAAAATTCAAAATTTCAAAAATCCACCCAAGGAGCCCTTTGCATAAAGGAAGGAACCAAAATTTGGTTTCTGCAATCCGTGGGTAATTTGATTGTTAGGATCTCATAATCATTAGAACACATTTATTGCAAATCTTTGTCTCTTCACTCCATCCTTCTTGTATGGATTGACTTGGGTGATATGACTAGCATTAAACCCAATCATTAGGAACCTCATCTCTTCTATCGTTTAACATCAAATCAAACACATTTCTCCATAATTCTCCATTCCTATAAATTAAGAGCTTTTACCATGATCATCTTCACACCTTCTCAATTCTCACTATCTACTAGCAAAAGCTTAAGTCAAAATGACCAAATCTTCACCATCAACCAAGCCTTGCAAGAAAACTGCTAGAATAAGCATAAGACCTTGTTGCTTTGTCAACATAAGCTCTTCTTCCGATTCATCTCCACTAACCATCTCATCTCCCATAAGAGATGATACAAACCTCACTTTAGCTACTCCTACACCACCTCCACAATCACCTATTGCTATCACTACTCCACCACCAACAAAGACTCCTAGCTCACCACCACCGGCTCCCATCCAAACATCAAAATCACCATCACCTCCAAAATCTCCAACACTCATCCCATTGGAGTTATTCTCTACACCACCTAATTCTCCAAATCCATTTTTGGAAGACTTGGAGGACTTGCCGCCTAGGCCCAATCATCCACCACCACTACCATCCTTTGGTACAATTGAGCGAATAGCTCATGACGACCATCATTTGACCCAAACGCCCCGTTAGGGCCAAGACCTCTTCTTTTCCATCCCATCCACAAGGAAATCCATGGTCCTTTGTATGGGGATCAACCACTTCATACATCAATGTCTCCTCACATAGAGGACATTGAGGAATCCATGTGGGAAGATCACCCCACCAAAGAAGAGATTCAAGCCGAACTCCATCATCTCCACCAATTTTCAAATATGGTGGATTCTCATCTAAATGATGCTATGCAAGCGTGCTTTGCTAGCCTCTATAATCACCACTCCAAACACCAACACCAACATCAACACCTCCACCATTCCACCACAACAAAACCGAGGAACCATACTACCCTCTTAGGCATGGTTGCTCCAATTGTGAGCAAACCGCCCAAATAACCGAAAGGACCCGGGTGATGGTCCATGAGCTTCAAGAGGAAATGAGGTTCATCCTCAACCACATCCTAGAGCGCCTCAATATTCTTGCTCATCCACCACCTCAATAAGAGGGTCATAGCTTACTTTCCTTAAGCTTTTCTTATTTTTCTAGGATTTTTCTTGTATTTTTTTATTTTCTATGATAATTTCTTTCTTAGAATTTTATCATTGTACTAAACACTTCATTGTGTTCCCTTTTCATGATTCTTAAATCATGAATAATTTTAACAAATGAATGGTGTTTCTTATATATTGTTGTTGCTTGTTACATGGTGTTTGGAAATGCTTGTGATGATGCTTATAACTAACAACTTTTTTTTTTGTATCTTTTTCATAATCCATGTATCTTTCTCTTGGCACCCAATTTAGGGGCATTGGTGGGGAGATAATGGCTCGGGCTCATTACACATTCCTCCCATCTACTTTTGTTGAGACAAAATGGGGAGAAATATAGAACTTCCTTATATTTGACTTTCGAAAAGTCAACTACATCTATGACTTTTTGAAAAAGTCAACATCATGCTTCATTGGTTATATTTGACTTTGGAAAAAGTCAAAGCGCACATTGACTTTCACGAAAAATTCATGTCTAAATTAGACATTTGCATTATCACTTTCAAGTTCTAAAACTAATATGTCAACATCACTCTCATATATTATATAAATATCTAGTTCTTTATCATTATAAGCTTAAAGCTTGTCAAGTTTAATAGATATTAAAACAAGCTTTTCCAAAATAATATCTTCACCACTCAAGCATTTACATTGTGATTAATCATATCTTGATATGAATCTAAACCATAATGTATGATAGTAGTTTTTTGTTCAAGAATGTTTTGGTTTCTTAAAACCTAAACATTACATATGTATTTACATATTTCTAAAAATAGAAAAACAAACACATGACATCATGTAGTGCATCATTAAAATCCTTGGAAGATTTCACTAGATTCTATATGTAGATTTAGACTCTACATATCTTACACAATCTTGGATAGATTTAGTTGACTTTGGTAAGATTTTGAGATCTTCTTTAATGGACCTCGGCGACACCAAATATTATCTGGTAGGAACCCTTTTAAGGGGTCCGTGGTGCTTGCTGATGTTTTTTGCTATAAATAGCAAAGCCAAACCAAGTTGTTTTTCATCCCTTTCTATCATATTCTCATACATTCCTTCTCTTTAACATTTATAACTCAGTTTCATGTCATATTAGTGATCTCTTTTGTAGCAAAGAAGATCAAGATACATTCAAGCTTCAACAAGAAGTTGGAAGTCTTGTTTGTTTGTTGTTGTATGATCTTGTATTGATTCATACATCATTGTTGTACCAAACCATCATAATCTTATGAGTGTGAGTGGTTAGTATTTTAGTCCTTAAAATACATTGTGTGTGGGAGTGGGTGTACCCTTGAAAAGAACTCGACATCTAGCTTAGTGTCGGAAATAATGTGTAAGCAAAGTGTAAAGGTTTCTCCACCGTTGAAAGGAGCTTGTTGACTAGTGAAGTTAAACTCTCGAGTGTGAGACTCGGGGAGTGGAGTAGGGCAAGGAAAAAGAGTCCTTGTAGACGAACCACTATAAACAACTTGTTGTGGTTTGATTGTTTCTTTCCTTATCTCTTTTATATATTGTTTGCTTATTTCACTAACATATCTAAGATCAATATCAATTGATCTTTCAATAAGTTTCAAAACAAAGTTTTTAATCTTTAAACTATTCAACCCCCCTTCTAGTTTTCATGATATATATATATATATATATATATATATATATATATATATATATGGGAAAATATTAGTACAATTAATTGTAGATTGAAATTTAATGATTTTATACTAAAATGTGGGTCCCAATTTATTTTGTAGGTTGATTCTTTTCTACTGGAACCACTTGAATAATTGCTAGTGTATTTTATGAAGGATATTATTAGGTTAAGTTTTGCAAAAGGAGGTGTCGCAATTTAAAACATGTAGCCAAGTTATCCTCTATATATATATATATATATATATATATATATATATATATATATATATACTACTTTATAATGCATTTAGGCCTTCTAAAATTAGAAAGCTTAAAAATTAAGCCTTCTAATTTTAGAGGCTTAAAATTAGATAATGAGCTCCAATCATGAGATGACATGTGCATTCTTATGAACTCCAAGGCACTACTAACAATTTCCAGCCAACTCCTATAACCAAAATTAAGATAAGGAGCTCGATTATAAAATGACGTATTATTAATACCTACAACTAAAAATTAATCTTTATTTTTAAATTAAAATATCTTTTTATCTACTTATTTATATTATAATCTAATTTCATAATATTTTCTAAAATTTTATGCTCTTTAATTCAACATCCATTTTAATATATTTTTATGAGTTTTAGTTTTTATATTTTTAGTGAGTTTATTTTATTTTAATTCAAAATTTTACAACTTTAACATTTATTTCATTTATTCCAATCATATTATAATTATTTGGTACCAGCCGCATTCTTGGCAGAGTACCTTCTAAAATATATATATATGGGGATATATTAGCTACAATTAATTGTAGGAATTCATTCTAATTTTGTCTTAAAATGTAGGTCTGATTATTTTTTTGGGTCCAGTTCTTTTACATTAGGTCTAGAATCATTGTTAGTTCTATTTTTAATGAAGGATTGTAGATTGGTACAAAAATTGTGTAGTATCCCTATATATATATATATATATATATATATATATATATATATATATATATATATATACTATATATGTATATATGTATATATGTGTGTATATATATATATATATATATATATATATATATATATATATACATCATATATATATCCTTAATTTTCTTACAAATCATGTTCACTAGTGTTATCTTCTTTTTTGCTTGGCTTCACGGTAATTATAAAATCATACTAGGCTGAACCTCAACTATCTCAAACCCTTTTGAGTGATTCCGTGCACCACTGTCGCGGCATCATGAGCTGCAAATAGAAAAATGAAAAAACAAAATCAAATATACCATAACAGTAGATAGAAAAGAAAAATGTATACAAAATGACTTGCCCTCGTCCTCTAACTAACACTGGACCATCTATCAAGTCTTTAGATAATGAACTACTTGGTTTTCCATTCACGACCAGTATCCACATTTGATTGAAGTTGCTTAATGGAAATATCACCATAGGTTGCAGCATGTTCTGCTATTACGACTTCTTTATTCGCTATTTATTTTCTTGTTTCTTACACATAGGTTCCATTAGAAGACGATTAGTTAACTAAGGTAACACCCCAAGTTAATATTTAAAAACATGCATATATAAACAAAATCCCATGCAATGTATTTATCAGAAATATTCATTATTCAACATAAACTGAAATTAATCATGATTTCACAATGCAAAACAAACACAAGAAAACATTACATACCTTAATCACCATAGGTCGCAGCATGTTTTGCCATTACGGCTTCTTTATTTGCGATTTATTTGCTTGTTTCTTACCTGCTCCAATTCCAATAGAAGACGTTTAGTTAAGTAGTAACACCCCAAATTCATATTTAAAAACGTGCATATAGCGATGGATCTGGACACACACTTGTGTCGGTGATATTTTATTATATTAATAAGCCGCGTGAAATTTATTAGTAATACTTGAGCGGATTATATGATGTATTGTAAGTAAACACAGTTAAACACAAAACTAAGCTCCAATATTATTAAGATAATCTGGTGATCTTCTGCAATCACTAGGGTTACACCTTGACTTATGTGAATGATCGCATTATGTAAATTAGTACCCTAAGACAATGACCTAGGACCTCCCTTTATAGTACAAGGAGTCCTTTACAAGATAAGTATAAAGCTAACAATATAGAATATACAAAAGATCTTTTCTATACTTATCTAAACCACGCGATCTTCCTTGATTATCTAATAGCGATGGTAACCATGCCGAGAAGTGGTATCGTTTCCATAGTGCACTCTGCGGTGTCTTCCACAACTATCGGTGGTAACATATTATTCCAACAATCCTCCCAAACTTATGATTTTTACGCAAATCAATAAGTTTCTTCAATCTCATTATCTTCAAGTTTGGGGAATTCTACCAAACACTTCATTCTTTCGCCCAAATTGAATAGCTCTTTGAACATTGATCTTGAAGCACAGTAACAATGCTCTGACCTTCTCCTTATCTTCATGAACTCTTATATTAGTACCTCAACATCACAATAGAGTTCCATTTCGAGTGGATATTCATTCTCGGCAAGCATGAATGCATCTACTTTATTCTTTGTAGAAACATGATGAACTTCACATGAATCATAGTAGAACCATTTAGTACAGGACATGAACATGAGAATTTCCAGAAATCATCATTAACATCGGGTTCATAGAGCCTTCTAAGATTAACCCATAACTGCATCTCCTTCATATCTTTGAGATCTTGAGCATCAAACCTTTCTTTAACTAACTTCCATAGTGTATCAAGATCATCTCTGTCAAAAGCTTTGATAAGATATTCAAATTGAATGAATGATTGAGTTTCACCACCTAGCCTTGTGATCTTCCATGTTGGAGCAAAATTGCTAGCGGTGTAAACTTCCCAATCAATGATAGGATGTCGACTGCAGTGGTTCGGATAAAAATCTTCTTCTTCAATCCACAAACATATCGGTCGGTTGTTCTTGGTGAACTTCCGGTTGGAACTTCTTGTTCTTCACAAACTTTGTCTTCTTATGGTCGAATTTATGCTGGCCTTTCTCTTCAAATCAAGATACCTTCTTGCTTCTTCTTCAGAGTCCATTGGAATGAAATCTTTATCTTGTCTTTGAAATCTGTAGTAGATACTTTCAACCTTATCATCAGGCATTCCTTTGAATTGATATCTTTTCGACCACCAACATTGCAACAATAAGTCTTCATGTATGCACCACATTGCCTTAGTTGGTTGCCTTGGTTTCTTTGACCCTACTTGAGAACTAATCACATCTTGAAGTGCTTGATTATTTTTCATCTGAATAAAATCTTTCAATGGCGGTTCTTTGTTCCTCAATTAAAGATTTATCAGCTACAAGGTCAATTGCCTTCTTCTTGATTACTGAATCATTTGCAATCAAGAAATCTATTTCTTCTTCGGTAGGTTTTATATCTGAACTCAAGTCTTCTCGAATATTGTAGGTTGAGCGATTGGAAAGTGGATCTTCTAATTGATCTTCCATTCTATCTAGCCTTTTAGCCTCCATAAAGCTTGCAATCTCCAATTCTTCAAGCTTTTTCTTTTTGAAACAACTTGTGCTTAGTAATCTTTTAGCAATTTCTCTATCAAGAGCAATCCCGAACTTGTTCTTTCTTTGAAATCTTCTTCTTGTTTGCTCCTTGCTTTGCATATGACTTTCGTTGTCTTTCTTTGGTTTATCAATTTCTTCACTTGCGGTGGCAATATCATGTCAGCGGTGGGAATATTTGGCTCTGCGTGGAAATTGGATCGATTGGTAAAATCAGTTGCGATAGAAGATATCTTGCTCTAGTTGCTCTTCCGAGTATTATATTCCTCGCACCTTTACTAGAAACACCTTCATCTCCAAAATCAATTCTCCTCACGAGGTTTTGGCATCTGTTTTCCTCCCTGTTTGGGAGAATGACCCAAATACTCCTTTGAAATCTTCGAATCACCATCATGAGAGTGAAGATGGAGATGATAACAAACAAATCTTGCTTTTTCTTTGCTTTAACCACTGCAACTCTTCCTTCAAGGTCTGAATCTCCTCCTTCAAAGATGTAATATCCTTGGCATGCTGCTCCTTAAGTTATGCCAAGTCTTGTTCTAGAGATTTAAACCTTTGCTAATGTTGTACAAATTTCCGGCAATTCCATTGGTTGCCCATTTGCCTCAACACTTCCAAGCTGTGTGACCTTTGGGAGGTGAATCATAGGGCATTGGTTTGAGATTCCTCCTCCTAGTTGGACTAGGTTGAAAGCTGGAACCACCAACTTTGCTTGTTCCTAAACCAAAAGGATCGGTACATCTTTGTGTTTGTAATGAAGGAGTTATCATTTTTTGCCTCCTCTCATAGGTGTGGCGGTGGAGTATAATCAATATTTGGAACAGTGATTATTGGTGTAGTTTGTACTTGTGAAATCTTTGCAAGCATTTGAGGAAAGAGAGGTGTAAAATCCATATTGCCATCTTTATTCATGTTTTGAAAAACTTTAGGCTTAAGGCAACGGATTTTGTAAATGTTTTTATGGGGTTTCAGTTGAAACTCATTTAGCACTGCTTGCACAAACCTTGGATACATTAAAAATTTTGTAGAACTCTTTACATTGCCTTGCATACTTTGAAAAATATATTTTGACAATTAAAGTCCTATCTAAGCTAGACAAACCAAAGGGTAAGCCATTGTGAAACTGAATTGTTCATAAGATGTTTTCTTAGGACTTAGGCAATGCAAAAGAGTATGTATCAAAAAGTTATTGGGGACAAAAACGCTCTTTTGAAATTAGCCTTTTTATCAGTGGTATCATACCCCATGGATGATAAATTTTCATGTATTTCAGGCATAGGTAATGTGATGATACCATTGAGATCATCCAATTGAAGAACTCTCCTCAAGGATGCCTTAGTAACATCAATAGTTACCCCATCCACAGTGGCTCTTAGAGCATCCACTGTTTCATGTGTATCTCTATTCTCAAGTGTTATGGACTGAAGCGGTCCAAACTGTTTGATTTGAGAGATATAGATTGTGGGATTTAAAAGTAAAGCATACCTTATATAGGTTGTATGAGAGTCCACAATCGATGAAAAAGGAACCACTCTTCTCGTTTGACTTTTCTAGGGCCACTTGGTTTGTGCTCATGCAAATTTTAATGGTGCCATAGAAACTTTTGATGAAAAAGATATTATGTTAGGAAATTGAAGGAATAACTAGCCAATTGAGGCAAAAGATATATAGAGATAGGGTTTAAGAGTTTTGCGCAAGAAAGATTATCTAAGGAAAGTATTTATCTTTAGGGGATAAATATCAAATAGGAAAGTAGATAATCTTCAAAAGTTACCTATATATATATGGAAAGCAATTTTTCTAGCGGCTAGTAAAAAATTAATTCAAACGACACTTGATTTAGCGGCTAGATCAACGATGGTAAAAATACTACTTGTCGATTAGGAAATGAACTAGCATTGGTATAATTTTTACAAAATTTTCAAGAGATGGTAAAGAAAAACATATAAAAACTAGACACTCTTTATCATAGTTTTAGCAAACTACCACTATCAACAGTTTGATATGTCTTTACCATGGGCGTTTGCTATGGACTGTAACTCTTAATCATAAAGAATATGGTGAGTTGATAACCATATATTTTTGGTAAACTATCAACCATAAATGGATTTGACAAGTCTTTACCACGATGAGTTTGCTCTGGACTTGTTGATTCTTATGTGAATTAGACATGGTGAATCAATAACCATTTGTTGTGTATCTCAAATATACACCTTTAAGATCAACTCCGTCTATCTGCATAAAAAGTTATTGACAAGCAAAACAAAGCACAAAAACATATACAAACCGATACAACAATGTTAGTACAAGAGACTTCCCTCAACACCAAGACCTTTAGACACAAAAATTTTATGGATTTAGCATTCAATACTTGTTACCAAGTCTTGAAATCTTCCCACATCAAGTCCTTTTGTTATAATCAGCATAGTTGTCATCAGTATGAATTTTGACAACTTGAATCAGTCCTTTTTCATAACAATCTCTTATGAAATGGTGTCTAATTTCAATATGTTTAGTCTTTGTGTGTTGAAGTGGATTCTTAATAATGCAAATGAATGCCTTTATTGTCAATATGAATGATGGTATTCATGAAATTGTACCCATAGTCAAAGTTGATTCAAGCCATAGAACTTGAGCAAACCTTAACTTGTGACCATACTCTGCCTCATTGATGAATTAGCCACCATTGTTTGTTCTTACTGCTTTGCCATGACACTAATCATTTGCAAAGAAATTGGCATCACTTGTTGTAGATTTTCTATCAAACCAAGCTCGGCTATAGTCCTTATATCAGAGTAAGTGAAATCTAGAGAATTCTCTAGGGTACCATAATTCGAGTAGGAAATGCTTTAAGATATCTGAAAATCTTCTTCCACAGCAGTCAAGTGAGAGAACACAGGAGTGACTTGAAACCTTACACAGGCATACTTTGCAAAACATAATATCTCGGTCTAGATGATGTAAGATACATCAAAAAGAACCAATCATAGACCTATACATGTGCATCAAGCTGCTTCACCACTATTTTCTTTCAGTTGATGTGTAGTCTTATCTGCATGGGTCTTTGGATGACTTTGCATCGGTGAATTTGAACTTCCTTAGTATCTGGCCATATTTATCTTGATTGATGAAAATACCATCTGGCTTTTGTTGTACTTGAAGTCCCAAGAAGAATGGGAGTTCACCCATAGAACTCATCTGGAATTCCTCTTTCATTAGTTTTCAAATTCTTTGCACATCTCTGTCTTTGTAGATCCAAAATGATATCATCAACATATACTGCAACTAACAAGATATCATTCTTGTCTTTCTTGATGAACAAAGTTTGATCCACTCTGCTTCTATGAAACCCATTATCAAGAAGATAAGTAGTCAAGGTCTCATACCATTTTCTTGGTGCTTGATACAAGCCATACAATGCTTTAACCACCACAGCCACTTTGTTAGGATATTGAGTCTTCAAAGCCGGAGGTTGTGAAACATAAACCTCCTCATCAATCTGCCCATATAGAAAAGCACTTTTACATCCATTTGATAGACTTTAAAGCCCATAAAGGATGCAAGGCTAGAAACGACTGATTGCTTCAATCGTGCAGCGGGGCAAACACTTCTTCATAATCAATACCCTCCTCTTAAGTGTATCCTTGAGCCACAAGCCTAGCTTTTGTTCGATAACAATTCCTCTTTCATCCTTCTTGTTTTACGAACACCCATTTAGGTACCTATTACCTTCTTGCGGGCAAATCACAAAGCACCCAAACCTTTTGAAGCTTGAATTGAAGCAATTCTTCTTGCATTGCTTCTACCCAACTTTCATCTTCAAGTGCCTTGTATACATTCTTTGGCTCCATTTGTGACAGAAAACACATGAAAAAGACATTCATTCTTGCCTTCATGATTATTAGATTCATAGATTTCATTAATAAATCCATGAATATAGAAAATATGTTTGTCTTCTAGTCTTCACTAGTGAATTTAATGACCTCAATCACATTTTCAAGAGGATGTGATTTATGAATAAGTATGGGGAGTCGAGGCTGCAATCTCATTTGGCATATTTGAGATTTCAACATCATTGGCTTGAGCTCCTCATAACTAGAGTTTTACTTTCCACTTACGGTGTTGCAGTGGAAACTTCTAGCCCTAGCATGGAATCACGAATTTCCCTGCTTTTGGATCTTCAGTGTTCATGTTGCTATCTCCTTTCTTACCAGAATCATTAGAAGAATGAGCATCTCCAGTCTTTGGAATATCATCATTATCTGCATAGTCCCAAAGAGGCAAACTGAATTCATCTTGATCATCTACTTGATCCTTCTGCAGGTTCATCATCATGAAACTCTTACGAACACAAATCATAAGAAGATATACCTGTAGAGATAGGTACATAATTCATAGTATGGGTTAGTGTATCAAGATCAAACAGCCTTTCGGACCGAGTTCCTTTGACATTCACTGTTTTCGGGGAACTCAACATGCAGATTTTCTTCAATCTTTAGGGTTCTTAAGTTGAATACTCTGACTTCTTGACCATGGAATACCCAACAAAATACCCTTCATCAGCTTTTTCTTCAAATTTGCCCGGATAATCTATGGTATTGAAATAGTAACGACATCCAAATGGTCTCATGAAGTCAAGGATAGGTGGTCTACCCTAAATAACTCATAAGGTGTCTTGTTCTTTGTTTTCACTACTAAAACCTTGTTTTGTACATAACAGCGTGTTAACTGCTTGACTAAAGTGATTGGCAACTTAGAATCACCAACATGGTTCTAGCATCCTCATAAGTGTCTGTTCTCCTCTCAGAAAACACCATTTTGTTGAGGAGTTCTAGCAACATTAAATTATCTTTTAATACCTTTATCTCTGCAAAAATCATCCATAACTCTATTCTTAAACTCGGCCCATTTATACTTGATGATTTTCACTTTTAAATCATATGGTTTTCTACATGCGATAAGCGTCTTAAGGATGCCAGTTGATTCATCCTTTGTATTAGAAAAAACCCATGTAAACCTGCTTTGAAATCGCCGATTTACAACAAGACAATACTTCATAAGGTTTAAAATTTTGCTCACGGATGTAGGACCAAATAAGTCCATATGTAACATTTGAAGTGGGTGAGCAATAGAGTTAACCAACATTGACCTGCGAAGCTACATGTTGTTTGCCTTTTAGACAAAGCCACTGAGGTTTGATCATTTCAAATCTTTTACGGTAAGCCTCTTACAAAACCATCTTTGACAATCTTATTAATGGTTTTGAAGTTAACATGACCAAGACTTCTATGCCATAGCATGGATTCATCCATTGTGGCCTTTTCAATCAAGCAAGCATAATCATCTTATAAACATGTTGTCCATATCAAAGCTATATAAATTGCCTTTTCTAGGAATCTAAGAAGAATAAGACTTTCATCGGGGCATCTTAAAATCCTTAGAGAGAACAAAACACATATCTTTGGTAAAAGAACATTGTTTTGCTTGTCACACATTTGTGACACACTAAAAAGATTGTACTTAACCTCTTTTACATAGTACACAGGTTCAAAGTCCAAGTTACCAGTTTTGATGATCCTTTGGATCGATGTACTCTAACCAAACTAACTTAAATAGTTTGTTAAGGGTTTAATAACCTCGGATAAATCCTAAGCTATTAACAATGAAACACTGAGCAATCTTTATCAAGTACGCGGAATTTACTTAACAAAGCTAAGAAGAATATAACTTTATTAATAACTCTAAAACACTAAATATCGAACTCTCTAAAACTCTAATATTGATCGTACTTTAGGATTCTAAACACACATAAAACTCGTTACTCTAATACCAATCTAGGGGTCCTTTTATAAGCTCAAGGATAACCCTAAACGGTTTACAATTCTTATCCTTGTACGTCAAGTAAACAATACTTAGAAAGTTCTAGATAAACATAACTTTCTATCTTTAATCAAATACAACCGACTTTAACTTTACAGTACTTTAATGAATAAGCAGTACTTTGACTTTTATTGATACTTTAACTTCTTGCGATTACTGTCATTACTTGATTTTTTGTTAATCTTGACACTTTAAATCTTGAACCTTAATCTTACTATCCCAACAATCCTCTCCTAACTTGAATTCTACTTGTTTGATTTCAAGTTCCTTTGTAGATTTAGCTTTAACATCTTTATCTTCAAATTTTATCTTTGTAGATTCTCTGCTTGTATCATCATCAAGGTAGTCTTGATTTGTATAATTCTTTTCGGCATCAATCAACAATCTTATTTCTTTTAGCAACATTCAGCAAGCTCCATCTTTTCAGCAGACATAAGACAATTTGTACATTTAATTCGGTTAAGTTCGGTCTATTCTCATCACTTCCATGTGTGTAAACTCCCGTGAGAGGTGAATCATTGAAAATTTAATGGATTTAATGTCTCACAAAACCATTAACTCGAGTAGCCAAATGTTTTGATGTGAAAGATCATGGTACACTAATAACCATATGATTTTTAGCAAATCATCAGTTATCAACAGATTTGATTTGTCTTTACCAAAAGTTGTACCCTTTTGGACTAGTTAGTTCTTTCATCATGGTGAACTAATTACCATATAATGGTTTTTCCTGACCTTTACCACAAGCCATTTTCTTGTGGGCTAGCCAACTCTTCACATTAACCGATATGGTGAGTTGATTACCATACAACTTATTAGCAAGTTGTCAACTAAAACGGTTTGAAATATCTTTAATAGAGCTTTTGCTCATGGATTAGTCAATCCTTTTGTAACCATGATGGATTGATAACCTATTTTTGTTACCATCTCAAAAACCATTTATTTCTTCTAACCTTTGTTTCAAAACATTTATTACTTAACAAAGTTTTTCAAAATCGATTCACTGGTTTAAAAGCGCAAAAGCAGTACTGATTAAAGTCTTTGTTTTGATCAGCGATACTGAATAAAGTATTGATATATCAAAATTTTAATCAATTAAGATTCATACCAGTTATTCATCATCATCAGCAATTGTAGTCCATCGATAAGCACTTGATGATGACCGGCGTGCTATTTCATTATCTTCTTCTACTTCCATTCCATGCTCCACATCCTCCTCATAAGTTACGGTGTAAGAGGATATCTTATCACTAACATGGAATCATCGTCCCATCTTCTAGCTCAGAACATGTACTCCGATTCTTCAAAGAATCTCCAGCAAATATCTCCCAATCTTCTTGGCTTTTCAGATCTCAGCATTACTTGTTTCTTCGGTTTCCTAAAGCAGTTATGAGATCTCCAAGCAAGACTAAACCATATCCTTGTGGATGTGTTCTATTATATTCTTTTTACCACATGATACAAATGGAGTAAATCTACTCTATCAATTATATGCAATAAATCCCATAGCATATTGAATACCTTGAAACTTTCATCTTCTTTGTGAAACATTAGATAATTCCCATCTTTTGACTCAACAACTTCAAAAGTAGTTATTGGAGATTTGTTCATCTTGAATTCAACATCATCTTTAGAATACTCAAAATCTATTACTCTTAAGTAATTCCTTAGCTCATCATGTTATAGACCTTACTCAACTTTCTTTGATGACTGTTGATCTTTAACTCGATTTTTCTTTTTCTTTTCAAACTTTCTTTTCTTTCTTCTTCTTTGTAAGCATCATCATCTTTAAAATCTTTAATACTATCAACTTGTCTCTTATATTCTTCTGAGCCGACATCATATATAACTCTTTCAAATTAACATAATTCAGCTTGTTCAATCCAACATATCCTTTCTTCTTTAGATATGCCATCATTCCTTTCCTTCGCAAATTCGGTCTTCTTGGTAGCGAAGAAATAGGAAGTGGTGATGGTATAACATTCCCGCATTCAATTCTTCTTGTAATTTCCTAGATGCTTCTTCATTCATAGCTTCTTCTTCTTTAGCAACCTCAGCATTCAGTTCAGCTTGTACCTTTCTAGCTGCTTCTTCATTCATAGCATTTTGAAGCTGCCATTATATGTGCTAAAGTAGGTTTCTTTTCTTCTTACTTCTACCAATATAACTTTTCCTTTATCCTTAGGATCAATAACAGGTTGAGAAGCTCTTGGTTGTTCTTCTTCTTGCACTCTGGATGCTAACACCCCTTGGTATTGATAAATCATGCAAGATCTCAGCA
This sequence comes from Chrysanthemum makinoi, assembly GCA_910596185.1. Classification (NCBI taxonomy): domain Eukaryota; kingdom Viridiplantae; phylum Streptophyta; class Magnoliopsida; order Asterales; family Asteraceae; genus Chrysanthemum; species Chrysanthemum makinoi. The sequence goes on along the minus strand of OU343224.1, from coordinate 24,250,112 downwards.
ATGGTTTCGTCATCACTTGCAGTATGTATAGGTTTTGGTGTGTCAGCTTCTTTTCGGTATGACAGTTGAAGGACCAGCTTCCTCTTCAAAGTTTAACAACCTTGGAGTAATCAATTCTTGTCAGAAAGTTCGGAAAAACGATTACTTTGATAAATTGTACCTTGATCATGATACTTTGAACTTGAACATCAATAACTTGTCCTCAATTACCTTGTGTTTGAATATTTGTACCTTGAACTCAGGTCCTTTCTTCCTCGGTACTTTCAATATTAACATGTTCTTGATTACCTTGAGGTTCATTCTCTTTAACAACATCTTCTTTCAAATTCTTTTCTTCTAAATTCCTCCCTAATTGGAATGAAGATTGTTTTTGAACCTGTTGGCGTTGGGTCTTCTGAAACTTCCTTTGCTCCTTCTTTTTAGATTTGACCCATAGACGATGATGTTGAACCAATGGCCAGACAAAATTCTTGAGTCTTCTAAACTTGAGCTTCAACTTCTTAATCTGTTTAGCTTGAGCCTCGGTTGTTTTCTTCAATTTGACTAACTCCTTGTCGAACATAATTATCAATGTCAAACCTTCAGGGGGTATGATATGTGGATCATCTCCTGTAATGGGTGAATGTTCCTCTAGTTGAGAATCGAGCAGATATTTGTGGAGATGGGAAGGTAAAGCGCAACATCATCTTGAACTTCATTACTTTCGTGGCAGTACCTTGTGATGCGAGTACTTCTTGGGATCGCAGCCATGAGAAGCGGTACCTTCAGCCGATTGCCGCACAGTATCGATTGCAGCCAGGCGTTGCACTTCTCTCTTCATCCTCTGCGGTGTCACTCGGCGACAGACTTCCATCATAGAAGTAGTCAATGGAGTGTCCCTTCCAATGAATAAATCACTCTTCCTCGCCATGAAAGTAAAAATCTTGGCTTGTTGTACCACAACTTGTTAAAAGACTTGCCAGGCTTTGGTACATCCGAAAGTTGTTTTTGGGAATACTTGAACAAACCTTGGATACATCAACCATTTTGAACCATGAGTGATGTGTGAAACCATTCCATCTAGAATTAGCCTTGAAAAATGAAAACGATCATTAGCTAATCCCACTATAGCGGTCTATGTTAGATCCAAATTGCTCCCATGAGGTACTTTTAGCACTAATACAATGAAGCATACATGCTCCAAAACTTCAGTGAGGACAAAATAAGGTTTCACGAATGTTTGTTTAGTTAAGGACCTTACATAACCAATGTCCCTAAAGATCCCAAATCAGGTTGCTTATCAAAGCAGGTATTTCATCTTCATCATCAAACAATAAGTCTTCAGAATAGAGGCTTCGGAACCTTCTGATTCTTCCGACAGCTGTAGCTTGAATATATTTTTCATCATTCTCCATATGAACCCTAGCAGTTTCCCAAAATTGTTGAATCCAGGGATCAATGACATCGGTTCTACTAATTGCAAACTAATTGGCGATCCAGAAGAAAGTCGATATATCATGAAAGATTACATTTGCCAGTCTTGTCTAAATTCGCCACCATGTTGTGTTTTGAAACAGTATTACGATTCGCCATTGATGATTATATGATCCGGATAGAAATAGAACGAATAAAATAGGTGAAAGTGAGAGAAATATGGAAAAGATTAGGAGATATCAATATGAGAGGAAATTAGGAGTAGTTATTTATAGGTGAGATTTAAAAATCACAACCATCAATAACAAAGTGCAGATTAGGTGTAATTACCCTCAATATTACGTTGGAACAGTACTTCATAAGACAAACAGCACTTTCCGTGTGGTACTAGCGATTACTAAAAAATCAAAAGCAGTACTTTTCCATTCTCTTCCACAACACAAATAAACATGAATATCCTACCCTCAAGCAATGCATAGGACTATACTTACACTAAATAGTCCTCCCCTTAAATGTAGCTCAGTAATTGATCATGCCAATACTCACCACCAAGTGAGTAAATCTAGAAACATCAAATCCTTTGGTGAGTAAATCATTATTATCATCTGTATGCACCTTGACAACATTAAAGAGCCTATGCTCATAACAATCTCTGATGAAGTGGTGCCTAATTTGAATATGCTTGGTTTTGGAATGATAAACTGGATTCTTCCAATAAAATAGTACTCTCATTATAAATATTGATAGGAGTATTCTTGAAATTGAACCCATAATCCAAGAGTTGATTCTGCATCCACAACACTTGTCCACAACCTTGCTTGCAGCCAGCATATTCGCTGAGTTGATGATGTTCTGCAATTGTTTGCTTTTACAACGCCATGAAACTAATCTTCTTCAAGATATTGGCATCCACTGTGGTTGATCTTGTCATAATTATCACATGCATAATCACTATCGAAAAAGCTTCCAAGTGAAAGGTGAATCCTGGATACCACAACCCCACTTAGGTTGTTGTTTCAAATAACAAAATTCTCTTCCTGCATTCATGTGAGAGACCTTAGGTGTGACTTGATATCGTGCACATAAACAAATAGCAAACATGATATCAGGCCTTGATGCGAGAATACATAAGACATCTAATCATGGATCTAGCAACTTGACTTCTCTTGGTTGTCCATCTTCATCCTTGCCCAATGAGTTGATAGATTTAATAGGTGTAGTAACCAGGCTTCATGTCATCAAAATTGAACTTCTTAAGTATGTCGGGTTACATACTTGTCTTGACTTATGAAAATTCCTTCCTTTGGTAGCAACGAAGTCCCAAAAAGAAAGTTAACTCACCCATTGAACTCATTTGAAATTCATTGCACGCAGACTCTCAAACTCCTTGACCATAGATGTTTGGTAGCTCCAAAGATGATACCATCTACATACACTTGAACTAGCATGATATCCTTCTTATCTCTCTTGATAAACAAGGTCTTATCGATAGCTCCTCTCCTATAACCATGTTGCAATAAAAAAGGTAGAGAGCCTTTCATACCAAGCTCTAGGTGCCTGATGTAAGCCATATAGAGCTTTGACAACTTTGTAGACTTTGTTTGGATGTTTAGGATCTTCAAAACCAAGAGGTTGTTTGACATAAACTTCCTCTGTAATCTTGCCATATAAAAAGGCACTCTTAACATCCATTTGATAAACCTGAAATCCCATATAAGATGCAAAAGCAAGAAATATTGTGCTTGCTCAATCCTTGCTGAGGGCAAACACTTCATCATAATCAACTCCTTCTTCTTGTCTATAGCCTTGGGCAACTAACCGTGCTTTGTTTTTGATAACATTCCCTCTTTCTTCTCTCTTGACTCTGAACACCCATCTTGTACCAATGACCTTACACCATCGGAAGATCACATAATACCCAATCTTCTTGAAGTCTGAATTGTAGCAGTTCTTCTTGCATAGCTTCACCCAACTCTCGTCAATGCGAGTAATATTCTTGGGTTCCTCTTAAGAATAAACAAGTAACAGACATGTTTGATCGTCCTTATGATTCATCTGTTTTGTTTATAGAAAAGCTAAGTAAAAACATTATGAGGTTTAGTAAATTTCTTAGCTCTGTGTCTAGTCATCACTCCCGAAGTAGAAGGACCAATGATTTGATCAGTAGGATGATTCTTATGAATTCTTAAGTTTGGAGCCTGTGGAACTCCATAAGTATCATCCAAATTAGTGAAATCACATCTTCATTGGAATCAGAAAATACCTTCATCTTCAAACTCATCATCATTATCTTCAATCCGGCATGGTAGGATCATCCAAATCATCCAAAGTACTGGTAACTGGCGCATCAGTACTTTGTTCAAAAGTACTTGTCCAAATCTTTGAGAGTACTCTGCAGATGTGTTTTTTTTCTTTGCTTCTTCATAAGCTCTTCTTTGATCATCAGTATAAGAATGTGCTATACATCTTGAAAAAAATCTGATTAAGTTCATCTTTAATAGATTGATCCTCAGCAGTCAATGAGGATTTTGGCTCATCAGTACTTTTCTCTGTCTTAGCAGGTTTAGGTTCTTCATCATGAACGACGCCGGTCTAATATGGACTCCGTGAACAACATCTTGTACCTCTTCTTCATTGTGTACAAGTTGATTCTCTTCTCTAACAGGAACATAATTCATTGAAGGAGTCAAAACTTCAAGATCAAACATCTAATCAGGACCTTTACCCTTTTGATTTTCTTGATCTTCTAAAACTCAACATGAAGACAATCTTGAACCTTCTTAGTGACTCTGTTGTACACTCTAAATCCCTTGCGTTACGTGCAATAGCCCAATAAATAACCTTCTTCCGACTTGCCATCAAATTTACAGTTATCAATTGTATTAAGAATAGTGAGAGGGCATCCAAAAGGCTTCATAAATCGAATGTTGGGTTTGTTTCTCATCAGAAACTCATAAGGTGTCTTCATCGTGGTTTGGTGGATGATACTCTGTTAAGTACATAGCAAGCGGTACTTACACCTCTCAGAATTGAATAGGTAGGTGTGATCGCAAGCATTGTCCGGCTACTTCTATCAAAGTCCTATTCTTTCTCTCTTCAACACCATTTTCTTTGTGGTGTTCATGCAACGAACTCCCTCTTGATTCCTTTATTAGCACAAAATTCATCCATAAGCTTGTTCTTGAATTAAGTTCCATTGTCACATCTAATACCTCTAACTTTCAGTCTCAGTTGGTTTTCAAGTACTATTATTAGATCATGAATAGCATCAAAAGTATCATCCTTAAATCCTAAGAAAAATACCCAACTGAATCTACTCATCATCACACAATTAAGCGTACTTCTTCTTGTTCAAACTTGTAACAGATTGAGGACCAAATAGATCCATATGTAACTGCTCCAATGGTTCTCTAACATCCTTTCCTCAAGCTTCTACAAGAAGCTTTGTTGTTTACCCTTCTTGAATGCCAAACAGAAGTGATCATTCTTGTAAGTCTTTGAAGGTAAACCTCTAACTAAATTCCCTTTGACCAATTTGTTGATATTCTTATAATTCATGGCCCATCTTCTATGCCACTAATGTGCTTCTTCAAGTGATGCCTTTGCTACTAAACATGTAGCTTTTTAAGAAGAGTGAAGACTCTTCATATCCATTGTACATATATCATTGGTTCTTGGTACTTTGAGTATCACCAAATTATCATCATCAAGCTTGAATTTAGGTGAAAGTATGAGACATTCTGTGTGTGGTGAACAACACAGGATGCTTTTGTGTCCATTTGAGAGACTGACAAACGGTTGAACTTAAGCTCCTTTACATATCTAACATTCTCAAAATCTATGCTACCTGTCTTGATAGTTCCTTTTCCACTAATTCTTCCTCCACTAGCATTATTCCCAAATGCACTTTTCCTCACAATATGGCCTAAAATCGAAATGAATCTCCTTGTCTCCTGTCATGCTTCCAGAGCAACCACTATCCACTATGAGATGATCTTTAAGCTCCTCCTCTGGGTTGCCCTGCACAAAGATAAAAAGTTAGTGTCTTTTAGGAACCCAAGCCTTACGACTTGTTCCCCTTGTGAAGTAACATACTCAAATCCTTGAGTATGTAATCTTCACATTTTTAAACAGAATCAAGCATTATCTTTTGTTTTAAAAGTTGTGGTGGATTTTCACAGAAATTTCTTTTTTCAACAAAACCTCCTTTTATTTTTCAACAAAATCATCTTGACCAAAATCAACTGTTTTGCATTACTTGTTGAAAGTACTGTTTGTTCATCATCAGTACTTTCTTTCTTAACCCATTGAGTTTTAACTTCTGGTGAGAGTCTCTAGATCTAAATACTCTATTGGGTTATGCCTTCTAGATTGATAGTAGTTAGGTCTTCTAGGGTTCCTATTCCAGAGGTGTTGGTGAAAACTGAGCAGTACTTTGAGAAAGTCTGGTCTTGGCTTAGATACCTTGGAAAGTATTTGAAGGTCTGGAGGTTTTGAAAAGGGTCTTCTCGGTAAGGGTACCTAGTTCAGTGCAAGTTTCTATGGTTAAACCTATGTGAATGATTCCAAGCTGGTCTAGTCTCCCTTGGTTTTTGGTTGGTAGTTCTGTTCTTTGGGAACTTACTTAAGTACTCTGAATGCAAGTTACAGTCCTTAATCAAGTGAGTAGGACTAAAACAAACAAAACAAAGTTTTTGTTCTGTGTTTCCAAAGTTTCTTCTTCTATGTGTATGACCAAACCTATCATGTCTTCTAGGTGAATGATGAAAACTATTTTGACCAAAATTATCCCAAAAGGTTTAGATCTGTTGAAAAGGTTTTCTTAAAGAGTGCTGAAGTGTAGCGTTTTGAGGTGTAGCATTACTTTGGGGTGAAAGTCTTGCTTGGCTTAAAATCATCTACCTTAGGTGTTTCAATAGTTTATTTTGAGATTTCATACCTAGATTGACCTTTAAGTTTCTTCCTAAACTCTAAGCTATCTACTCCAAGTCGAGAAACATCAAGCCTAAGAGGTTGATGACTACCAGTCAGGATGAGGGCGCATGATAAGCATTATATTTCTTAAACTCAGGAGGTGTGCCACTAACTGATTCCTCATTACTAGATGTGTCTACATAATTAATGAGTTCATCATCACTAGTGGTTATATCCTCAAAATCACATTCATCGATCAATTGGGTTTTCTATGTTATTAAAATTCATACCAAAACCTAAGCCAGTTTAATATAAGCTTTTCTCGTTTTTCAACATAAGAATGAGAAAGACCTGATAGTCCCCAAGCATTAAACTTTTCTAGTAATTCATCTCTCTCCTTAGTTAATTTCTCAATTTCAGATATCTTACAGTTTAACTTCCATTCACTTAATTTCAATTGATAATCCTGTTGTTCATACTTTTTACTTTAAACCATTTCATTATTTTCATATGTTAAAATTTTGGCTTCCATTGACTCTAAAGTTATTTGATAACCTCTACCCAGGACCTAGCCTTTATACAGTTATCTCTTTCAACCACATAACTATTAGTACTTTTGAAAAAGTCATGACAATTGGAACATACCTCAGAGATAGGGGGTGAACTTGGTGAAGTAGCCATCATAGCAAGTAGAACAGGATCATCTTCACTCTCCATGCTCCAGTCAAAACTTCCAAAAGCATCTTTAGACTCCATAGCAGCATGTCCAGGTTCCTTATCAAAAGCTGTTTTCTAGTCAAAATCTTCCACTGAATCCTCACAGCTACATGATGGGATTCTTGGTTCATCATCAAACTTCAGCACTCGGTCAACCTCTGATAAACTCTCTTGAGCAACCAAAGCTTTTGTTTCTGTAATTGGGATTTCTTTCAACTCTAGCTTTGGTTTCTCAGCTATCATGTTTGCTTGATATTTAGCAAATCTGCATTCCCTTGCAAAGTGTCCAGTCTTTTGACAGATTGAAACATAAATTTTGGATTTAAAAGTAATACCTGTTTTGCTTTGGGTCAATGCTTTTCTGTTTTCTTCGCATCTTGATCCTTGCGGTGATCATAGAAACTTGCACCACGATATCAATTTCTTCAGTGCATCCTCTTCATGCGAGATCTTTACATAAGTGATAGGTGAAACTGGCGTGAAAGAGCATACAACTTCATCTGAGTTGGGGAATGAGTTGGTGTGGGTTCTTGAGCAAAAGTAGGGGTAGTGTAGACAGCAATACTTTGAGCAATAGTACTTTGAGGAGGAGAAGCAGTACTTTTAGTAGAGTGCCCCTCTTCGAGATGACACAAAGGCAATCTGTGAGATTTGGGCTGGTTTGACCATTCATCTCACTCATATACCTCGATGATTGTAGAGATTATCAAAATCCATGGTGTCCAATCCAGGTTGTCCTCTGATCATAGTAGCAATCACATGCCATGTGGATGGCAAACTTCTTAAGAACTTTAAATTAGCATCTTACGAGACCTCTGCTGTATAGCTCCACATCTGAGAAGATTTTGGAATCTGTCATAGCGACATCAAGGCTATCTCTTTCTCCAACAGTAAAGGTTTCAAACTGCTGCTTCAACAGATTTCTGTGCATTTTCTTGGAAGCATCATTACCTCCAAATCTAGTTTTGAGAGCAGCCTAGAGTTGCTTGGCATCTTTAGCATCATGAAATTTGAGTAGGTGTCCATGGAATAGCAACAACAGTATGTTGAGAGCCTTCTCTTGATTCTTTAGTGTTGCTGCTGGTAAGACTGGTTTGGGTGGTTTAGGTTGTCCAGGAACCTCTATAGGGTCTGGAACTACTTCATTGCCATTGACAATCACATTCCACAATGCATGGTCGTGATTGCATATCTATATCATCTTCATGCTCCATAGATCGTATTCGCCCTTCTTAATGATTGGAATCCTTAGTGAGGTTGATGGAGGTGGAACGACGGTCGACATCTTTGGTTTTGTTATTTAACTGGGTTTAAACTGTTTCTTCTTAGTCAGAGTTTCCACACAAGCTCTGATACCACTTGTTGGATCGATGTACTCGGTTTAATAACCTCGGATAAATCCTAAGCTATTAACAATGAAACACTGAGCAATCTTTTTCAAGTATGCGGAATTTACTTAACAAAGCTAAGAAGAATATAACTTTATTAATAACTCTAAAACACTAAATATCAAACTCTCTAAAACTCTAATATTGATCGTACTTTAGGATTCTAAACACACATAAAACTCGTTACTCTAATACCAATCTAGGGGTCCTTTTATAGGCTCAAGGATAACCCTAAACGGTTTACAATTCTTATCCTTGTACGTCAAGTAAACAATACTTAGAAAGTTCTAGATAAACATAACTTTCTATCTTTAATCAAATACAACCGACTTTAACTTTGAGTACTTTGATGAATAAGCAGTACTTTGACTTTTACTTAGCAGTACTTTGACTTCTTGCAGTACTTTGTCATTCTGCAGTACTTTGTTAATCTTCAGCACTTTAACTCTTCAGAACCTTAATCTTCTGTATCCCAACAGATCCCTTTACCAGCAACTTTTCCATTAACTCCACCTCCAAAACTGACATATTGTCCATCATAATGTTCAAAATTTGACAGATAGGACTTGTTTCCAGTCATGTGCCTTGAAAATCCACTGTCTGTGTAGCCTTGATCGATCTTTTGTCCTTGGATGTTCACGCACATAAAGTAAAGAGTTAGTTTCTTTTGGGGACCCAAGCCATGATTGACTTGGATGTGCCTCGTGTATCAATATAGTTAAATCTATCAAAGGTCATTGATACACCATTGGGATTGGTTGATGAGGTAATTCCTTTAGGTTTCCATTCCCAACGTGTTTGAGGCCCCAGCGTATATCCCCCCTTTTTCTTGTTTACAACTCTAGCGATTGGGAACTTTTGAATGAGCAGCTAGCGGCTTTGTTTTGGTACCCACTTTGGTTATAACGAACCTTTTTATTTTTAAAAGTTCTTTTCCCTGTTTGTGCAGATCTTGCAAAAGTTGGTTTAGATTTTGCACTTGAAACAGGTGATTTAGGGTGAGTAGTGTTAACAGTTTTTGCAGTGGCAAAAGTTTTAAGACCACTTCTTAGTTGAACTGCTCTTGGGATCATTTGGCTGTGTGAATTAGGGTGTAAATTGTTTTGAAACCTGTTAGTCTCCACCATTTTATTCCCATGGACTTCCCTTCTCCCAACATGATAGTCATAATAAGCATGTAAATGATCAAAACTACCGAATATAGCATGCCTTATTATACATCACAAAGTCACTACCTAGTTGTTGAGATTTAACATGATTCCAACTCCTTTGGTTACCCCTAGGAGCTGATGACTTGTTCCTATACATCTCAGCATATCTTACAATTGGTCTAGGTTTGTTAACTGGTTTCCTAGGTTCCTCTGTAATAGTATTAACAACTTTTGGGATAGAAGCCTCTACATTCTTTTTAACATTCTCATCAAAAACTGATGAGTCATTAGTACTTTCAAAAACATCAGTTTCATGCTTAACCTGTTCCTCATTTTTCACAAATGTGTCCTTTAGAGGACCATATTCACGTTCAAGTTCCTGAAAATCTTCCAAGCCTGTATGAGCTAAATCTATGCACAGGTGATGGAACACCTGAATGGTGGTGGCACTATATTATAACCCATACGACTTAACTTTACTCTATATTTGAGCATTCCAAATTTTATCAATTGACTTAGACTGATAATAACAGGTGTCTACAGTTAAATTGATATTTTCATTTATCTTTTTAAGTTTTTCAAGCTCTTCTTGGTATGCCTCATTCACATCTGTCTTATGATCTATCTCTCTTCTAAGAAGAATCATATCATCATTATATTTTGACTCATTTTCTGTAGTGATCTAGTTGTTTTTCTAATACTGCTTTATAGCTCTCCTAAGATTTGACAGTAATTAGCGACAAACAACTCTGTTCTTTTATTAGAATATAGATCATTAAGCCTTTCAACTTCCTTAGCAGCTCTACATGTTTTAGAACAACTTTCAAAATTTTGTACCTCGAGAGTCAAAAAAGCCATGAGAGCATGTTCGTGTAGATGAAAACACCATCTGAAGCTTGTTCCTCTTTTTCATCAGCCATGAAACTCCAATCATAGCTAACACCATCAATAGCCAACATTGCCTTTGGTTCCTCCACAGTTGGTTCTTTCTTTTTCTTGTACCAAGTAAACCTGTTGTCCTTCATTCTTGGTCTTCTGCATTCCATAGAAAAATGCCCCAACTTGTGACAATTGAAGCACTCTACTTTCTATTTTTCGAACCTGCAGGTTTCACCACCATTGATGTGAATTGGCTTGCCAATCTTCTTGTAGAATTTCCTAGCCCTCATGCTAAGAAGAGCTATTTGCCATTTTATATCCATCTCCTCCAAGTCATCTTCATCAATTTGCTCTATGTCTTCATGAGTTAATATAGAGCCATTAACTTGAGTGGAGATAAAAGCATAAAAGGTAGGATCTTCAATACCAGCGATATTCTTCTTTGAACTGCATGGTAATGCTAACATTACCATGGAAACGTAGAACTAGTAGTGGCAATATCATCATCACAGTCATCTTCGGAATCATCACTTCCAGAGAGGTTGACATCAAAGGCTGCTTGAGCTTGTACCAAGTTTCCGGCCTTCTTCAATATTTGTTCAATGAGTTTGAAGTTGTTGTAAAGATCATTGAGCTTTATAGTTTCAATATCTGGTTTATTTTCCCGGTAACATTAGTATGAAACTCAGTAGGCAAACTTCTTAGAAACTTCAAATTGAGGTCTTCCTTTTCTACCTCATGCCAAATACTGATCGGTTGTGTAACAATCTTCTGAAGTTTGGTGAAGATGCTATCAAGTGAGTCATTGCTTGAAGGAGAGAAGTTTTCATAACTTTGCTTCAACAATGTCTTTTGTGTCTTCTTTGTAGCATCATTACCACCAACCACTGAGCAAATCTCTTCAAAAAGTTCTTTAGCAGTCTTGAACTTCTGAATGCTATGATCGGTCTCTAGGAAGAGTCATCACAACAAACTTCTAGCCTTTAGATCATTCTTTTCTTGATTCTTTCAATATTAGTCTAGAACACGAGAAACTGTCACAACATCTATGTCACCACCTTCGAGTACTAGTCATAGGCTTGAAAGAATCACCAGTTAAGATGATCTACCATAGAGCATAGTCTTGAATGTGAAAGTATTGCTCAATCATTATCCTCCACATCTCAAACTCATTAAGTTTGAGCTTAGGAAGTCTTGGAGTAGAAGAGTTGGACTGGTTGCTTTCCATCTCCATTGATTTGAGTGGGTAGGTTAAGCTTGTTCCTTGGATCTTCTAAAACAAAATATCAGAACCTTCACTCTGATACCACTTGATGGATCTGGACACACACCTTGTGTCAGTGATATTTTGTATTATATTAATAAGCACGTGAAATTTACTTAGTAATACTTAGAAGACGGATTATATGATGTATTGTAAGTAAACACAGATTAAACACAAAACTAAGCTCCAATATTATTAATGAATAATACGAGTGATCTTGCTTATCACTAGGTTTACACCTTGAAGCTTATGTGAATGATCACATTATGTAAATTCGTACCTAAGACAATGACCTAGGACCTCCTTTTATATTACAAGGAGTCCTTTACAAGATAAGTATAAAGCTAACAATATAGAATATACACAAGATCTTTTCTATACTTATCTAAACACGTCTTCCTAACGATTATCTAATAGCAGTGGTAATAATGTGCGGCGAGTGGTAATACGTTTCCCTTTGCTAGTGCAATACTTAGCAGTGTCTTCCATAGCTATCAGTGGTAACAGATTATTCCCAACATAAACAAAATCCCATGCAATGTATTCATCATTCATCAGAAACTGAAATTAATCATGATTTAATAACACAAGAAAACATTACATACCTTAATTACCATAGGTCGCAGCATGCCATTACGGCTTCTTTATTTGCGATTTATTTGCTTGTTTCTTACCTGCTCCACTTGCATTAGAAGACGATTAGTTAAGTAGTAACACCCCAAATTCATATTTAAAAACGTGCATATATAAACAAAATCCCATGCAATGTATTCATTAGAAACATTCATCATTCATCAGAAACTGAAATTAATCATGATTTTATAACGCAAAACTAACACAAGAAAACATTACATACCTTAATCTAGTTATCATCATATAAACCCAAAATTTATCTCGACTTTGAAAATTGGAGATATGAAACATTAGACATGCAAAGTTCAAAAATTGTATTAAGATCACATATATATTTGAGGATTGTATTATAAACATAAAATAAATGATCGTAGATATAGAAACAAAGAGAGAGCACGCTATGGTTTTTTGATGAGGCTGGAAGAGCAGTTTAGGGTTTCTTTTTAGCCCCTGAGAAGAATGAGAATGCGGAGTGGTACAGGTAGCTTATCAGAGAATATGGGCTTCGTTTCTGATGGGCTTTATTTATGATTTTGCAAAAAAGACCCTCCACCCTTTTTAAAATTTCTTTTACACTTTTGACACATGTGTTTTTTTTACCATATTAAAAAAACAAAAATCCACTCAAACTTGGCCTTATTTTTTCTCACTTAAAAACTCAATTGACCAATGAGAAGGCTCAGTTGCAAATTTGAGCTTTCTCATTGATTAATCAAATCCCTCGATTTGACCTAAAGTGAGTTCTCTTATTATATAAAAGATTATCATAGTAGCATCCAGATTCACCAACTTTTATGAAGATGGGAAGTATAATTCGATCGTATGGAGTTGAAATTTCATAATGTAAGACATAAGGTCATCTCCAAACCATATATGGTATGTAAATGGGTGAAAGCTAAAGATACGCAACATGGTTTTTCAAAACAGACGATGTACGCAATGAACTTTGAAAATTACCATTGTACGCAAAATACTTTCAAATTTGGAACGATGTACGTAATATGACCGAGTACTAGTAGGTTACCAGGTCACAAAGTTTGAAAATTGGCAGAAATGGTCCCAGTAAGCTTGCGTGGACTTTCACTAGGTCATCCCTTAACTTTGGCTTTCAGCTAAAAAGTTACAGTAATGGTCCTTATGGTTATTGACTTTCAGGTTTAGTCCGTATTTATACTTTTTCACCTGTTCTCTTACGTTTTATCCGTTTTTGTCCGTTTTTCTTACGTTTTTATCGATTTTCATCCGTTTTTGTCTGCTTTCTTACCCTTTTTTTTACATATTTGTCCGTTTTATCCATTTTTCTTACGTTTTGTCTTTTTTTATTCATTTTTGCCCGTTTTTGTCTGTTTTTTTACATTTTTTTCCGTTTTTCTTACATTTTGTTTGTTTTTCTTAGGTTTTTGTTTGTTTTTGTACTATTTCAACATATTGAAAAAAAATTTCAAAAAGAAAAAATTTTGAAAAAAAAATTGGATTTTTTCGCAAAAAAAAATCAAAAATTTTGAAAAAAAAAATTGGAAGAAAAAAATTTCCGGAAAAAAAATTGAAAAAAAATTCCAATTTTTTTTTTATAAATACTTTTTTTTCAAAAAAAAAGAAATTGGAATGTTTATTTCTAAATTTTTTTTGAAAATTCTTTTTACAAATTTTTTTTTTTGAAATTTGGACATATTGAAAAAAAAGCGTAAAAAAAATTTAGAAAAATTTATTTTTGTAAAAAAAAAAAATTCGTAAATTTTTTTTTTCAAATTTTTTATTTCAATGTCTCGAAAAAATTATTTTGGTAAAAAGAATTTCGAAAAAACCAGCTTAGAAAAAAAAAATCCAATTTTTTTTTTGAAAAAAAAAAGTATTTATGAAAAAAAAATTTGGAATTTGTTTTTCGGAATTTTTTTTTCATAATTTATTTGGAAATTTTTTTTTTTCAAATTTTTCGAAAAAATTCCAATTTCTATTTTGGAAAAAAAAAAATTCAAATTTTTTCAAAATTTTTTTCTTTTTGAATTTCTTTTCAATATGTTGAAATAGTACAAAAACGTAATAAAAACAGAGAAAATGTAAGAAAAACGGACAAAAATGTAAAAAAAACAGACAAAAACGAATACAATAGACAAAACATAAGAAAATTGGATAAAAACGGACAAAAATGTAAAAAAAAAAAAAAAAGGTATGAAAAAAGACAAAGCGTAAGAAAAGCGGATAAAAGCATACATTAAGAGCGGGTGAAAAAGTATAAAAGCGGACTAAATCGAAAGTAATAACCATAAGGACCATTACTGGCTTTTTAACCGAAAAAAGTTAAGGGATGACCGGTGAAAGTCAACGCAAAACCACAAGGACCATTTCGCCAATTTTCAAACTTTGTGACACAGTGACCTACTAGTTTCCGGTCATATTCGTCATCGTCGTTCCAATTTGAAAGTATTTTCGTCTAATGGTAATTTTCAAAGTTCATTGTGTATATCGTTTATTTTGAAAAACTATATTGCGTATCTTTAGCTTTCATCCTATGTAAATCAACATTTTCTTCATATTTGAAGAACAAAACATTAAAATTCATCTGATTTAAATTTGAAAAGAATTTTGAAGCATTCCTCAAAAGCCTTCATATATAGAGATCACTATTCATCCTCCAAAAGTATTATCATTACTTCTTTATATCTTTTGATTTGTTATTGGATCCTTAGTTGATATTTTTCAATTAATTCAATATAAATATGTTAGAAAGTTGAATTTTGAAGGATATAGTTGGAGATGAATTGTTTTTGGTGAATATATAAAAGATGCTATTTTATCCTTTAAATTTGATGAATTATGAAGAACATGGTTCGAGAGGCTTGTGTACTTGCCTTGCACAGGGAAAAACTTTATTAAATCTAGTTTTAACTCTATATAAGTAAGTACAATTATACGCGGACAATCTCACTATGGCGCAAGACGATTCCAGTATCGGGGTCGGAATAGAATCAAGTGTTTTCACATCTCACGATTCCACAAATGTAACTTTGAAACGTACTACATATATAATCACCAATCTCGTTTGGCTAGAAACTAGCTCAGAAAAGTATACATCATATTTCTATGTATGTTTTTCTCATCTGAGATATTTCTTTCCTAAGATGGGGAATTATACTTTGAGATCTGTTGGCCTATCAATCGAAAAACTGAAAGCCATTATATAGCAGATATGCCTCGAGTTCGAGTTCCCATACCAAATTCCACAGTAACTCCTTTGCATGCCTGGACCATTTACACCTCTTTCACGTCTTGATAAATTCTCATAAGATATTTGTAGGTATCATATAGAATCGTTCAAGACATAAAGATATGGATAAACATGTATTTGTGTTAAAAGATATAGCAAACATTTCTGTAAACCATTTTCTTCTAAAACATTTACAACTCAGAACTTTTAATTTTTTACGTACAATTATTGTAACTGTCATTTCATTATATCTTTGAAGATATAAACTATGTTACCTACCATATATTTACATTCTTCTAATAAACCAAAAAAGAACAATTGAAAATGTACGATCCAGAGATGTACTGAAATTACATACCCCAAAAATTCTTCAAAAGTCATAATAAGCCAGAAAAATGAAACACAATAAAAGTGAAGGAAATGAAGTGGGCTCACTCTATTCTATCGTTTCTCTCAGGATCTGTCTTGACAATCCAAAACAGTCTAACATGTCTGCTTTTATCTCATTTACAATTAAAAAAAAAAGAACTCGATACTTAAGTTGACAATCCGTAGTACTTAGTTTGTATCTTTTTCTCTCTTTATACATATTAACAAATAGTTTAAATAAATAAATACTTTGCTCAGAATATCCCAGGGATCCTTAACTTGGTTGTTGTCATTATTAACTTCTAAATGATGATGAAACATAATCCTCTGAGTCTTTGTAGGA
The DNA here is from genome assembly GCA_910596185.1 of Chrysanthemum makinoi. Classification (NCBI taxonomy): domain Eukaryota; kingdom Viridiplantae; phylum Streptophyta; class Magnoliopsida; order Asterales; family Asteraceae; genus Chrysanthemum; species Chrysanthemum makinoi. The sequence goes on along the minus strand of OU343224.1, from coordinate 24,233,836 downwards.
TCGTGAATTGATTTCCTCTTGGATGCCACGTGAACTTTAATTTATATTATATTAATAGGCAATGCAGAGCTTTAACTATTACACAGAATTTTTCCCTCCCTCAGCTCTCTCTCATAATACACACACACATACAAAAGTATTATTTTTCCTGTATACCTTTAATGGTATCACTACCACATTTACCACTTTCCCCATCGCGTTTTAAATACATATTCATATATCTTCGAGCACAAGTCTAAGTAGAAAAGTCACAAAATTATCACTCTTTCTCGACATGTCAATTAATAATATTTTGACCGAATATTTCATGGTAAATATACACAAGCAAATACACAATATCTTCGAGACATGTTAAATCATCTCTCTCAAATTCTCAATGCTTAAAAAGTAATTTACTATCTGATACTGTATTATTTTCTGGAATATGTTAGTACACTAATATTTCCTTTTTCATTCAAAACGTCATCCGCAAAATGGCCATCCTTTCATTTTACTTTTCGAAATATTGAATATGCCAATAATCTCTAAATTGATTTAGTGTAAGGTGTCCTAAATTTTTATAAGGATTTCTAGGTGGACATGCATAAGATAGTGAGGGAAAACTCATAATCGATCACGAAAATATCGATTAATTCGCATATTCAAGTAAAAGATGCTCGACTTCCGCATATAACATGAATATAACCCCTTCCATTTACCGTTTCCGCATTTAATGATGGAATATGGTGTCCGTTTCCAAACCAATCCATCAAACTCCCTATTCTCCTTTTCTATCACAGCTTACGTCGTTTAGCATTACAAAAGCTCAAGCTTTTCAAATGCTAAACGAGTCGAGTTCAAGATTTGTCCAGCTAGTGCTCGGCTTGCTCATTTATACTTTTAGATATGGGTTTTTTTTTCTTTTTTTTTTTTGTCCTCTAAGAATAATCATTTTGGGTTGGGAGAGTATTACATGTATTATGTGATTAACGCATACTAACTTATGATTACCACACAGAATCTCACAATACATTACACGTTGCTTATTGTACTTGTACGTTGATGTGTGGTAAATTAAAAGTTGATAGCGCAACTTGTTAGACTGACCGTAGTGAGGGGAAGGCCACGAGGGGTCATCCTAGGTGGTACCATCACCACGATGGCGTTGTGACGGAATAAGGACTTAAAGGGACAAGTTATTATGAATTCGCTTATCTATACCCGATTAGGGGGTTGCCAATATTCGATGCCGGGGGGATAAAGTAAAAGAAAAAAATAAGCTTTTATTTGAAACGAATGAGATCAATAAACATGAATTTATTTATCCAATTTTAATATAATAACTAAGCAAGTTCAAAACCATTATGCAGGATTATTTACGGAAATTTACACTACGAAATAAAATTCCATCGAAATCTTGTGATACCGCAAGAGACCCGCATTAAGCTGCCACGACAACGAGGGAAGCAACGAATTTTGCAAAATTAGGTGGCACATACAACATAATAAAAGAAAAACAAAATTGAGAGTGTGCGTGATTGTTTTGTGTTTTATGTTCATGTTTAAGTGTGTTATATATAAAGGGCAAAGAATACATGTACAATAACATTTTCTTCTTTAGAAACGGCAATTTTTTTATACTCGCGTTTCACCTATCTCACACATAATATCTCACAATGTCTCCAACAAAATTTGAATCCACAACCTCTATGTTGATGAATCACTCATATACCACTAGACCAAAAGCCTTAGGTATGAATACAATAACTATTAATGGGAAGGTAGTTGAAAAATATATTAATGTTACATGTAAAATTGGTCATATCACTACCGGTACATCCAGTTTATGGCTATGTTTGGCGCAAAGCTTTTTGGAGCATTTTGAGACGATGAGCTATAAGTAATGAGCTTTTTGATTTTAGTGTTCGATTTGCAAAAGAATGGTAAGCGGTGATCTCTGCTACTGTTCACAGCTACTTTTAAAAAACAAACTCTAGATGCGTATGAAAATCGTATTGAGAAGGAATTGATTTAGACGCTCTTCTTTTTTGATTCGGATATACCATCTTTACAATTTATGAAGTTGTACAATATTTACATCAATAGAATGCGAGAATCAAAAAACAAATTTTGCAACTCAAGTCCCATTTAAAAACGAAATTACTAGTAATAATTGGTTGTATAATCTGGCCATGTTTTTCAGTGCCACAGTTGAATGGTTTATAATCAGTCAGGCGTCGCACTCATGGATAGATACAACACATGCACAAACACAAATACCCTCCAACGCTCTCTCTTTCACTCTGTGTACACTGTGGTAGGCTCTCATGGGGCACTCACTTTTTAAATTATCAGAGAGGAAAAGCCAGTCAGCATCTCAGAAACAGCAGGTGGGGTTACTTTTTTATATTTCATTTATTATTTTACACGACTTGATCATTCCACCCTTGACTCTACCATTCCTTTCTTTTTCGTGAAACGTGAACAAACCCTAAATAGTGCACTGTACAAAAGTAAAACAAATGTGATATGATGATGATGATATCAGTTTGTTTTCCCTAGATTCTTTCATTCTTGTTTTTATTTAAATAGTTTTGATTCGATTGATTGTTCTGATTAAGGAACTAGGTCAAGTCCTTTTTATGGCTTAGTACGGAGGTGGTGATCTGTACAAAGATATAAAATATCATAATCTTATTATCATCATAATAAATCATCGATCAGTTTATAGGATGACATTTAATTTTTTTGTGTTCTTTCATTTAATATTGGTATGGGTTTTTAATTTATTGTTTTGCTAGAAGAATAAGTAATAATATCTATTACATAACCTTTCGACGTGTATAAAATGAGTTTCATAAATGACGATGGTAGTTGCATAAAGAAATTAATAAAAGACTACTTCTAAACTTACTTTTAGTAAAAAGCAAATTTTGATCATTCTTGCTTAAAACCATATATTATGATAAGTCACTTCTTTATCTTTTTTAGTTATAAAAAGATACAGCACATCATCTTCATCTTTTTACTAAAAATCACAAACCAAATGAGACAATTAAGCTTTAATATAGCAAAGCTCAGTTATGCTATAAATTTATAGGGTGTTGTTTGTTGTGAAATCTTAAATCAAAGCGCTTAATTTGCCCTTCTCTAAATTTTATATTCTGTATTTTGGACAAAAGTATAATAGAGTTGACTGATTTGTGCACAGCAATTAAGTCGAAAAACTATGGTGACAGGAGTTGAAAATACGAGTAACGACCAGAGGGACAACGGTATGTTGAGGCGAGCCAACCACCGCAGGATAACGATGCAACAACTGGTGAAAGCTGTTGTAGGTGGAGGACGACACCTCCATAGGGGTGGGTTTTTTCAAAACCTGCAGGTTTCAACATTATTTTCAGATTGGAAAAAATATCTACCAAAACTCAACATGAAAATTACCGAAAATAAAGATACGAAATTATTCAAATTCAATCCATCCATTCTTTCATTCCAAACAACTATCCGAGAGTCATACAAAATAAATATCTTCATATTCAATCGAGTTGCATCATCTCATTTCATTAAATGGTATTGATAACGCTTATACGGATCATCTTTAAAATTACGCAAATCAAATAAGACGAGTATTGGTGTTGATAAGCAAGTGTTACCACATCCGAGACTGTTCAAGTAATGATCAAGATTTGTGTACCAAGTGTCTTCTTATTCAATCACGGAGGTAATGACCTCGGTCGTTATCATGAGGTGAAAAGCGTAATACAACGATTTTATTAAATGACATTGAATATGTACAAAAATGCAAGAATCATTATTGCTTTAACACTAGGAATGTGAATCATGCAAGCTCATCATAGCTATGTCGTTAAAGCGTCTGATACAATCGACGCGTATAAAGATATACCTACGTCGTAAGTTTAACTAAATTAAACGAAACGATAAAAGCGTACAAGATAAGCACGATTTTTACTACAAAATATAGGGTTTTGCATACCTTTAGGGGCTTAATTATGCAAATTTTTCCAATAAACTAATTTTATAACTTTTTCCAAATTAATAAAAGTTGAAAACCTAAAACTTAAAATTTTGAAAATTTGTGCGTAACCTTATTGGACTTAACAAAATAACAAAATAAAAAGTGAATTAGGTCCAAAAACACTCCCACAAATGTAAAAATCATATTTTGAAATCCTAAAAAGATAAAGAAAATTACGTAGAAAATTAAATGAATTCTTACACTTTAAGCATTTTAATATAAATTAAAAATCAATTAAATGTGATTTAAAAATGAAGAAATTAAATAAAAAAAATCTAAAATTAACTTAAATAAATGAAATAAAGAATCTGAAAATCTAAAATATTATAAAATAATTTTTGAAACTGAAAATGTATTTTTATACAATTATTCTATTTGCAAGATATGTTGTTTTATTAAATTACTAAAACTATGATTTTTATTAAAAAGTTTAAATGAATAAAGAAAATTACGAAACTTCATTGGTTACAAAATTCTAAGATAAATATGAATTTTATAAGCTAGGATCTCCAAAGTGGTTATAAAAAACTACTGTAAAACTACTTCTACTTGACACATGTCAAGTAGTGACACTAGTAACATTCGTAATATATAAGTTTAATCTTTTCCTCTCACAAATGTGCATCATCTGTATTCTCTCTCTAATTACTCTCTAAGTAACTCACATTTAAACATTAATATAAACTAATAGCTTATGAATCATACGAGACCACACACATGTCGTTAAGCTTTTGGCACATTATCTAGTTGGAACCTTATGAAAGCTTGAATAAGCTATTGAAACAAAAGGTTAAAATAAGAATATACATTTAGTGACGACATGACCCACAGTTACCCTTATAGTAACACGATTTGTTGAAAGGCAATGTCAAAGTGTGAGCTTATTTTTTGGTTTAGTGGCGACAGTTAAGCTTTCTTAACTTGGATGGAGCTTGTAAAAGTCCTCGCCCATTCTACTCCACACTTGGGTGTAGTGTATAATATAAACCCCAAAATAATACATACTGAATTTGGACGTACTAAAAAAGAATGTTACTGGGATTATCTACTCAAAAAGCTGTATAGCTAATAAGCCATTAAGCAGAATAGATACTTGCGGGAACCATTTTAGATCCACGGAAGTGCTCGCGTGGTTATTCACAACTTAATTAGAATACTTTGCAAGAAAAATTAAGCATTTATAGGATGTATTAAAGTTGGGTAGATGAGCTTCAAAAACTAAACCACACAAGCTTGACTCAAATGAGCTTTTGATTTGAAAATTTAAGTTCACTTTGTAAGTAAAGAGTTGAGAATAAACAACAAGCTCTAATTGTCTAAATGAACTTAGATATTGCAATGAACGATCATGATGTTAGCCTTACATAAGGCCAAAAATCACAAGCTCAGCTCAATGAGGAACATGAGCTTGGGAAAACAACCCACTACGTTTTTACACAGTGTGTTATTGTTAGTTGATAGATAGGACTAAAGGCCCATTGTTATTTATTATGGCCTATGATACAGCTATAAATGTAAGCGGGAGTCATAAATATAAACAAGGGCTGGAAACTTTCTTTTCTTGGCCCAACACAGTTTTTCAACCACTTGGGCTAAATAATGAACTTCGCAAGCTCATTAATTTGTGACTAAAAGTGCACAGGGCAAAACAAGCTATAAAAAGATAAAATAAGCGTTAAACTCTAGGGAATAAAAATAAATAAAAATACAATAAGCTAGTGAGAATTACTCAAACATCCTAAGCACAGTTGAAATTAAGGGTTGAGGAAGAAAATTAAATCAAAAAGCAGGAAAACTAAAAATTTGATCTTTTATATTTTTATAACACATAAGTTGACTAATATGAATTTAAAACTTATTTGGGGTGATATTTCTACTTACTCTACTATTATCTATTATAAGAATAATTAAACAAAAGATAAAGAATTGAACTAAGGGGTAGTCTATATCTAATTGATGTGTGCTCGTATGATGATTAAAGATGTGTTTACCTAGATGCAAATTGATTTCTCCCTAGTTATCTCCTATTGATGTTGTATTCCACGTCCCCTTATTCTTAGCGCTGTGTCATATAAGGTCGTAAACAAAAGAGCAACCACAAACCACACCTTAAACCACAGTGCTTTTTTCCAAACTAACCTTTGAGACTACCTTAAGGTTATTGCCTAAAGCAAAATCTCTAGGAAACCAATTCATAAACTCCGGGAGGAACTCTAATGTTATCTTTGGATTTTTAGCCTACAAGTACACACAAGTCTAGGTCGATTGTCATAAACTAATGTTCACAAAGATTACTCAAGCATTAAACCACAACGATGGCCTATTGCAATCCATAGCCATCCTACAGATTAAGCTATAAGAGACAACCAATACATATTCAATACCTAGGTTTCATAGATCTAAGCAAACACACAAGTAAATTAGTAGGACATGGAGAACATGCAAGCATACACACATACAATTGAAGACATAATTAAATCAATGAAGTAAATTACTTATCTTGTTGTAAACTAAAGTATGAGAACCAAGATCTGCCAAGATAGCCAAAATCGTTATTAGGTTTTACTCCCCAATTCTACCTCTCTAAAAGTCACGTAAATTGAATTTTATATATAGAGTTACAATCGACAACTCTTTAATTGTGACCCGTCGATCGCCGTCATTAGGGTTTCGTCTTGACCAAGTCAACTTTGTGACGGCGTCACCTTGTGGTTGTGACGCCATCGGCTTCATCTTCTGACGTCGTCGGAATCTGAATCTACGCCGTCTGAGTTGTGACGCCCTACTCTTTAAAGCCTGACGCCGTCAGGTACACAAATAGCAATTTCACTTCTGAGCCGTCGCAGTTATAGGGACGACGTCGCTCTTTATCTGTGACGCCGTCAGGTGCGTTTCCAGTAGCTTGAGTGTCTCAATCTAGACTTTGGCCATTTTCTTCATATATTTACGCCTTTTGGTCCAAATAAGTGTCATTCCAGCATTTTGCCTTCAAGAGACCTAAAAAGTGAAAATGAACGAAATTAAGTAGTAACGGATATAAAAGTGGTCGATTAAGGGCTTAAATGACCCCTCAAAAGTGTATCTTTTAAATCCTTATCAAATATCCCTACACTTGGTATTTGCTTGTCCTCAAGCAAATGTGCTTTTGGCCAATTAATTTATAAGTTAGGGGTCATGAAGCATTAGTTTAGAACAATTCACAACAAGTATAAGCCCCGCAAAAGTCATAACAAGAACGGAAATTACATACTAGCACCTCACATGGGGTGTTTGGATACTCACATCTCTCGGGTGTATATGAAATATAACAAGTTGGAAATGGAAGATAAACATTCATTAACCGGTCCTAGTACATAGATTACCATAGGCTTGAAACTAGATCAAACCTCCATCGCTTTGGCGTAAGCACCTAGGAAAAACTATCTAAGAGGTCTTTTAAAGGGTTGTAACGTTAGGCTTACGGTAGGAAAACAAAGGGTTTGGTTGGATAGTCGATTTAGTGGTGGCAAGTCAAAAATCTTTATGTTACAAGCATGATAAGAATGGTGTTGCTAAGCCAAGACTCGACACTCTAAACTCTAGATAACCTTGAAACAAAAAAACATAAATTTAAAGATAGATATAGGATGGTAGCCCGTATGTTTTTTCAATTTTTTCATTTTTTTTTCAACACTTTTTTTTTCATACACTTTTACTCTACCATCCTCTACGATAACATCAAAATAATAAGAATTTATAGGCACATCTCTACACTTAAGTTTTTATTACTCTAATACTAATTTGACCAGAATTGAAAAGATCAAAACACTTGGAGTACATTATTACGTAAATAACGGGAATTTGAATTTAACGTTCCTTCACGTCACTTCATAAAATTTAACTTTTCCCATGAGTCCCAATCGTCCCAAAACTATGTACAAAGGATATGACTCGACTTAGCAACCATGCAAGTAACTAGATAATTGAACTAAGGGTTTAGTATGATAACAATAATGCACTAAAAGTGAGTGCATACAAGGTAGGCTAAGGCGATTTTGGTGTACATTTGGAGGTGGATTGTAAACAATGCTCTTCATTGATATTCCGAAAAACCGAAAAATCACGAGAACCGCGAAAAGGATAGGCTCTGAGGGGTTAACTAGGGGTATCGTGTACTAAAGATGAGTACAACGCAAGGGTGTAGGGGAATTACTCAACCGATGTGGAAGAAGTAATTATAATACGGGTATCAAACAAGGGTTATCCTAATGCCTCTTATCATTTAGTTATTCCTAACTACACAAGTGTAGTCTCACTAGCGATCTCGGAATGCATCCCAAAACAAGTTCTAGAATCTATTATACTACAGGTACACTCTCGAAGCATTAAAGGTGAATGCTTTAATTCCTTCAAATCTAAGGGCGAACCTCACATTTTTTGGGTGGAATTTGAGTGGTAAAGGGTTTTGTGCTAGTCATATAATTTCCTATCCATGAGACGCTTTATTAAGACTATGGCCCACTCCTACATGTCATGAAAAATTTTAAATTTGGTGCCAAAATTACCCTAACCGATATTTCTCATGGTTTATTACACAAATGATATTGGACAAGGCAAATAGTCAAGGATAAGCATAGTTTCAAAGTTCCCATTTTATTTTCCCTCCCTACACTTAAACTGAACATTGTCCCTAATGTTTCCCGAAAGTATCAAAGTTATGACAATGGAAGGTAATTAAAAACGAAAAAAACTAATACTCCCCTGATTAGCTTGGTAGGATCCGTGTGAAATAGTGGTTAAATTCTTCTTCAAGAAGAATGTATGTGTGAGAAGCTCCTTCCAATCTTATGTTTCTTCTTCTTGATAAATAAAACCTGCACACTTTAAGAAAACAAACGAAATTTTCGCGTAAAATCGACGGTAACACTATATATGACTACTATACTAGGATATAATGCTTGTGGAATGGATGTTTGCAGATTTTCTAAAAATTAAGACCTGGAAAATTCCAAGAATTTATAAGTAGCACATAAAACGAGAGAAAGTAAGATAAGTTGTTTCTGCTCCTCCTGACGCCGTCAAGTTGCAATCCTGACACCGTCAGGTTATCCTGACAGAAACTGGTCTGCTGCAAATTTCTGAAAAAATTCTGGAAAAATTACATCTTTAGAATCTGGAAATATTTATGCAAAACATCCATTATGACTCGATACAAGCATTTGACTCTAACAAACACACATATATATCTTTTCAATAATCATAATTCTCATGTTCACGTTCTTTTAAAAATGTGTTTAATCTTCCCTACACTTATCTCTTTTGTAAAATACCTTTATATGTAATTAAGACGAGGTTAAAGACAAAATAAAGCATTTTCACAAATTCAAACATGAGAATAAACAATCAATAAAAATATATACGACACACAAACAAGCAAACAATTAAGCATGGGTTGCCTTCCACGAAGCGCTTTTCTTTATTTATGAGTCTTGTAGCTAAACTCGAAGTCGTGCCCCTACGTGACTTCATTACCGTCACCTTCTTCCTCATGACGGTCTCTATTGGGGTTTTCCATGTTATAGTAATGCCCTATTATGCATCTTTATAAGAAGTCATTTTCTCCCCAATCGGTTCTATATTCCGGTCCTAGTTTCAAGCAATCCTTATAGAAACCGAAAATCTTATCCATCACATAATCTACTCCCTTCTCCTTATCCTCCTCATTCCTATGGTAGACCGATAGCTTAATTTCTTTTTCATAATTGGATAATGATGAAAATTTCTCAATCTTGAAGGGCATTTGGTAAGCTACATCATCGGTCTCATCCTTGAATCTCACTATTCCTAACGACAGATCATAAGTCATCCCGGTGTTTTCTATGAAAGGCTTTCCTAGAATAACGTGGGACAAGCTAGGATCTATGGCCGTACTAATATCATTCACAATTATGAAATCCGTATGATACGTGAAACTACCTACATAAACGGGCAATCCATTAACTCTATCAAGGAAATTACAACTAACCCTAGGATTATCGAGATCTTGCCTAGTTGGGATAGGCTTCTTCATTACCCAATTATAGTAGGTGCTACTCATGATATTTATCGGGGACTTGCGATCAATGTAGGCCTTTGCCACAAAAAGATGTCCTATGCAACATGGTATGTTAAGATTCCAAGGGTTTCCAAACTTGATCCTAGGGCTTCTCCTAACATACATGTGAGGGAGGTCGCGTACTAAGTGTGGGTGGCGAAAGAGTTCTTCTTCCGTAGGAAACTTATTGAAATAGTCATCGCCTACTTCATCTACTTCCTTGGTTGTTTCATTCCTAGGGGTTTCACTAACCTCAAGTACCATCTCATGGTTCGCTTCGTCATTTGTCCTATAAGGTTTCACTAAGGTGATGGTATTGACGAATTGAACGTGCTTGGCTAACTTACTTGGGTCCTTAATTTCTACGTCGAAAGCTTCGGGAGAATGAGTTGAGATGGCATTAACCTTCCTATCACTATTGGTCATGGCTTTCAAAAGGTTATCTATCTTCCTATCCATCTCGGCTTGTTGTTGGTTGAAGCGGTCCAAGAGCTTAGCTATTTGAGCTTCTTGGGATGTAACTAGGTCTTGCAACATCCCTTCTATGTTTTATTGGCTAGGGCCGTGAGAAGGGGGCCATGAGAAATCATTAGAGGTGAATTCTTTGGTTTGTCCCCAATAGAAGTCGGGTTTGCCCTTCCATGCTTCTCGGGCATCATTGAAAGTCCTAGGTCCGGGTGTTGTAGGGAATCTTCCTCCCGTTCCATTGGTACGCGAGGATGCGTAGTCAACGGAAGCTTGTTCGGGGAGTCTTGTGCAAGTGCGAGTGTCATGAGGACCACTACATAGCTCACACAAGGAAGAAACTTTGTTCACTTGGCGTGAAGACTTAGGATTTTCGTAGGAGCTCATTAGGAATTTGACTTGATCTTCAAGCTCGAGCATCCTACGGTCGGAAGGTTGTGAGTCAATGGGAGGCAAGGAGATTGCCACTATGGTTTTGGGCAACTCACGGGGGTCATTCCAACTTTCGTTGTCATAGAGAGCAAGGTCCTCAATTATACCCCACGATTCTTCCGCGGTGAGATCACTAAGTTTACCACCGGCCGCTTGGTCGATTGATCGCTTAGTTAGGAAGTTGACATGATCATAAAAAATTTGGACTTGAAGCCAAAGATCAATGCCATGATGAGGGACTTTATGGAGCAAGTCCTTGAATCGAGTCCATGCTTCGTAGAAATTCACCTTGACATTGCTGAAACATCAAGATTTCATTCCTAAGCTTACTAGTTCTCCCCGGTGGGAAAAATTAGGCAAGGAAACGAGTGGTGAGATCATCCCAACTTGAGATGGAGCCGGCGGGAAGTCGCTCAAGCCAATTACTAGCTTGGTCCCGTAGAGAGAATTGGAAGATACGCAAACGCGTGGTCTCCCGAGTAGCAGCATTGAGGTCGATGGAATCGACGATTTTAAGGAAATCCTTAAGATGCTGATTAGGATCTTCGGAACGAAGTCCATGGAATGCACATCCGTTTTGCACCAACCGGATTGTGTCAGATCGAAGAGCCGTAGTTTGGGCTTGGTTGGGAAGCTCAATGGTGTTCCTATAGCCTAAGTGGCTTGGTCTTGAGTATTCACCAAGAGTACAGCCTCTTGGTGGGTCATTTGGTGGTGGGTTGATGAGTGGTGGTTGATTATCACCTTCCATGATGAAAAGTGATTGGATTACGAACAAAGGTCACGAAGAAGGGGGATAAACTACAAGGAATCTAAAAATGAGAAAAATGTTTACTTGATAGGAATCAAGCAAGGGAACCTAAACGAGGTGGAAATCTAACTAGCTATTCTATTCCCCAGCAGCGGCGCCAAAAACTTGATACGCGTACAACGCGCGTTCGGGGTCAAAGGAAACTTCCTTTTCTTCGAGCAAGTTTTTCAACCACCTAGGCAGTGAACCTAATCGTTGTAGTGTAGTATTAGGGTAAGCCTCGAGATTGATATCGTTCTCTAAGGGAATAGGAATGCTAGTGAGACATTACTACGCTAAGGTTGGGGTTGAGGAAGATTATTTTTTTATCTTTTTTATATTTTTTTAGAAAATTGAAAGGTACGAATCTCGGGGTATTTGATTTGGGGGGTGGTATTTCTACCAATTACTCTACTATTATCTATTCTAATTAACTAAGCTAAGGGGTAGTCTATGTCTAATTGATGTGTGCTCGTATGATGATTAAAGATGTGTTTACCTATATGCTATTACTCCCTAGTTATCTCCTATTGATGGTTGAATTGTCACGTCCTTATTCTTAACGCATTGTGTCTTCTAAGTTCGTAGGTTATACTTTTTTCCCTAACTCTTTGAGACTACCTTAAGGTTATTGCCTACAAAATCTCTAGGATTCATAAACTAACTCTAAGGTTATCTTTGGATTTTTAGCCTACAACAACTCTCGGTGATTATAAACTAATGTTCACAAAGATTACTCAAGCATTAAAAACACAACGATGGCCTATTTCAACCCTAGGCCAACTACAATTAAGATAAGAGACAACCAATCAATAATCAATACCTAGGTTTCATAAATCTAAGCAAACACATAAGTAAATTAGCCGGACATGGTGAACATGCAAGCATACACATATACAATTGAAGACATAATTAAATCAATGAAGTAAATTACTTATCTTGTTGTAAATTAGGGTACGAGAACCTTAAGATACTGCCCAAGACAGCCAAAAATCGTTATTAGGTTTTACTCCCCAATTCTACCTCTCTAAAAAGTCTGAAAATTCGAATTCTATACAAGAGTTACAACTGCGACGACGTCACTCTTTAATTGTGACGTCGTCGGATCGCCGCCATTAGGGTTTCGTCTTGACCACGTCAACTTTGTGACGACGTCACCTTGAGGTTGTGACGCCGTCGGCTTCATCTTCTGACTCCGTCGAAATCTGAATCTAGGTCGTCTGAGTTGTGACGCCCTACTCTTTAAAGCCTGACGCCGTTAGGTACAAAATAGCAATTTCACTTCTGAGCCGTCGCAATTATAGGGATGGCGTCGCCCTTTATCTGTGACGCCATCAGGTGCGTTTCCAGTAGCTTAAGTGTCTCGATCTAGACTTTGGCCATTTTCTTCATATATTCACGCCTTTTCGTCCAAATAAGTGTCATTCCAGGATTTTGCCTTCAAAAGACCTACAAATTGAAAAGGAACGAAATTAAGCAGTAACGGATATAAAAGTGGTCGATTAAGGGCTTAAATGACCCCTCAAAAGTGTACATTTTAAATCCTTATCAGCCTAGCCCATATACTTGTCGGTTAATTAGGGTTGTTTATCGATTCGGTTATCGGGTTGTTTGGTTTATTCAGTTCGGCCCAAAACAAATCTGAGTAAAATCAAAAACCGAATCGAACCGAATTCAAATTTGATTAAACCGAACCGAAAACTGAACCGAATAATCCAAATAAACCGAATTACAAACATCCCAAAGTACAAAACCCTTAGTAGAAACGATGGAGCCACAAACAATGAAGAACCAAAAAACCGAACCCAATACACAAACGCCTCCAGTGAATGAAGAAACCATCACCACAAATGCCAAACTTGAAACAACCATGCTAACAATAACACCTCCCGCCAAAGACTTTCACTCCACAAACATACAAAGAGAACCACAAACCACTGCACCAACCATGACACCATCAGCTAAACACTCTCCAGCTACAGCCACGCCACCACAACACACACCACAAGATGCTACCCCTGGACTCAACACAGAACATACCATTCAAGAGGCACAAAAAGAAACTGGCGAGTCACAAGTCAAAGACAAGATGCCAAAGCCTCAGGAATTAGAAAAAGGGCGACGAAACATCAGGACACATCCCAGTACGTAGGGCATTATTTCAAGAAAAGTCAAAGAACAAGCCGGAAATGGCTGGAAAGAAAAGCAAGCGTGAGTGATCAAGAGAGTGAATGGTCATACCAGGACATTTCGGTAGGCATAAGACCACTAATATGGTTTTCAGATATGTAATATAAGTACATCTAACTACTTTGTATCTATATCTACAACATGACCCAGCGGTAGAAAACCGCAAAAGACAATTGGCAACAACATTTGCCACACTTTTGTATGAAACAGGCAATGTGAACAGCGGTTATGTCACTTAAGTTTATTGATAAATACTACTTTTTGTTTGTACGTTGCAAATTATTACCAAATCTACTTTGATAGCAAACAATAAGCTACATGATATAAATTACAAGTGAAAAAATAAACATAAAAACAACAAATGGATCATAATAGTTATTTACATTCATTAAACCATTACGCTTGCATATAACAAAGTTCCTAACATTGGTACCTAACCATTCTAATTACATTAACTAACCATCCACCTATACGCTAAACATACCAACTACCAAACACTGCCATAACCTTTCACCTATAAAATAAACCATACCAACAAGCCACAAACATCAAGGGCTCAAAAGATTCGCCAAGCTTAACTACATGCTAACATGACCTAAACAGAAACATAAACAACTAACCCTACATCCAAAAAACAGGGGCTTCAAAAGACATCCCACCAGCTTCAAAAGACATCATTACACCACAAGCTAATATCGATAGCTTCAAGCTTTTCAATGAAGAGGCGGAGATCATGGAGACGGACATGAAAATAGGTCACAACAGTTAAAAACCTGGCCAACTTAGCAAGGTCCTCAGTCTGCATGCGCATCATATCTATGATCGCCTTCAAAGAAGAATCAGACCCACAAAGCAGCTGGAATTCTTCAATTGTTTTCTCCCTGGCATCCACCCTAGCACTAATCTCATGCGCCTTTGCCCTGATGTCTGATTCATCTTGGAATGTTAGCTGCAACTGACCACGATAATAGACTAAGAGCATGCCCTTAGGTAGTCTGGACCTTGCAACCGCTGCTAGCTTATCACAAACACACATGCGAGTAGGCATTTTGGGTTATGCAGTGGTTATGGATAGCAATTTAGTTTCAGTCTGTTTAGGTGAGAGATTGGGTTTAGGTAAAAAAAAAAGTTGATTATGTGTAGATTTGGAAGATAAATGTCTTGATATTTTTACACACAAAAAGACAATGCTTTAAATAATAAGCTCAATACCACACCAAATTGTAACCCACAAAAAACAATACATTAACCCACCAGGCCCAAACCTAAGGAAAAAACCCGTAATACAACACATTGAAAAAATACATGCACGCCCCCACAGCAACGCGCAGGCGCTTTCAACTTGTTTTAATTAATAGTTTACTTATTTATTTATTTATTTATATAGATTTTTAGCAACAAACTTTTTTTCAAACTTCAAAAATATTATATTTATACTATAAAAGAGTTTTAATGGTAGATTTATGTATATATATATATATATATATATATATATATATATATATATATATATATATATATATATATATATATATATATATATATAGGATAAAGATCAAATAAAAAGACAAATATCCGTAAAAGGATAAAAAGATTTTTTTTTAAAAAAAATTTCTCGAAAAATTCCCAAAACATTTCACAAGATCGGGTATGATGGTGCATGAAAAAGTTGTGAAAACTTTTTTCTAAAAGTGGATATTTTTTCCAAAAAAAAATTATGAAAAAATACGTTTGCGAATTAAATCGTTTTTTGTGCATCAAAATTGGTTTTGCAACCAACTTCTTTTGACATTTTTCATCAAAATAACATTGCGCATCTAACTAAAACAAGTTGAAAATTTTTGTGCATCAAAATTTTTTTGCGCATCAAAATTCGTTTTTTGTGCATTAAAAAAAAGTATCAAAACTCAAAATTATAAAAAATGTTTTCACAAAAGTTTTATGCACCAACATACCCGATCTTGTGGAATTTTTTTGGAATTTTTGGAGAATTTTTTTAAAAAAATAAATCTTTTTATTCTTTTTACGGATATTTGTCTTTTTATTTTAACTTTACCCTATATATATATATATATATATATATATATATATATATATATATATATATATATATATATATATATATATATATATATATAGGGAAGGGATCGGGTGCGGATTACATTTTAAGTAGAGATAGTGCGGATAATATCACAGTAACATTAAAAAAAAAATTAATTCAAAAAAATCTGAAAAAATTAAAAAAAGAAAGAGGACAACAATTTATTAAGAATCGCTAAAAAAAAATTCAGAAAAAAAATCATTTTCATGGTTAAAAGGTACAATGATATTATGAATTTTGTTAATATCACCGTAATTATCAAGCTTTCTTAATATCACTACTAACTAAGGCTAGCAGTAGTTTCACTAAGGCTAGCAGTAGTTTCACTAAGGCTAGCAGTAGTTTCACTAAGGCTAGCAGTAGTTTCTAAACTAGCAGTGATATTAAGTTTTTTTCTAATATCAAAGTAACTTTTTAAGTGAAATTGTTAATATCCCAGTTACTTTTTACATGTTTTCTTAATATCAAAGTTAATTTTTTTAATATCACCGTAAGTTTTCTTAATATCGTAATAAAAAAGGCAGTGATATTAAGTAAAATTGTTAATATCACAGTAGGACTCATAATATCGTTAATATCACGATAGAACTCATAATCAAGAAAACAAAAATTGCTCAGAAAAATCAAAAGGAAAAAAATTAAAAAAATCGTTTACATGGTCAATTGCTACCGTGAAATTAGCGCAGATCTTGATTTTTTTACGATCTGAAATGGGCGGTCCAGATCCATCCGCACATCCGCACGAATTAAAAAATCCGACCTGATCCTCACTCTATATATATATATATATATATATATATATATATATATATATATATATATATATATATATATATATATATATATGAGTTCGGTTTCGGTTTAGATTGCCAAATTCATATTCAAACCGAAAGCTGAATATATATTTTGGTTCAATTTGATTTTGAAAAATTCGGTTCGGTTAGAAATTCTGTTCAAATTTTTACGGTTCAGTTCGGTTTTGATTTTCAATTCCATCGGTATTACCCGAATTATAAACACCCCTACGGTTAATTCCTTGTAAAAGTATATATTGTGATCAGTATTCAAGAATACACATGGATAGATTTATCAGCTATCCTCACATCTAATTCATGCTAGTTTCAAGATGTTTTTAATCTACGCACCGATGTCAAAAAACGATATGATAGTAAGGATATAAACACGTGCAAATTTATACTCCTTTTTTTGCTTCCTGCAAAAGTGAAAATGTTCCTAAATCGGCTGTTCAACACAATCATATTAGATCCAGGGGTGTTCATCGGTTCGGTTATCGGGTTGTTCAGTTAGTTCGGTTAATTTTTTTTCTGGGTATAAACGAGAACCGAACCGAACCGAATAACCGAAAACCGAACCCCCATAACCGAAAACGGAACCGAATAACCCGAATTACATAAATTTAATTATTTATTAATTTATTTATATAAATTTTTAAAAAGAAAAAAAAATAAAGCTTAAAAAATATTATATTTAAAAGAGTTTTAATATTATTTGTATATATAAAAAAATATATATATTTATTTAAATTCGGTTTTCGGTTCGGTTTTCAGTTTGGATTGCTAAAACCATAACTGAACAGAATACCGAATATTTAATTAGGTTCGGTTCGGTTTTGACAAGTTCCGTTCGGTTACGAGTTCGGTTCGGTTATTTTTGGTTCTGTTCGGTTTCGGTTTTCGGTTTATTCGGATATCACCCAACCCATGAACACCCCTAATTAGATCATATTGGTAAATGGGTCGTAATTTTCTTAATATTTTCGACCTTATTTTTTACTTTCAATATTACCGAATTTTGAAATACTTGAAACACCAAAGTTGTAGAATTTGATTCACTCTTTACACATGTCTAATTACGTCTCATTGGATCATATTGGGCTGAAATAATTCATAATGGATCTTAGTGACTCATATTGGGTCTGAACGGATCCTATTTGGGGCACTATTGAATCTTAATGGATCGAACTGGATACGAAATTGGCTATAATGGTTGTAATAATTGGTGTAGATTTGTGTTTGTGTTATTATCGTGTATGGTATAGTAAGCAACCTCAATCTAGATGAGCCTTCATCTTTTTTTAGAGTTAAATCCATGGATTTGCTATGAATTTTAAAAAATTCTACCACCACATTTGTAACCTGTTACAACCTGCATAAATACGTAATAGGTAGTGGATCAATTGCAAAGTGATAAAAATTATAAAGTATAAAAAGCCACTCATCTTAAACATGTGTTTTCCCACCTATTCTATTCAAAAAGTTTTGTCCAGGGGTAAAATCATAATTTTATCCGTTTTTTGCTTTTCCACTTCAAATTTCAAACGCACATAGCTATTAAATGACAAACTTTCTGGAAAAACCGATTTCATCATAATTTTTAAAATTTTAATCCTCTTTAATTTGGTATAAATTTTGTTAAATATTTCAAACTTTTTTTTAACATATCAAATGGGTCTTAATTTTCTTGATATTTTTGTCATTTTCGACCTTATTTTTTACTTTCAATATTGCCGAATCTTGAAATACTTGAAACACGAAAGTTGTAGACTTTGATTCACTCTTTAACCGGAATTTTGAATCAATCAAAGATGATATGATATGAGTGGGATATTGCACGTTAAAGATGACATTTTAGTCATATTTGTTGCACACAAGGTGTTTGAAGAAATGTCTAACTTGAATTTTTAGTGTTAAAATTGCATTAAATGCTCTAATTTTTGTACCACAACACATCATTAATCATTTTATTAATGTAATTGTCAAAAAGTGATAATCTTTAATCGCTATTTTTAAATAAAAATAATGTTATGTTCATTAGTTAGTCTTTGTTCAACAGTTAATCTTGTTCATCAGTTAATATTATTCATTAGTTAATCTTGTTCAAGACTGATGAACAATATTAACTGATGAACAAGACATATTTATTACTAAAAAGAGTTGATCATCAGTTTATCACAACGTTCATCAGTTCTCTTTATTTTTGTTCATCAGTTATATGTTCATAAGTTAGATTATGTAGCCCATCAGTTTTCTAACAAAAAAAATCATAATGTTCATCAATAAAAAAATCATAATGTTCATCAGTTCTCTAAAAGAAATCACAATGTTCATCAGTTAGAGTCACAATGTTTATCACTTCATCAATTAGTTGTTCATCAGTTAGTATTGTTCATAAATAAAAAGAGTTGTTCATCAATTCTCTTAAATTTATTCATCAGTTTATCGATTTTCAAAAAAAATAATAATAATAATAAAATGTTCATCAGTTATGGTCAAAATGTTCATCAGTTTATCATATGTACGAATGGCAATGGGGCGGGTTTGGGGTGAGGCGGCTATCTACATCCCCAAACCCAATTACAAAAATAATCCCCAAACCCACCCCAATCCGCATTGGGGATCTTATCGGGGCGCTTCGTTTGTCACACCCCCAAATTACCTGTTTTGCAGCGGAATAGAATACCTGGGGGATGACTGTCATAGCATCAAAGTTACAGTTATATCGAACGACCTAAAGTGTCGTTTTGAAAATATCGTTTGATTAAGTAAAATAATCAAAGTTTACAAAACATAGGTCCCAAAAGATTTCCAATGTACCAAAATTTAGTTTGTTACAATCAAACGATAGTTAAGTGCATAAAATATATGTGAGACGCGTCAACACCGCCACTCTATGATAAGTCCACATGCATGCCATGAAGTGAATGCCTTAGATACCTGAGATAAAACATGCTAAAAGTGTCAACACAATGGTTGAGTGAGTTCATAGAGTTTGTCTAACATGTAAAGCTTTTAAAGAACGTTCATGCAGCAAAGGCAAAGTTTTTGGTCATTAAAAACAGTCCAGAAAGCAAAGGCATTGTAAATCCACTCAGTTCCAAGTTCCGCCCATACAAAATTTGCAACCTTTATGTTCACAACCCACTGCCAAAAGTTGTATGTATAGTAGTCAAGTATACGTTGTCATAATAGTTCACAAAGCAAAGGCATTGTAAATCCACTCAGTTCCAAGTTCCGCCCATACAAAACTTGCAACCTGTGTGTTCACAACCCATTGCACAAAATATAGTGTGTCTAGTGGTCAAGTATACGCTGTCATAATAGTTCACAATATAGCACCACGTATATAATAATGTATGCCAGGCAAAGCCCCTAGAATAAATAATATGCGTTCCGTAACATAGTGAACGAGAGTTTGGCCGACCTCTAATAGCGCTATCCATACTACCTACTGATAGGAGACTAACAATGCGAATGTACGAACAGTACATCATACAACTATTATATACAATTAAGAACACTCCGAACATGGGAGAATTTGCACTGCTCCGAACAGGGGAGACTTTAAGTCGATAACGCTCCGTAACATGGGGAGACGTAATAAAAAGTGAGTACGGTTCATTAAGTTCAAAACAGGTCATAAGTTCATAATTAAGTTCAAGTGTTCCATTCAAAAGTTCGTAATTAAGTTCACGAGTTTAAGTCGAGTTCAAAAGTTCAAAACAGTCAAAGAGCTCAAAACATACCAAAAGGTTCAAAATAGTCAAAGGGTTCAATATTATGTCAAACAAGTTCAAAATAGTCAAAGAGTTCAATATTATGTCGAACAAGTTCAAAATAGTCAAAGGGTTCAATATTATGTCAAACAAGTTCAAAATAGTCAAAGAGTTCAATATTATGTCGAACAAGTTCAAAATAGTCAAAGGGTTCAATATAAAGTCAAACAAGTTTAAAATAGTCAAAAGGTTCAATATAAAGTCAAACAAGTTCAAAATAGTCAAAAAGTTCAATATTAAGTTAAAAGAGATTAATTATATGTCAAAATGTTTTAAATCAAGTTAAAAGAGATTATTTGTATGCCAAAAGAATTAAATCAAGTTAAAAGAGATTAATTACATGTTAAAAGAATTAAATCAAGTTAAAAGAGATTAATTATATGTCAAAAGGATTAAATCAAGTTAAAAGAGGTTAATTATATGTCAAAAGAATTAAATCAAGTTAAAAAAGATTAATTATATGTCAAAAGAATTAAATCAAGTTAAAAGAGATTAATTATATGTCAAAAGGTCCAACTCAAGTTCAAAGTATTCAAATATATGTGAAAAAGTCCAAATTCATTTAAAAGAGTTCAGATATATATGTCGAAGGGTTCAAAATCAAGGAAAGTGGTTCAAATAATAGTGTTCATAACATAGTGATCAATTTAGTTCGGGCATAATCTACTTACTAGCATAAGTAGTGAAACAACAATTATTTAAGTTCATATAAGTGTAAAGTAAAAGCAAGTAGTTGAGCATGTATCTCCCCCGAAGAGTTTATAAAACAATTAAACGAGTAAAAGTGGGGCTACGAACTCACCTGATGCAATGATTATGATGACAAAAGTTGGTACACTGAAATGAGGTGCGATCTCTATCCGCAACCTAATATGAATGATATGTTCTAATGTAAGTCATGAAACAATGTCGTGCATGCAACTCATATGATATCCATACCACTTGTGCATTTGAAAATAGAGTTTATCGTCGAAAATAAGTTTATAACGTCTTATCAAGTTATAAATTACTTTACAAGTACTTACGTTGAAATGATATCCTACAATAGTTGCTTACTGATTTATCAAGAAATTATAGTTTATGAGTAGTTTTCGTAAAAGTTCGAGAGATCGTATATTACTCGTTACAACTTCGTTTGACGAACGGTTGAACATTTTGGAAAATAGGCCAGGTTAACTCACTTTTACATAAAGACATTATTTTCTCAAAAAGTACTCTATCGATATGAAAAATGGCTCCAAACATGGTCACTTGCGATAACCATTTTGGTCTAGTAAAAATATGTAAGTGTTATTACTTGTGAAAATAAGTACGATAGCCATATTTAAAACGCGTGTAACTTAGTCGTTAAAGCTTGGTTTTCTACGTTTTATATATCCTTAGTTTCGTGTTAAGGTATACTAATATATTTTTGATAAATCGACTCATTTAGATAATGCTTAAAACTCATTTTTGCCCCTTAAATAACCATTGACAGCAAGTATAATTTCAGAAAATTAGTTTTCGTCGCAAAACTTGAAAATAGCGTAACTTCTTCGTTATAAATCCGTTTTAACCCGTTCAAGCGACCACGGTTTCGTTTTAAAGTCTATTTTCTGAATATCTAGCCCAAAATAATTCATGACCTGTCGAAATTTCCAGATTTTATAAAAATTAACAGCCCTTATATATATTTTGTCGAAAACGATTTCTCTTGTTTGAAACTTGTTCTAATCTCTTCCAATCAATACCAAAGCTATTCTAAACCTACTATACACCTTCTTAGGGTATCATGGGTTCCTAGAATTCACCAAAAATGATAAAGTTCATGGGAATATTAATTATAACAAGTAAGTCCATTTTATGTTTAAAAATATATATAAAGTGGTATAAATACATAAGAATACTTGCATGATTAGTAATAGAAATATAAAATAGATCAATAATAGGTATTGTAAGATTTTTAAAAAATGTTTAGAAGCTTACTTGAGTGATTATGAGGATAGATGATAGAAAACTTAGTTAATCTTCAAGGCTTAATCCTAAACCTTAACTAGAACACTAAAAACCCTATGTAACACTTGATCTTGGAAAGATTTCTCTTCTTTTTCTTCTTGAAAATGTCGACACCCACAAGGAAGAGAGAAAGAAAAAGGAGCTAGTTGATTATGAAGAGAAGAAAAAAAAATTTGACTTGAGTTACTTGGATATTTGTAACATATATGAAGATATTTTGTTATTATGTATACAGTTAGCTAGAAATTGATTTTAACGGAACAAAATAAAATATATTGAAGTCATAAAAATTATAAAAATGTATTTCTCGCAAGTATTGGGTGAATAAATAATTATCGAGTTGAATTTACGAAAACCGTCGTAAATATATATATAAAAATTTATATAGCAAAATAAATTCAAAACATCGGGTAAACTAATAATAAAATTTTTATAGTCTTAAAATGAGTATAAGAATATATCAGGACAATTGTCGGAAGTGTTGGATCAATTGATCAAAATAAATGATCGTACGATAGCGTTTATTTAATAAATCAATATACGTTAAGAAAATATGCAAACCCATGCATGAACTAATATGAAAATGATGTTACTGATGATATGTAGACTAACTCTAGTCTATATGAAGTGATCTCAATGATGTACCATTAATACACAGCTTAACCCTCACGGTTAAGAGAATTAGATACTTGTAAACCTAGTTTACGAAAAATGATGAATAAAAATTACGAGAAAGAAAAAGGAGCTAGTTGATTATGAAGAGAAGAAAGAAAAATTTGACTTGAGTTACTTGGATATTTGTAACATATATGAAGATATTTTGTTATTATGTATAGAGTTAGCTAGAAATTGATTTTAACGGAATAAAATAAAATATATTGAAGTCATAAAAATTATAAAAATGTATTTCTCGCAAGTATTGGGTGAATAAATAATTATCGAGTTGAATTTACGAAAACCGTCGTAAATATATATATAAAAATTTATATAGCAAAATAAATTCCAAACATCGGGTAAACTAATAATATAATTTTTATAGTCTTAAAATGAGTATAAGAATATATCAGGACAATTGTCGGAAGTGTTGGATCAATTGATCAAAATAAATGATCGTGCGATAGCATTTATTTAATAAATCAATATACGTTAAGAAAATATGCAAACCCATGCATGAACTAATATGAAAATGATGTTACTGATGATATGTAGACTAACTCTAGTCTATATGAAGTGATTTCAATGATGTTCCATGAATACACAGCTTAACCCTCACGGTTAAGAGAATTAGATACTCGTAAACCTAGTTTACGAAAAATAATGAATAAAAATCATGAATATAAATTTTTCTCCGGGAATGAATATTGTTTTGTGAATAGTAAAATTTTGAAATAACCTCTCAGAATAACAAATCGACTTCAAAAACGATAAATAGTAAAATGATGAATAGTAACCGATGAATAGTAAATTCCCGAGATGAATAGTAAAAATTTCAATGTTTGTAAAATGACCTGAAATTGAGAATTGTGACACCGTTGGGGCGAGATGCTCCTCCAAACCCGCCCCATACTCCATTATGGATCTTATCGATTTGTTTTCTTTGGGCGTGATGCTCCGCCAAACTCGTGTTTTTTCTCGTTTATTATTTTTTTTACACTATAAACAATATAATTTATGTAATAACTTGAAAAATCGAGATGCCATTATTAATAAATTAAGCATTAGCCTTTTCAAGCTTTCAACAACAATATTAAACATAAAAAATAATAAGCTACTAACATCTCAAATCAACTTTTTTAGAATATTATGACACGAAACAAGCTTTCATGACCACAATTTTCAATCTTACAAATATTGAACATACCAACGTAATACTATATGTTTAATAGTATACAGATATATTTGTATGTATATATATGTTTCGAGGCGGGGATGTTGAGCCCCATCCCCGCCTCAAACCCAATAAAAATCACCGTCAATGCCCCGAAACCCGCCCCGTAACCCGATATGCATGCCCCACCCAGACCCAAAAAGTTCGGGTTTCCCCGTGGAGTTCAGGTTTTTTTGCCATCCCTAATCATTTGGTTGTTCATCAGTTAAAAAAAACAAAAAATAACAAAAATAACAAAAGATGTATTCGGGTATATCAATTAATATGACTAAAATGTCATTGTTAACGTGCAATATATCACTCATATTATACTGGAATTGAGTGATTCAAAAATCTAGGTAAAGAATAGGCAAAAAGCTATAATTTTCGTGTTTTAAGTTTTGCATAATTAGGCCTTTAAACTAGACAAAATTAGAGCCGCAAATGCCAAAAATTTCAAGAAAATCAACACACATTTAAAAAGGTAAAAAAAAAGTTATGATTTATATTTTAAAATGCATACCAAATTAAAGAGAATTAAATTTAAAAAATTATGATGAAATTGGTTTTTAATAAAAGTTTATCGTTTGAAAGTTATTTATGTTTGAAATTTTGGGGGTGGAATAAAGAATGGGTTAAAATGACCAAAATAACCCATAACCGAATTTAATAAGAAAAAAAGGAAGGGATTTGATAGGGGACACATGACACTAGATGATAGGCTTTCTAGACTTTTTAATTTCTATCACTTTGTAAGGGATCCTAACTCATAGGTAATATGACCGATTGAATTTCACGTCATCATTTTGGGTCCACTTGTCACCTACACATATCAACTTATATACCCCTCGGTCCCTTTTTTTGTTTCTTTTTTTTCCTTTCTTTTTTTTCATTTGATTTTTTTCCTAAAAGATATATTTTATCATCTTCATCATCCGTTTATCAAATAACACCCATATTTCTCACACACTTCTACTAACAAACAAAAAAATAAAAAACAAGACCATAATCACTTCCACATATAATTTCAGATCTAGTAACAAAGAACCAACTTATCTTTTTAAAACTCAATCATACAACAAAAACTCAAATCATATTCAAAAAACACAACCTTCCTTATCACTCCTTATAACTTCACTAAGCACAAATCTTTGCTACTCAACCCATTTTCTCAAAACAAATCACAAATGCAACACATCTTAATTTTCTTTCTGCTATAACCCGAATAATAAAAAATTCCATTTAACCTTTTACCCGCTATATCGAATCTCAGAAACAAAAGAACTCAAACCCCATGAACTAAAACAAACCCTTTCTTGTATCATTCTGCATCAAGGTATTTCATAAGATCTCGGGCAGGTAATGTTATTGTTTTTGTTTCCGTTTAAGGTCGATGATGATTTCTCTTGGCACTTTTGCTCCAAGAACAAATATGTGAATATTCAAATATAAAACTGAAATCTTGTTCTTTTTTTATTCTGTGTCGTGAGATGTATTGGATGTTGTTGATGTTTGAAGTTGGGATATAGGATATAGATGTTTGTGGTTGATCTTGGAAATTGTTAAGTTTTATTTGGTTGTTGAGTTATTGGAGTGATAAGGAAGGTTTTGGGTTTGTGGTGTTTGGTAGCGGATATGTAGTGGGTATGGTGTTGGTGGTGGTTGATGGCATGATTCCTGTGATGGTGGAGGTGGTGTTGGTAGTGGTTGGCTGCTCTAGTAAATGGGTGATTTTGGTTGTGTGAGGAAGAGAGATGTGTAACACCCTCATATCTGGTTTAGTGGAAGAATTCGGGTCATGGGGTGCTACTAAATTTGAGATCAAAACACCAGTAATAAAGAACTGAATACATGTTCCATTTAAAATACATTAATAGTTCAATAATGTTTTTATCGAGTTTCAATGACGGAAAATATGGCCCATAAATTTATGTTGTCCCATACAAAATGCGACATGGTTTTGTGAAAAACACTTCAGTGGGTAGCCTATGACCCTTTCCTTGCCACAATCTTGCTTACTGATAGAACACATTTAGAAAACATGTTAAAAGTCTGCAAAAAGCTGGTGAGTTCATAGGTTTAAATATTCAAACAATGTTGGACCAACTCAGATATCATAATTCATTTCAGGCAGTTGTAAAGACATTACGCTAGCACTAAGTTCATGCAACCGAAGCTACAACTGTGGTGTATGCAAAATGTAGTCATACTAATAGGGGCCCATTTGCGAGTGCTTATCCCGTTACACTCGGTTCTGACATGATATACGTTTTGCCTTGACCTATGTATGGCCAACCGAACGGGGGAGTCACCCCCAATAGATCTATTTATAACATTCGTGCTTCCCAGCAGGATTTGACGGTTCATGAAAGCGGGCATTGTGGGATTTAAGGGCTTAGGCTAATCTGCGTAATAGTATTCATATAATAGTTTTGGTTCAAACAAGTTTTGCATGTTTTCTCACCCCCAAAGTTTAGTAAGTGATGAGTGTCTAAATACTCATCATTTTTGTACCATCTAGACTGCAAAAACATCTGAAAACACTCAGAAATGCATCAAAATGATAAAAATATCACAAATAAGTGTTTTATGTGTTTTAAATTCAAAAATACCAAAATCAGATGAAAAACGTATCAAGTTTGCATAATTGGCAATTTTAGTCCCTCAAGTTTCAAAAGTTGTCAAAACAACTGGTAAATCAAAATAAAGAAAAATATCATTTAAGGTCCATAGGATTCACAAGTTGTCAAAATAATCCCTTCAAAGTTTAAAAATTGAAAAATTACAACTTTGGTCCCTCAAGTTTAAAAAGTGTCATAAATAGTCCTTGGAAATATAAAAATGGAATTTTATGCAACTATGGTCCTTGTACTATTAAAGATTGGCAAATTTGGTCCTTGTGTTAACATTGGAAAAAATTCAGTTTTGGTCCCTCAAGTTTGCAGAATTTACAACAATGGTCCTTGTGTATTAAACAAACCAAACGGACTCTTTTATTAATCCAACCCAAAACACAAACACAACCAAACCCAGCTGGCCCATATACAAGCCCAAATCCACTTGACCCTTGAGCTTGAACCTTGAGCCAGTCCAATATACCAATTGACCCCTGCCAAAATATCATTTTGACCCCTTCCCCGTTATTAATATCATTCGGTCAAACCAGGTCAACGCCCGCCAAAAAACCGAGATACTATTTATTCTCACCCATGTGTAAACCAAAACCTGCTTCACCACCACCTCTCCACCTCACCACCACCTGTCTACCCAATCCCTTTCCACCTCACATCCCAGCCCACCTTGCATTTAATGTTTCCCCACCATTGTGTGCAGTTTCACCTGTTATCTCACAAACTTGGTTTTTGCTTTCCAACTCAACCCAGCCCCATGCCTACTATCTGAATTGTCCCCTCCACCTCTACAACACACCAAAAGTCTTTAATTGCTCTAAAACTGTCTCAAGCAACCATGTACACTTTTGGCGCCAAAAGTGAATTTAAAGGCTAGGATGAGTTTGACTGAATCAATGGCCAAGATTGTTGATGGGAAAGATTCAGAGACATGTGGGGAGTCTAAAAGATCAATATAAAGATAGAGGAGAAGCAGAGGAGTGAGATATCTAGCTTAATTTTTAGTTTATTGTATGTCGTTTTTATTAATTTTAAAATACTAGTGTAATTTAAGTTTTTCAAGTACTTTGTTAAAGTTATTTAAGTGTAAGTGAATCTTTTGCAGTCATCAATTTCATGGTTTAGTTTCATTTTCAAGTATATGCAATTTTCATTTAAAAAATCTCATGTTAAGATCAAATGTTGTTTGTAGAGTTAAGGACTCATAAGCTAATATAAGCTCCTATATAGCTTATTTAAGCTATTAGAAACCCATTAAAATCAGTTTAGAAGCAAAAAGCAAAAATACAAGAAAATACAAAAAAAAAAATCAGTCAAAAATCAAAAATCACAAGAAATGATAATCACAGCTGGAGCAGGGTTAATAATGGATTGCCCTTTGGTTTAGAGCTTCTTGGGAAGCTATAGGTTGTGATTTCAGTACTTGGTTCTCAAAAAAATCAGTCAAAAATCAAAAATCACAAGAAATGATAATCACAGCTGGAGCAGGGTTAATAATGGATTGCCCTTGGGTTTAGAGCTTCTTGGGAAGCTATAGGTTGTGATTTCAGTACTTGGTTCTCAATTTTCACTTGGAATCCAACTTGTCAGCCTTTTACTCATTTTGGCATTTCACTGTTTGAGTCATTCATAAGCTTAAATCTCTGTGTCTTTATGTTCACTAGTTATAGCTAAGTAGAATTAAGAATTAAAACAAGTTACTTGCTCATTAGAATCTGTATTTACTCTAAATCTTATTTTTAATGTTTTAAATTAACATAATTATCATTTCTTAGTTTAAAGATGTCATTGTTATTGTTTAGTGCTTATATAGTCTCAATAAGTTATAATATAAAGTCTTAAATCAGTTTCTTGGGATTAATCTTTGGAATCCTTTGAAAAACTTCATAGCAATCCTATAAAGGGGTGTTTGGATTCTCTGTGTTAATGGTGTTAGAGGTTGTTTATATTATTGCTTGTTGTTGTTAACTGTTATACTAGTATCTAAGAACTCGTGCAAGCATAAAACTTGTCCTCACTTTTTAAAAAAGTCAAATTCATCTTTAATATCACCTTATTACTTAACTCAAGTAGGATTGATAGTGTGAAAACCATCATATTAGCTTAAAACTTGGTACTCTAGCTTAAATCATTCTTATTACAGCTTAATATAACATAGTTAATAAGTAGAATCAATTATAAGTTCATAAAAGTCAAAGTTTTAGTGTAACTTAAAAAGTCCAATTTTTCGGCAGTTTTGAATTAAATTAAGAATTTTATTGTGTGTTTAATATTGAGATTTAGCCTATAACCTTTTGGGATAATAAAGTTTAGCTGCTTATCTTAATTAGAAAAATATTAGTTTATCTCTGCTTAGCTTATAAAGTGCTTATTTCTCAGCTTGTTTTAGATACCTTTTCTAAAAAGTGCCCTGTGCACAGTTTAACTAACCATTTTCACAAGCTCATAAAAAGCTTAATAGTAAACCATATCTTGTGAAATTTGGTTCTTTGGAAAGCTAACCTAGCTGTCTTGAAGTTCCAAGCTTAATATTTCATTTTCTAGCTTATTTACTAGGGCTGCAACAAGCTTATTGTTTGTCCAATTTCTGTGTAAAACTGCAAACTCAGTGTTTACAAGCTACTTTCACAAGCTCACACAGAGCTTAATAGTTGGTCAAAACTTGTACACTTTGGTTTTTTGGAAAGCCCACCAACCCAGCTTGTTGACTCAGTGCTTATTTTGAGCTAAGGAACTTTTGCCCCTAGCTTAATCTTGTCTACAAGTTCTGTGTAGGACTGTTTGGGTAGTAGGATTATCATAAGTGCTTATTTGCTTATTAGAGCTTTTCAGTGTGATTATTTGTGTCTTTTAGCTTAATATTAGTAGCTTTAGCTTGTTGGTAGCTTATTTCACCTTTGGTTCCATCTTGTAAGCTTATTTGAGCTTGAAAAATCCAAAATAAGCTTATAAGCTCACTGTTGAGCTCATAAGCTTATTCTAGCTTATTTTTAAGTTCTAAAAAGTTTGTCTTTTTAAAAGTTGTTTATATTTAGTAGCTTAATTAGTTTTAAAAAGAAAAAGTCCAAAAAAATAATATTTTGCAAAAAGTCATTGCTGGGATTCGAACCCTGGCCACCCAGTCACCACCACACACACACTACCAACTGCCCTTGGGTCTTTGACTGTATAACCTTTGCACTATTTAATACTTAACCCTTTTTGTCTTTTTAGCTTGTACGAATGTTTTAGCTTATTTATAGCTTATTAAAACAAGCTTTTACATGTTTTGTATTTTTCCTAGCCTTGTATTGATATAAAGTATTTTATAAAAAGTTTTTAGAATTTTCCGAATAGTTTTAGTATTTTTAAACATTTATTTAGTTTAAAATAGTATTTAATTCATAATAAAAAATATAAAAGTCAAAAAATATAAATCTTTTTTCTAAAATTTTCTTTTGTCATATAGTAAGTAAAAAATTGTTTTTACATTCGTAGGACTTTTATTTTACAAATTTTACGTTTTTTCTTGCGCACTCGCGTAATTTTTATATATAACGCACGTTTTCATTCTAGGTCACGTTTTTAGATAATTTAAGTTTATGTTTTAGTTAAAATAGTTTATTTAAGTTATTTTGTTTTATAAATCACAGAAACATCATTTTAAAAATAGTGATAGCGTTTATTTAATATATTTTAGCTTTTTAATTTTCTTTAATTTGCATTTAAGCCCCTGTAATTTACAAACTTTCTCTTTAGGTGTAATTATAATTCACAATCCTTACTGATCACTATCCTTAGTGATTATTCGAAATCTGAAAGTGTTAAACACCATTAATTCTCCGTGGGACTTAACGACCTGTGGAAACACTATACTCTCCAGATCTTAATTGCATTGTTTCTGAGCAGTTTGAATTTTATTACGGTTGACCATTCACAAGTGGTTAGCTTGTGTGATAAAATTGACGGTTCAGTACCAATCAGTAAGCAACATATGAAAGTCAAAAGTGGGGTTATAAACTCACCTCAGCGAAAAGCAGTCTGATGTGAAAGTCAAAGAGTATTGTGTAACCGCACCGACATGCGACCTATAGATGTAGGGTAAGTTTAGTTCATAATTCTAGTTTAAGACTCAGCGAAGTGAAGTTTCATTCAAATGCTTTGAAATGCTTAGGTTATTGTTTCTTGTGTGGCAATATGTGAGCTTGAATCAGTTTTCTAACGTTTACAAGTATTGGCTCTTGGAAGTGTATGAGTAAATAATAGGAACGTATCGATGATGATCGAATCTTCAGTTTTATGACGACCAAAAGGCGATGTACGAAAAAGTATTACACATAATATTAGACGATAACGGGCCATGTAATATTATTGACAAATATATATCTATTTAGACATACGTATAGGTATATATATTTTTATTCACTATTATTAAAATAAAGACCATTGGAATTGCAAGGGTTAACTTAATTAAATACATTTGCATTTGGAAAATTTAAGGCATGAGAGTTATAAAATGAAGCTTCTATTTTTAGTTATTACAAAAATATTTAATATGTATACTTTTGTCGAAAGTCGGGCATGACCCGTGTGTAAGTTTTTATTTGACCGAGGTGACTAACGTCAAAGGTTTGATATAAGTTTGATTATCCGAAATAGAACTATAAGTAAGTGCCTATAATTTAAAATTTCGACAACTTGGTTCATGAATATGAAAATGTTTTATTTCATTATAAGTAATACGAAAAATATCCATTTCAGTTTTAATAAGAAAACTCGTTTTATTTAGAAGATTATGTTCTCAAATTTTTTGTTTAGTATTAATGCTTACCCGTTTTAAGACTTTAGTGTTGGTATAGCACGAAGAATAAGTTTTGAGATGTCGTGTTAAATAGTTATATATGTACACATAGTAATAGTTGCGTTGATTAGAAATGGCCTATGAAAGTAATGGCGTCCCAAACGTGATGGAAAATTGATAAGAAGTTGTGTGATTTACAAGGTACGAGGCACGTCTATGTTACTAGCACTTGATTTTCATCTAACTATCTATATGATTTATCCCTTTTTATAAGACTTCATGTATTCTGTGTTGCGAGTGACTAGGGAAACGCACCCTGTTTTTCGTTTGATGGGCTGCAGCCCAGAAGGAAAACAATATGGCTGGAGTTGGCTTTGTGTGCTGTGGCCCAGCATGTATAACTTTTTAACACATGATCTAACTTTTATATGACTCGAACCACACAACACGGCCACAATGCTTAACTTTTAGCATGACTTTCCTGTTTGTGTGGGTGATGGTTGTTTAACCAGACCAAACGTAAGTTTAACCACTAAACCAAAACTCAGGAGTTAATCGTGCAAGCTATATTCAAACGCGCCTATGTGAACTGACAAGGAAACGAGGCACACCCTACTGCTGGGTTTCGAACTAGTAGGTCTCAACACCAAAACTCATTTGACACACACCTTCCTCTACGGTCTGATTTGGGTACTCGACGCAAAACCAGAACATGAAAACAATCTATCTAAGTTCATCCGATCAACTAATTTGAAATATGGTGACAACTGTTTAAAAACTTAAACTAACAAGCAACTAGACCAAGAGTGGACTCGGGAGAAAAGGGGCAACAAGAGACATATATCAAAGGTAACCCAATGGGTTTCGATTGCAGCCAAATAATAATCGACAAATCGATTAAGCCACGCAACACGAACACTTCCCAATCGGGCCTAAGGATTCGATACATACGACGATCGAAGAAAATTTCAATATCCACCCAAATCAAATTGTAACAAAATGTAAATTAATCGCAAGCATTATGAAAATTAACAGATTCATTATTCAATAAAATCAATAACCTAACAAAGTGTAAAACTAAAGAACCCTTACAATAGTATGGATCGTCAAGGAGAGACCAAGAGAGTTTGAGTACCAATGAGCCCCAACCGATCCCAGCAGGAAGCCACCACCACCTATCCCTTTTGATTTTTGAATAAGTTTTGAGATGTGGTCGCCTGAGGTTCGGTGGGAAATTTAAAAGGAAGAAAAATCTATAAAAGTTAACTTTGCTTTCCATGCATTGATTTTGTGAGGAATGGTTTTGAGCGAAAGTCCCTATCCTTTCTTTTCTCCAAGATGGTCTTGTGACTTTAACTATGGAAAGGGTGAAAGGAGATAGTGATAGATCTGGGGCTTGTTGTAAATGGCGAGGAGTTGGGGAGGTGTTGAAGAAAGCAGGAGAGCTGTAGATCCATTTTCATCTTTTCCCTTTTTGTGACGTGACCTAGAAGGTGAGATGGAAGTCTGCAAATTTTGTTTTGTTATCTATGTTTGTGTGTGTAGGCAAGAAAGAAGATAAAAGTGAGATGGAAAAGTAATATTCTTAAGGTATCTGGACGAATAACAGTAATATATAAGACCCTTATTACCTCCGTAGAAGTCACATTCTGGGGAGGCTCGGCTTCTACCCAGGGCGGAAGGTGGAGAAGGCTGGGCCGTAGCTACTATACTAGGATGGGGTGTCAGGATGTATTTTTAATTCTTATTAGAAATTTTAACTGTATTGTGTACTTCGTGTTCCACTGAGTTAAACTATAATTATGGTGTCCCGGAAGAGTTACCCGATGAAGTTGAGAAAAGGTGAGGGTATTTACGCTTGATTACATCTTCACATTTCCACGTGAATTTGGGACCTCTTCAAGAGTCCCAACGAACACTAACAATAGAAATGAGGCTTGCTTAAGCCGTTTGACCTCTCGACCCATGATATCAATGAGTTCCTCGATAAAGTTCAGTCTCTCGTCGATTTGGATTTCTTCTAGCAGAATAGTAAGAGTTTCGTTAGAAAGACATTTATTCAAGTTGCATACGTGAAACACGTTGTGCATAGAGCTGAGTTCTTGTGGTAATTGGAGTCAGTAGGCCCACGGCCCGATTCTAGCAAGGATTTTTGAAAGATTCAATGTAACGGGATTTAACTTCCCACATTTCCCAAAACAGATCATGACTTTCTATGGTTAATCCTTTAGCATGAATCTATCTCCATCTTGGAATTTAAGTGGTTTTCGCCTCTTGTTCACGTAACTCTTTTAACGGACACGAGCCATTTGCATTCGGCTCTTGATTTGCACTATCTTCTCAGTAGTTTCTTGTACCAGTTCAGGACCAGTAAGTTATCTTTTCCCAACCTTGGCCCAACATATAGACGACCTGCACTTTCCACCGTAGAGTGCCTCATGCGGTGCAACTTTGATGTTGGTGTGATAGTTGTTATCGTAAGAGAATCCGGCTAAGGGCAATTTCCTATCCCAGCCATTTTAAAAATCTATTACAAATGCTCGTAGCATATCTTCTAGAGTTTGAATGATCCTTCCACTTTGACCATCAGTCTGAGGATGGTACGTGGTACTTATGTTAAGATGGATTCTTAAAGCGTTTTGGAGTGATCTCCAAGATTTTGATGTGAATAGCTATCTCTATTTGAAATGATGGAAATCGGAACACCATGACTTGCAAAGATCTCCTTCAAGCATAATCGTGCGATTTTTTCTATGATGTCATTTTCCTTGATTGGTAGGAAATGGGTGGATTTGGTGAGACGATTAACGATTACCCAAATAGTTTTGTAAACGTTTGATGTCCCTCTTAGCTTGATAATAAAGTCCATAGTTACGCATTCCCATTTTACTCCTGAACTTCGGGTTTTACATGTAGACCTAATGGCTTCTGATGTTCGGCGTTGACCTTCGAACAAGTTAAGCATTTGCTGACATTGGTCGCAAATGTCAGCCTTCATGTTTGACCATCAATATAGTTTCTCCAGATCAAGGTACATTTTGTCGGATCCTGGATGAGTGAAGCACTTGGATTTTGTCAGATTCACGCATAATGAGATCACGAATCCCTCCATAGCATGGAACTCAACTCCTGTCCTTGGAACACAAGATTCCATTCGTTCTTTCACGAATCCAATTTCCCTGTCAGGCATACCATAAACGTTCTTGTTTGGTCGCTCACCCTTTGAGTGTTTCTACTTGAGCCTCAAGGGTTTTAGATGGAAGGGGTGAACTGATTTCCATTCCCAAAGATCGGACTTTAAGAGGTTTAGGTCTCTCCTTGCTGCTTAGAGCATCTGCAACCAGGTTTGCTTTGCCCGGGTGATAACTGATTTCATAATCTAACTCACAGAGCGACTCAAATCATTGATGTTGTCGCATGTTCAACCCCCTTTGGTTCAATATATGTTATAAGACCTTGTGGTTGGTGTACACCATACACTTTATTCAACAAGGATAGTGGCTCCGGATTCTAAGTGCAAACATGATAGGTCCTAATTCTAAGCCGAGCAATGCGTAGTGATTCCTATGAGTCTTTAGCCGTTGTGCAATATATACTATTACTTTATTTCTTTGTATCAAGATGGCTTCCAAATTTTGGGTGAAGCGTCTCCATAAACGACAAGGTCTTCACTACCCTTAGGTAGATCTAAGATAGGTGCACTGCACAACTTCTCCTTGTGCCGCGCGTGTGGGTAGTGGTTGGGCTGACCTATGCTGTGGGTGTACATCAATATATTCTTTTCCTCGTCCGGTATAGCTGCTAGGATACTATGTCTGGATGGGTGTTCCTGGGATACTGGTCACTGTGATGTCTTAAGGCCCAACGTGGGTTCCTAATTCTCGTCGAGGGTCTAAACGTTTTCATGTTTATTCTCTTGGCCTCATGACACCTTCTCCATTCGACACGGTTTAACCTATTACTTTTGTAAGTGGCGTGAGCTAGAAGTGTTCGGGCATCCAAAAAAAAAAAGATGTCAGTGGGTGGTGTAGAAAACCGACTATTATTTTATGATTGCTAGTTCGTGCAACAAGTTTTCGCCTTCAGTCAAACTTTATATGAAAAATGTCTCGACAAAGTTTAAAATTCGCTATTCCCTCATAACATGATCCTTCTCGAATTATACATAGGTGACCAGGCTATGTATAATTGAGGACCGATGATGTAATGTTCGGTATATCTTAGTTTTAGTGCTCTTATTCGTTAGTCAATAAAATTTGCAAAAAAATCGTTGTCGAAATTTTAGTGTGATGATTTAGGAAGTTGGAGGTAACAAAATTTTTATAGTGATTTTTAAAGTAGTTCACGTTGAAATATAATGATATTGTCAACATAGCCTTATGACTTAGATGCAAAATTTTTGGGGTAAGTAGTAATTTGGTTCATATTGAAGCCATAATTTGTTGTTTTGGTAAGATAATATCAGACGATTGTGTGGTAATAGTAAAACAACTTTGCATGTTTGTAATGTGGTTGTCACGTTAAGAAAGACATCTCATTGGGTGACACCAATTTGTAAGGTGGTTGGTCGGACCCTGGGGGAAATTTCTTCTTATAAAGTGGCTAGAATGTTAACGGTGTGATGAGAGGGAAGTGAAGAGATTGATTACCGAAGTAGTATGACAAGATTAAGAGGCAATGGTTACACCAAACAAGAAAGTGCTTAGTACGTTAAGGTTACATAAAATGTATTTAAGGTAGGTTCCTAAGAATACATCTCAGAAGTTTAAACTAAAGTTTATTACAACAAGGATGCCTCTAGCTAATCCCGTCCCTTCCTATGTGGCTATTGAGGTCTGTCCGAGTCTTCATACTTCCTTCTGGTAGGTGTGCTTGCGAGCTCTTCCTCCATGGTGATTCTTTCTCTCTGGACACACATTTCTGTGGACCTCTCATTCCACACCCATGGCATGTCAGGATCTCCCAGTAAGGTTTCTCACAATTTTCCACCTCATGCCCAGGTCTTTTACAGTTTCCACAAAGTGTGAGGAATTCTCCATTCTGATGATATAGACATATGTTGCATTTGGGCAGTGTCCCAGCATACCCCTTTTCCTTTCTTGTGTCACCAGTCCAAGCCCTGACCACCCCTTGATGCTTGTTCGACTGTTGAACCTGGTCCTCCTCATTGTTATACTCTCGGTTCCTCTTATTGTTACCACCGTATCCCAATGTCCTTTCTTGGTGCGCTTGTTCTACCACAGATCGCAAATAGCCTCCCGAAGTTACCCTGGCGTGAAGGATGTGACATTTCTTCAATCTCGGCAAAACGCCCCTAGATATACACTTTGGCTTCTTATCCTCGGGTTCCACCATGTCGGGCGTAGTTTTGAAAACTCGCAGCGGTTGGTGTATCCCTCAATGTCATTTCCTGTCATAGCCCCCGAATTCCGTTCCATTATTCGCATCTCATTTTGAGCAAGACTCTACAATCATCATCTTCTTTAGCGGTCCCATCTAATAGGCAAAGGCCGACTCCCATCGAGTGGACATAAGTATCCCACCATGCGAGGGATTGATGTTGAAAAGTGCAAGTAGCATACTTGATTTTACAATTGTCCACGCAACAATCGTCAAATTGTTTCCCCAACTTTTCGAAACCATCGTGCCAAACCTGCCCCGGGTTCCCTCGAAGACTAAGGTCTTACATTTATGAATTCTCGCTAAGAGCAACCACGTGTGGGCTCCTTACGCTAGCTTTTTCCCTATTCCCTCGGGTGATACGGCCGTTGTTGTGGTTGACCATGTAATTTGGGATTCTAGTGGCAACTTGTTCCGTAACAAGTTTTTCAATAAAGTTGTGTTCACACTTTGCTTTCGGGCAACATTTTCCTTCAACCACAAGAAACGGCAATAATGAGTTTTCTATAAGAACGAGGATCATCATGGAGGTTATCAAAGTTACAACATGTGCCACCTCTCAGCCGAGGTATTAACTAAGTTGTATTAATCATTCGTCGTGTTGACCTAGTCTACCATGTGTATAGTCTCACCCTAGAAACATGTCGCAAAAGGAGTTTAATTGGGAGTGAATTTAACATAGGGGTAATAACTACAACAATGTTCTTCTTTGGTTTTTAACATCCATAAATTTCCATCACAACACATTCGAATACATCCCAAGAAAATTTTAGCTCATGAAGTCATACATAGCACGCATGCATCAACTTGTTCTAGTTTGTTGTATAACAAAACCAATACTAGCATTATTATCAAGGCCATCCATCACATGGCTACCAAAAAGTTTACAAATAACACAAATCTAATCTAAGCATTTCGGTTACCCCGGCCGACTCTTCGAAGTCGCCTTTCATTCCTCAAACTCTCCGGGCCTCTACCCCGCAAATCCGCTATTGGCCTCATCTTCTCCACTCCACGCCTAAAAATTCTACGACACCTTCCAGTACACACACCGAGTGCGCTAATGAGTGGACTCCAAACGTGTAAATGACCCTTAATCTCTCGTGAGACATCCTTGAGTATCATGATGGGTGTCCCGAAATCAGAGTACTCTCAAAGCATTGGGAGTTCCTTAAATATGGTCTTCAAGTCGTAAAATTATGTCACACCCCCAAATTACTGCTTTGGTAAATGAATGGAATTCGGGGATGACCTGTCATAGCATCACAATCACAAGTCATATTGAACCTAAAGTGTCGCTTGAAAAGAACATCGTTTGATATATTAAAAACATTCTGAGTTACAAAGATAGGTCCCAAATGAAAATCAACATGTGCGGAATATAAGTTTGGTACAAGTCAAACGATGTTTTTAAAAATGCATAAATCCATGTGAGACGCTGGCCGCCACCGCGACTCTATGATATGTCCACATGCATGCCATGAAGTGAATGCCTTAGTTACCGGAAAATACATTGCTAAAAGTGTCAACACAATGGTTGAGTGAGTTCATAGAGTTCTTGAAAATGTTTAATTGACTACCACAAGTATAAATTATGTATGAAAAATATGCCACAAAAATGGTACAATTGCTTAAGCACATGACACCGAAGCATTGACTGATGTTCCCCAACAGTATTTTGCCAAACAACTCAAATAATGATAATGAAATGAAATGCATCCGTTTGACAAGTTGGAATCCACCAACCCGGATGGAGGAGTCACCCTCGATAGATCTATCCACTCACCACCGCTTTCGAATTAACGGTTCATGATTATGAAATGGGGACATTTAACCGGCAATGAGGTAACTTAAGCAATGTAATGAATTTGATATACTTGGTATCGTAATAAAATGATGTGCAATGTATTCTCCCCGTAGGTTTGAAATAAAGTATAAACTTGAATAAAATCGGGCTATGAAAACTCACCGTTGCAATGATAATGATGATATAATGCATACATCGAAATGAGGCGCAACCTCTAACCGAGACCTATTATGAATGATATGTTCTAATGTAAATCATGAAACAATGTCGTGCATGCAAATCCACATGTAATCTATACCACTTGTACGCTTTTAAAAATAGAATTTATCGTCGAAATATATGTTTATGACATCTCGTCATGTTATAAAATACTTTACAAGTATTTACGTTGAAATTATATCTTACGATAATCATTTAATGATTTATTATGAAATTATAAGTGAAAATAATGTCATTGAAAATTTCATGAAAGTGACAAACGGCCTTGAAAAGCTAGTCAGAAATGGTGCACGCCGAGTGTTAGGAAACGAACTCAACGGTTTTGGGAAGCTTGTATCATTATCTAAAAGTTTTAGCATTTAAGTTTTCATCCTAGAGGTCTCGATCACGGAGAAAAATATAGGTTAAGTATGGTACTTGTGTCCAAAATATCGATTAAGGGTGGTTTTCGGCAAAGTTTAAGTGACCGTATTTTATTCATTACAACTCCGCTTGACTAACGGTTGGACATTTTGGAAAATATGCTAGGCTTAACTTACTTTTACTAGAAGACATCACGCTATAAAAGTACTACATCCTTGTTAAAAGCGACCCTCAACATGGTCGCTTGTTGCCGTTGTCTAATAGAAATATAATAGTTTAGCTTATTTAATAAAGTTACGGCAACTTTGTGTAAACGTGTATAATTTAATCGTTACAAGTCCGCTTTCTACGCTATATGTCCTTAGTCAGATATACTAATATATTTTTGATAAGTCGACACAATTTATAACGCCTAAGTCTCATTTTTGACTCGTAAAAAGTGGACGTAACATGCTGAATTTTCAGAATTTTATAGTTTTCGCTGCCTAACTTGTAAATAGCATAACTTTTTCATTTATAGCTCCGTTTTAACCCGCTCAAGCGCCACGTTTTCTGCTTTTAAAGTGTATTTTCTAAATATCTAGGCCAAAATTTTTTACCTACTGTCGAAATTTCCAGATTTCAAAAATATGGACAGACCCTTAAGAAAACTTGTCAAAATGAGTTTTCTCACAAACCTATTCTAACCAATTCAAAAAAACTCCAAGCTATTCTAATCCTACCATACACCTTCTTAGGGTGTCATGGGTTCCTAGACATCACCAAAAGTAATATATTCCAAGGAGTAATTATAGGATGACATATATATATATAACTCTTAAAAACAATGAAAAGTGGTATAAACATCATTATGACTTGCATGTTTTTCTTAAATATGATGAAATGAACATAAAATAAATATGAAAGATGAAAATGAATATGAGATGCTTACTAGTAGCTTGATGAGGTTAATGAACAAAGGTTTAATCCTAACACCCTAGGTTTTTATTTCAAAACCTAAACTAAGAGTGTAACTAGAGTGTAATAAACTTGTCTTGAAAATTTTTGATGATCTCCTCTTGATCCTTATGGTTGGCCGGTTCAATGGTGAAGAGGAAGGAAGAGATATTTTGCTTTTACACTTAGAAATTTTGTGTTGTATGTGTTTGTATTTTGTATAATATGATATATAAGAGTAGGATATGCAAGTTCAATGACTCACCCTTTGTGCGACAAGGGGTATTAGTCTTTACATTAATATATATATATATATATATATATATATATATATATATATATATATATATATATATATATATATATATATATATATATATATATATATATATATATATATATATATTTTTTTATTATGTATTTAAATGTGTAAGTGTAAGTAAATGTGAAGTTAATTGAAGATAAGTAGTAACTTGTATACACATTTGAGCATTTAGGTGTAGCATAAA
Organism: Chrysanthemum makinoi; assembly: GCA_910596185.1. Classification (NCBI taxonomy): domain Eukaryota; kingdom Viridiplantae; phylum Streptophyta; class Magnoliopsida; order Asterales; family Asteraceae; genus Chrysanthemum; species Chrysanthemum makinoi. The sequence continues at coordinate 24,192,688 of OU343224.1, read as the reverse complement.
ATAAATTTTAACGGTCAAAATAAAATATATTGAAGTCATAAAAATTATAAAAATACATTTATTGCAAAATTTGAGTGAAATAATAATTATCGTGTAGTATTTAAGAAAACGTCGTAATTATATAAATATAACAATTTATATACAAAATAAATTTAAAACACCGGTAAACTCATAATATTATTTTTATAATCTTATTATGAGTATAAAAATATATCGAGATAATTTTTGGAAGTGTCGGATCAATATTCAAAATAAATTTTTTGCGATAGCGCTTATTTAATAGGAAAATAAACGCTTAATTGAAAAATGCAAATCCATGCATGAACCGATATGAAATGATGTTATTGATGATATGTAGATTAAATCTAGTCTATATGAAATGTCCTTGATGATATTCCATGAATACACTTTAACCTCTAGGTTACGCGAGTATTTGATACCAGAAACCTAGTTTACGAAATGAATAGTGACCCATGAATAGTGATTTTCTCCGGGAATGAATAGTGTTTCATGAATAGTAAAATTTTGAAATACGCTCGTAATATTACTGCCCAAGACGATGAATAGTAAAATGATGAATAGTAACCATGAATAGTAAATTCCCGAGATGAATAGTAAAATTTTCAAAGTTTGTAAAATGACCCGAATTACGAGTTGTCACATTCGCCAACCAAAAGGAATTCAAATTGAATTCATCCATGTTAGGTTCTACAATGTTACTTGTGAAAAGGTGAGGATATTTGAGTCGCATTGGGCCCAATGTGTTTTCTCAATCGTACCTTCCAAGACGGGATTTTGAACATAAATTTGTTGCCAACTTGAAATTCTAATGGTTTGCGACTTATGGAACATACTTCCAATATTTTGCGTCGATATCGACGTAGCTTATCTAGCTATATGTTGTTACTTGTAATCATTTTGATTTGTACGATTTCTGTATTATTTCATGAATAAGTCATGGACTAATGAGTTGAACTTTCCTGATTTTGACCCATGAATACGTGATCGACACCTCAAACTTAGAGTGCCTCAAATGATGTAGTCAATATGTTCATGTGCTAACTATTGTTGTAAAGCAATTTGTTCGATGAAGAATGATTTGCCTAATCATTTCTAGAAAATCACACATGCCTTGAGTATATCTTTTAATGTTTGAATTTTTCTCTCGCTCACCAATGAGCCGAGGATAATAGCGGTAATCATGTCCTAGTAGGTTCCATGGGAAGATTGAAATACATTGTAAGGTGAATTGAATAGCTTATAATAAGGTACAACCGAATTGATACCACGTCTCTTGCCAAATTTCAAAATGTTAAATCTGCGAAAGGACCTTATTGAAAAGAATAGATTATAGGTAACAATTGTGATTCCTCGTTTCGTTCTAGCTGAATGTCATTACTTGAATCTTACTTGCCTAAGGTGCTTAGTCTCCATTACCAAAATGTTTATTGTTTGATGGTATCTCTCCAAATTTCTCTTATCGAAATATCTCCACACTATATGTTGTCAAGTCACAAAACCTTAAATGTTAAAGTGATGTGATGTAGTGATTGATTTTCAAGATTTGTCCCAATATTGAGTGCTTCTAAAATATTTCATCACTTATATTGCTATCATGCTAGCAAGAAAATAGATATCATCTCATACCATGTCAAAGAATGTTTGTTCTAATTTCACTTGTAGATGGAGAGTCATTTATTGTCCGATATGTTCAAACTCGTGCATCTCTTGATATAGAAGTGAGGTTACTTGGAATTTCTAGAGAACACAATGCCTTAGGGAAGTTTATATTGATAACCTTAATTTAACCAAATTTTCCTTTAAGGAAAACTCATTGTAGGGAAGTTCATATATTGTTGAGGCCATGTTTAGTGAAATGTTCGTAGTCTTAGAAGACTTGGTTTCTCCCTATAGTATGGCTTAGTGTGTATTCGCTTCGTACTAAATCTTGTAACTTGGTCTAGCTAGTACTTTTGAAATGATATAATTTGGCTTTTAATCCAAAGATAGTGGTTCGAAATGTCTCGTGATGTCTTGAGATTTTTGTTAGGTTTTGAAAGATCTTGCTACCTACTTCTAGTCCTTGTTGGTAATTCCGAAATCCTTTCATTGTTTTCTTGTATCGAGGAATCCTCCTCACAGATGGTATAGAAAGCCTTCCCTAAAAAGGTAACTCATCAAATTCTAACTTATCGGTTGAGTGAGGGATGAATGGCGTAGGCTTCTATAGAGTGTTAACAAAAGAAATGTTTATGAACAATTTATCTGATTACAAAGCTTTGCTTTTGAGTGAAGATTGTTTTAAGAGATTTGAAATGATGCTTGTTACTTTCATGACATAATTCTTCCGGAATTATACATAGGTGATCAAGCCATGTATAATCGAGGACAAATGATGTGATGCTTGGTTTTGTTGAAATGATATTATGTTCCTTCGAAGTTTTAGATGGTATTCAACATTTTGTTTTGTAAGATAATGGCTCAATAATTTTTCGTGAGTAACATGAAAATCGTTTAGATGATGGTATTAAATAATTGATAAAATGACCGAAAGCCAATTGATAGGGTGGTAACGAAACAACTTTGTTTTAAAACTTTATGAAACAATGTTTCTAAGATAGTGTAGAATAGCTTGAAATAAAATTAAGTGAAATAATTTCATGAAATGGTAGCAAAATAACTTGAAATATAATTTGTTGAATGGTTTGTAGGATACACGGGGAAACCTCATAGAATGGTAATAGTCTCCTAATTGGTCAAGAATAAAGTTGGCCTAACCCCTAGTAAGATAGTGAGGTATCATCGCGAAATGATTGAAAATTGGGCAATTGGAATAAGGAATGAAATAAACAAAGGTTGTGATTATCGTGAAGATAATAAATGATAAAGATTACATTAGCTAGAAAGGTACTTATTATCGGTTCCTGCCGGTGGTCTAATCATGCCTCAAGTGTAGGTAGTAGGTCCTAGCAACAACAACTTTGAAACTCTCACAGTCCTCAAATCTATAAGATAGTGTAGTTTCTATAGTCTTAGTGGTAGATGGTAGTGGTGTGTCAAATTATACCTCCCCAAGCTGCAAATCAAATGTATGACTAATAGGTCCACTAGGACTAAGCTTGTAAGTCCTACCAAATGGTATGATCCGTCCCAATGTAATGATAAAAATTGTCCCGATCCTACGGTGAATCAATGGTGATCGTGATGGTGTAGATGCAACTTCGTCCTCCTAAAGGGTTGGTCTCATCATCGATGTTATCGGTGTTGAGTCAACTGATGTTAAAATTATGATAGGGAATGACAGGGCATTATCCATGTCAAAGTGATGTGAGTATGATGGGATGGGTATTTGAAGGCATCTATGTGACAATCGATTTTGAAATGAAAGTAAATAACTCATAAAATGTATAAAATCGCACGTATAGTGACTATGCACTTATGATGAAATGATGAGATGCTATGATGATGTAGTTATAGTCTAGGGTCAATGATGCAACCTAGTTCTCTATAACCAAGCTCGATACCAACTGTCACACCCCCAAATTACTGCTTTGCGTGAATGGAATTCTCGGGGATGACCGTCATAGCATCACAAACACAGTTATATTGAACGACCTAAAGTGTCGTTTGAAAAGAACATCGTTTGATATATATTAAAAAATTCGTGAGTTACAAAGATAGGTCCCAAATGAAAATCAACATATGGAATATAAGTTTGGTACAAGTCAAACAATGTTTTAAAAATGCATAAATCCATGTGAGACGGCCGTCACCGCGACTCTATGATATGTCCACATGCATGCCATGAAGTGAATGCCTTAGTTACCCGAAAATACATTGCTAAAAGTGTCAACACAATGGTTGAGTGAGTTCATAGAGTTCTTGAAAATGTTTAATACCACAAGTATAAATTATGTATGACAAATATGTGACAAAAATGGTACAATTGCTTAAGCACATGACAGAAGCATTGACCTGATGTTCCCCAACAGAATGTTTTGCCAAACAACTCAAATAATGATAATGAAATGAAATGCATCCGTTTGACAAGTTGGAATCCACCAACCCGGATGGAGGAGTCACCCTCGATAGATCTATCCACACCTGGCTTCTGAATTAATGGTTCATGTTTATGAAATGGGGACATTTAACCGGCAATGAGGTAACTTAAGCAATGTAATGAATTTGATATACTTGGTATCGTAATAAAAATGATGTGCAATGTATTCTCCCAGTAGGTTTGAAATAATGTATAAACTTGAATAAAATTGGGGCTATGAAAACTCACACCTTGCAATGATAATGATGATATAATGGCACATCAAAATGGAGCAACCTCTCGACCGTGACCTATTATGAATGATATGTTCTAATGTAAATCATGAAACAATGTCGCGCATGCAAATCCACATGTAATCTATACCACTTGTACGCTTTTGAAAATAGAATTTATCGTCGAAATATATGTTTATGACATCTCGTCATGTTATAAAATACTTTACAAGTATTTACGTTGAAATGATATCTTACGATAATCATTTAATGATTTATTATGAAATTATAACTTTTCGTCAGAAATAATGTCATTGAAAATTTCATGAAAGTGACAAAACGGCCTCGAAAAGCTAGTCGTAAAATAGTGCACGCCGAAAGTGTTAGGAAACGTACTCAACGGTTTTGGGAAGCTTGTATCATTATCTCAAAGTTTTAGCATTTAAGTTTTCATCCTAGAGGTCTGATCAGGAGAAAAATATAGTTTAAGTATGGTACTTGTGTCCAAAATATCGCTTAAGGGTAGTTTTCTGCAAAGTTTAAGTGACCGTATTTTATTCATTACAACAACCCTTGATTAACGGTTGACATTTTGGAAAATATGCTTGGCGAACTTACTTTTACTAGAAGACATCACGTTATAAAAGTACTACATCATTGTTAAAACGACTCAACATGGTCGCTTGTTGCCGTAAGGTTTGTCTAATAGAAATATATTAGTTTAGCTTTAATTTAATAAAGCGTACGTGCAGTTCCGTAAAATTCGTTACATGTCCGCTTACGCTATGTATAGCTTGTGTCAAAGTATACTAATATATTTTTGATGTCACACAATTTATAACCCAGCCTCTTTTGACTCGTAAAAAGTAGACGTAATATGCTGAATTTTCATAATTTTATTGTTTTCGATGCCTAACTTGTAAATAGCATAACTTTTTCGTTATAGTCCGCTTTAACCCGCTCAAGGCCACGTTTTGCTTTTAAAGTGTATTTTCTAAATATCTAGGCCAAAAATTTTTACCTACTGCCTTTCCAGATTTCAAAATATGGACAGACCCTTAAGAAAACTTGTCGAAATGAGTTTTTCTCACGCCAAACCTATTCTAACCAATTCAAAACAACTCCGAAGCTATTCTAATCCTACCATACACCTTCTTAGGGTGTCATGGGTTCCTAGACATCACCAAAAGTGATATATTCCAAGGAGTAATTATAGGATGACATATATATATATATATATATATATATATATATATATATATAACTCTTAAAAACAATGAAAAGTGGTATAAACATCATTATGACTTGCATGTTTTTCTTAAATATGATGAAATGAACATAAAATAAATATGAAAGATGAAAATGAATATGAGATGCTTACTAGTAACTTGATGAGGTTAATGAACAAAGGTTAATCCTAACACCCTAGGTTTTTATTTCAAAACCTAAACTAAGAGTGTAACTAGAGTGTAATAAACTTGTCTTGAAATTTTTGATGATCTCTCTTGATCCTATGGTTGGCCGGTTCAATGGTGAAGAGAGGAAGAGAGATATTTTGCTTTTACACTTAGAAATTTTGTGTTGTATGTGTTTGTATTTTGTATAATATGATATATAAGAGTAGGATATTTTGCAAGTTCAATGACTCACCCCCAGTGTCAAAGTATTGTAATCTACCATATTTTTTATTATGTATTTAAATGTGTAAGTGTAAGTAAATGTGAGGTTAATTGAAGATAAGTAGTAACTTGTATAGACATTTGAGCATTTAGGGTAGCGTTAGCTAAAAATAAATTTTAACGGGTCAAAATAAAATATATTGAAGTCATGAAAATTATAAAAATACATTTCTTGCAAAATTTGAGTGAAATAATAATTATCGTGTAGTATTTAAAAAAACCGTCAGAATTATATAAATATAAAAATATATATACAAAATAAATTTAAAACACCGGGTAAACTCATAATATTATTTTTATAATCTTATTATGAATATAAAAATATATCGAGATAATTTTTGGAAGTGTCGGATCAATATTCAAAATAAATGTTTACGCGATAGAGTTTATTTAATAAGAAAATAAACGTTTAATTGAAAAATGCAAATCCATGCATGAACCGATATGAAATGATGTTATTGACGATATGTAGACTAAATCTAGTCTATATGAAATATCCTTGATGATATTCCATGAATACGCAGCTTAACCCTCCAGTTACGCTGCAGATTTGATACCCGTAAACCTAGTTTACGAAATGAATAGTGACCCATGAATAGTGATTTTCTCCGAGAATGAATAGTGTTTTGTGAATAGTAAATTTTGAAATACGCTCGTGAATATTACCTGCCCAAAATGATGAATAGTAAACGATGAATAGTAAATTCCCGAGATGAATAGTGAAATTTTTAAAGTTTGTAAAATGACCTGAAATTACGAGTTGTCACAAATTACCTCATTCATCTTATCACGAAGTTTCAACCACCAAGAGGTTGTTGGTGCCTCCTCTAAGTTTTTCACGAGTTCTTGTATCTTCCACCACATCCTCAATTCCTTCAATTATTTCTAATTATATTCGTCCCATATGGTTCAATATCCCTTCCATTTGTTCCTCATGACGTATCATGCGCGCCATGAGTGCATCAAAAGCTGGTGGCCGGGCGGCGGCTGCTCCAGAACTTTCCCCAACTTCAAACACACTAGGAGGTGGTGTCTCAAAATCAGAAGATGGTGAACCTAATACACAAGCATGTACGGGTTTCTAGTGCCGTGTTAGCCGAGGAGACCTCGATGCCTTCCGTGGGTAACAAACTCTCTGTGTCACCGTGATCCAAATTCTAGAGTAAGGGGAAGGCATGGTGCGGACAAAAGAGCGTATGTGTGTTTAAGCACGAGAAAATACTTATATTATTATAGCTTAACTAGATAATAATACAATATATTATATAGCTACATTAAGTATGAACCGGATAAGAATTGAATAACATCGGTCGGATACGCATAAGCAAGGTCAAGGTGTGCAAGTGGCGGTCATAAAGGTTTTTCTAAATAAGTGCCCAGCTTTGAAAATTTGCGGTTATATTTTAGGGTTTATATATACCTAATTCTCTATAACCTAGGCTCTGATACCAATTTGTAACACCCCCAATCGGGTTTAGCGGAAGCATTCGGGTCATGGGGTGCTACTAAATTTGAGATCAAAACAAAAGTAATAAAGAATCAATACATGTTCCATTTAAAATACATTAATAGTTCAATAATGTTTTCATGAGTTTCTATGACAAAAATATGGTAGATAAATTTAAATTGTCCCATATAAAATGCGACATGGTTTTGTGAAAACCACTTCAAAGGTAATGACCCGCCTTGCAATCTTGCTTCACCGATATGTGGAAAACTAGAAGGGGGTTGAATAGTTTTGCCGATTAAAACTTCGTTTTAAAATATTTAGATCGACTTATGTCAATCTATTTAATGTGTGTGCTGGATGATGATAGATAAACATATAAATAAGTAATGCAAAGATAAAGAGTAAAGGAACACAAAACCACGATACAAGTATTTATAGTGGTTCGGCTACAAGGACACCTTCCTTGCCCTAGCTACTCCACTCCCCGAGTTCCCCACTCGAGAGTTCGTAAGCACTACACAACACAAGCTCCTTAATGTGGCGGAGAAGCCTTCACAACTTCGCTTACTCTTTTTCCAGTACTAGGATAGACACCAGTTCTTCCAATGTAGGTAGAACCACACCCCAAATGCCTACACTTTATCCCTACAAGGCTAGATATCAAGTTCCATTACAAAGAGGAACTACAACCCAACATTACACCACTACGACACTACCAAAGGAGACACACTCCTTATTACAACATCATAAGGATATCAATATCCTTTAACCCAAACTAACTATCTGGTACATGGATGCACCATATCGAATGTACACCCTTGGCACCTTTCACTAATGCCTTCGACACGACCCTTAGGCACCTTTCACTAATGCCTTCGACACGACCCTTTGGCACCTTTTACTAATTCCTTCGACACGACCTTTTGGCACATTTCACTAATGCCTTCAACACAACACTTCTATGGAGGGAGAAAAGAACTATCAACAAGAGACACTTCAGTGGTCTTGATGATGACGAAGCTTAGCAACTCATGACCTTGAGCTTGCATGTCTTTAAGAGGTGGTGATATCGCCTTTAAGAGGAACCTAGAGAATCACACAAACATAAAACTAAATAGAATGATCCTTTGGATCTGAGGTTAGAGATGTTACAATACTAAGAGAGAGTATGTGTAAAAGGGATGTTGAGCAACAGAGAAATGGCTCACTATTTATAGAAAAAATTGTCTACTATTCCACGGTTCCCACGGATCCCTCCCTAGGGATCCGCAGTGCAACTAGGGATCCCTTTGTTGGGTCATTTTAAGTCCGATTTCGGGTTGCAAACCGGTTTTTGGGTTATGGGTTATGAACCATGGGTTATGGCTAATGTTTTATGGATACCCAACAAGATGCAATGTATCTAGACATTGGGTCATGGGTCGGGTCATAATGGATAATACCCAACATACATGCATGATGCCATACAATGGGTCATGGGTTATGGATCAAGCTCCATGGGCATGGGTCATGGACTTTGGGTTTTACCCAACAATATTCATTGTACCTAGTCAATGGATCATGGGTTATGGGTCATTGACTTTGGTTTTTACCCATTACATTACCTATTACAATATATACAAAGTATATATACATTTCCATATTATGTAAACACTAGTTGTTATACATATGCAATTCTATAAGATGTAAACAATATTACTTGTTTAGTGTTTTATATGAAAATGTAAGTGTGTTAGTAGACTATTGGCTCAAATCATTTACGTATTTTATTTGTTTTGATAAAACGATTCTACGCTTGTTATCGAAAAATATTAGAAGATCAAAATATATAAATAAACGTTTTTATGGCTTATTTGTATTAACAGATAGAACACCTAAGAAAAACATGCTAAAAGTCGAGAACAAGTCGGTGAGTTCATAGGTTTAAATATTCAAACATTGTTGGACCAATTGGATATCATAATTCATTTCAGGTAGTTGTCAACATATTATGCTAGCACTAAGTTCATGCAACCGAAACTATGACTGTGGTGTATAAAAAATGTAGTCATACTAATAGGGGCCCATTCTCGAGTGCTTATCCCGTTACACCTTCCCTCACATGATGTTTCACCTTGACCTATGTATGGCCAACCGAACGGGGGAGTCACCCACAATAGATCTATTTATAGCATTCGCTTCTTTCTAGAATTAATGGTTCATGAAAGCGGGCATTGTGGGATTTAAGGGCTTAGGCTAATCCGCGTAATAGTAGTCAAGTAATAGTTTTGGTTCATAAAATTTTTGCATGTTTTCTCACCCTCAAAGTTTAGTAAGCAACTAATGAAAGTAAAAGCGGGGTTATAAACTCACCTCTGGAAAACGATGTGAAAGTCAAAGAGTATTGTGTAACTGCACCATGATACGACCTATATATGTAGGGTAAGTTTAGTTCATAGTTCTAGTTTAAGACTCGAAGAAGTTAAGTTTCATTCAAATACTTTGAAATGCTTAGGTTATTGTTGCTTGTGTGGCAGTATGTGAGTTTGAATAAGTTTTCTAACGCTACAAGTATTGGATCTTTGAAGTGTATGAGTAAATAATAAGAACGTATAGATGATGATCGAATCTTCAGTTTGATGACGACCGAAAGGCGATGTACAAAAAAGGTTTACACATAATATTAGACGATAACGGGCCATGTAATATTATTGATAAAGATATATCTATTTAGACGTACATACATGTATATATATTTTTATTCACTATTATTAAAATAAACACCCTCGGAATTGCAAGGGTTAACTTAATTAAATACATTTGCATTTGAAAAACTTAATGCATGAGAGTTATAAAATGAAGCTTTTATTGTTAGTTATTACGAAAATATTTAATATGTATACTTTTGTCGAAAGTCAGGCATGACCCGTGTGTAAGTTTCTATTTGACCGAGGTGACTAACGTCAAAGGTTTGATTTAAGTTTGATTATCCGAAATAGAACTATAAGTAAGTGCCTACAATTTAAAATTTCGACAACTTGGTTCAAGAATATGAAAATGTTTTATTTCAGTATAAGTAATACAAAAATATCCATTTATGTTTTAATAAGAAACTTCGCTTTATTTTGAAGATTATGTTCTCAAATTTTTGTTAGTATTAACGCTTACCCGTTTAAGACTTTAGTGTTGGTATAGCCACGAAGAATAAGTTTCGATGTCGTTAAATAGTTATATATGTACACTTAGTAATAGTTGCATTGATTAGAAATGGCCTATGAAAGTAATGGCGTCCTAAACGTGATGGACAATTGATAAAGTTTGTGCGATTTGCAAGGTACGAGGCACGTCTATGTTACTAGCACTTCATTTTCATTTAACTCTCTATATGATTTATCCCTTTTTATAAGATTCATGTATTCTATTTTGTGAGTGACTAACCAAACACACCCTGTTTTACGATTGATGGTCAGGCCCGTGAAGGAAAATAATATGGTCGAGTGGGCTTTGTGGGCTGTGGCCCAACATGTATAAATTTTTAACATGGGCTTTAACTTTTATATGATTTTGAGTGTTAGGTTCCCATTTATGTAACACAAGCATCTATATAAGAAGTATAGATGAAGGAGTGATCGGATAAACAAGTTAACACAAACACACGAGTATATAAAGAAAGTTTATGCATAGGATTTGTGATAAGATGAACAACCAACTCCAAAATGGGAGTTTACAAGACTATTTATAGGAGAGGAAGCTAGGGCAACACTCCTAGTCCCTTCCTTTCCTTATTAGGCTTGGGCCAAGGCTTATGGGCCTTCTACATAAGCCTTAGCATAATAACAAACATAAAGGCCTAATTAAGCTAACTATTACATATTAATTACTAACACTTGTAATCTAGTTTAGGAGTGATTCCAACAATATCCCCTTAAGTGTTGGTGATTAATGATTTGAGTGATAACGCTAGGTGCCGATGTAATAGTAGCTTCGATGGCTTCCCCGACATTCTTCTTGTGAGAAGAATTTTCTTGATTCCAACAATCTCCCCAGTGTAGGGATCTTGTTTACTTTGAAGTTTTTCAACTTTGACGTCTTCATATTCTTTGTTCTTTGATCTTTGTTCTTTGTGGTGGTAGTGATAGTATGTTGTGGTTATCGATCGTGTCCGCCGTTGCTCCAGGTTCCACGCTTTCTCCAACATGGTCACACACTCTTAATGGATTTCAAGTGTTGATGTAGTTCTCTAAGTCTTTAAACTTTGTAGATTCTTAAGTAGATGAAGAATCATTTTGACTTTGTATTGCTTTTGATCTTGTGAGAACTTCATATATGATGTGGTTGGTATGAGCATGTGGAAAATCGCACGATCTTTCCACCAGCCAGCAAGAAGAAAACTTAAAACATGAGTTAGAAATAATCCGCCTTACAAGTTTGAACTTCGGCTGTTAACAGATAGTGTGAAAACACATCTCTAATTCTCACAAAGGCCGTTCCTAAACCTAAGTCCCACAAGTAAGATAACGCTGATATAGAAGTACATCTACAGCTTCGTGAGTCGCCGAGGTACACAAGAATCACCCCATGATAGACCTTGAGACACACAATGTAACCCACAAGGAGTTACCGGTGACTCACTGCCAAGGTTGTTTGATGTTGACCCCGGGAGTTTCCATTCAATCACTTAGGATCACAGGTGTGAACCTCTCATAAATGTTCTCGACAGATTGCTAAGATCTGTGTAGGATTCGATAATGTATCACTTGCGTCCTTATTGTTGAATGACACGTGATGAAATGTCAAATGTACCTAAGAGATCTTTTGATGAATCTCGTGGCTCTAGACTCAATAGTGCGCTTTGGTTTTCCTAAGCGGAGACTAGGGAGAGGGTCTCCTTCTTTAATACCAACAATCTCTAAGAGAAATCCGATAGTTTACGTAGGGTTCCCTGTGAGAATGAAACAAACTTTTGTTGAGAGAAACTTGAGTGGTTAAGAAGGTTTAGTGCATGCGTCACTGGGTCCATGCCGACTTTTATTCTTCAATACCGGTGTCATCTAGTGACAAACAGAGTATATGAATTGAACCCGAATCCGCTCTAAGTTGAATAACTGAGGGCTATTTCTTTTCTCCCTTTTCTTTACTTTTCTTTTTAATTCTTCAACTCCTTCTTTCTCCGATTCTCATTTTCTCTTTTTATAATCATACCTAAGGACTTCTAATTCTAACTATTGGCGGTGTCCTTGGGTAGATCCTCCCACTCTGGGATCATAGGACGGTTATTCCTAACCTTAGTCACCTTATACCTCCATGACTAACCTATGTTGCCATTAAAACCATTATCTTGAAAATCTCTCACAGTGGTTATGAGTAAAAGCTTTTAGTACAAGTAAGAGTTTAGGATTTTAAGTAATACCCTCCACACGTGCTTAAGTATTTTGTAAATCATGATGGTGAGAGAAGAGCGCGACTTTGAATTGATCAACTCTAGATGGACAATCCCCGCGAGACACGTTACGTTGCATATTTAAAGAGTTACATTGTCGTTTTAGGTGTCAACTCTCTAATAACTACCTTGAAGGTGTGACACACCACCGAAGGTTGTCAAACCCATCAGAGTTCATGTCTATCAAGAGTTTCTCGAATGGTACATTCTACTAAGACAAGTCCTTTATGAGACACGCTTACATCACTAACTACTAGCTTGAAATTATTACCCATCCGACAAGTCTTTCGAGTTACTAACATTTAAGATCTCGTCAATTCATTGGTTAAGTCACGACGATTCTTTTGCAATTCACAACATATTTCTTATCACATAATTTTTTCTCCCCCTCAAAAATGGCATATGAATGTTATTTTTGACGAAATTTTGATATTGAATATGTCCATTTCAAGTTTTGTGGGAAGATTACCACTAAGAGCAATTTTGTGAACAAAGATTTTAAGCAAATACTCCCCCTCAAAAATTGATATTAACTTTTGAGGTTTTGAAAATCATAAGGGGAAGTACTTTTTCTTTTGAGCAAAACTTTGAAAAGGCAAAGTTTTGATTAGTTTTACTCAAAAGTAAGAAGCTTTTGCTCCTTTTATAGGATTGTGGTAATCGAGCGCGTACCACAAGGTCCTTTCATGACAAGAACGGTCAGACCTGTTATGTGTGCTTAGTTCGATATATAGATCATGCATCCAAATAATGATAAAAGAAACAGATCAGGGGTACCGTGTATCTCGTATTCCGGCAATAACCTGTGAATGCGTTCGATGATGGTAGCCCGTGAGAGATATGCTTGGACGACCACCTACTTAAACTCTCTAAAGTTTTGATCCGATCCCTTCGAACAACCTTTCATCAATCCGCGGATGATCTTCTTTACATCCCTTTTATCCTCGAATTCCATCTCACGGACCCAATGCCGCCATGTATCTCCTTTAACCGATAAGCTAATCCGCCTCCGACTTTCTTCAAAGTGTGATCCCCAAACTTGTGAAGCTCTTTGCACGAGCAATTGTGGTGTAGTTCACTTTGGTAGACTACCCCAAATGGTTTCTTGATAAGGGTGTACTGAGCAAGTTGGTTTATGTCCGGAAGGTCAAGCTGTGGTTTTGTGAGATTAACACACTTCTAATAAAATTCTACGGCAAGTTGAATATATTCTACACGTTCTTGGATCACGATGTTGCGGATGAATATGAGTAATGACTTGATGTACTCGTGTTGGATGTTCGTTGAGAAGTATCGCTTTCTTCCTTGTACCTTGGACGGATACATATCTTCAATGTCATTGAAGCGATAGCCTGAAATCCGCCGAGAAATCATATTCCTTTTCGCCTTGTCGCTTGACCAAGATCTTCTTTAGAAATGTGTAGTCCCACTTTGACAAAAGAGTAATATGTTGAATTGCAACGATCCGCTTGTCATCAACACTTCCTTTTTACTTAATCTGGCAGCCCGTAGTAGATTCTTCGCCTTTTCGTGCCAATGATGAATCCCATACAAAGGCATCGAGGTCATACTTTTCTTCTTTGTCAAAAACATGTGTGTACGCCTTCCTCGGCGGCTATGTTGGGATGTCGTCACGGAAAGGGAGTGAGAGTGATGTAGCATATTTCTTGGAGACATCGCTACCGTGTAGAATAAACTCGAGGTCGTTGTTGAAGAAATAGCAGAATGGAATCTTGGATTAATCCGGTCGGCCAATGGTAGGTAGAGGTTTGGTCGGTCGGTGTAGTATGGAGCTTTGTCTTTTCCGGTGAAGTCGATGTTTGCTTGGTGGTTGAGCTACCGATGTTGTTAGACATGGCTCGTGCTATGTTGTCGAGGTGATATTCGACTTCAATTGTAACCTGTCTCGAAATGTCTTTAAGTAGTTGAAATGCATCATTCTTGATTCGCCTCAACTCTGCTTTGGTCATTTTCTTTACTTTGAAATTTTCTTGTAAAAGCTTCACATGCTCCATTGTACGGCCATCTACCATTTCTTGACCTTCCGTAATGAGGGGGTAGCATCAACAAGTCTAGAAAAACCATATTCTTCGATTTGTATCGTCATCTAGCCATGAGACAAAAATGGTCTTCGCCTTCTTTTATTTGGCTTTAATGATGATTCCGGTTTCTTTGTTGTGCGCAAGAAGTGGGTTGTTGGGGCGTGGATCTTTCATCGCCACCACCGTGTATTCAAATGATCACGGTTTCTGGCTTGTGGTGGTAACTCTGAGTCCCGAGGTTTCAAGAGCTGTGAACGTGGAGGTCCTTTGGTGGTGGTGGTATAGAGGAAGATTCGCCGAGTTCTTCTTTTGGCTCTTTATCTTTATCCGCTTCATCATCATCGCTCTTGGACGCTTAGCCTTGTCACCGGCTCATTGCATGAAGTCTTGAGTTGATATTCCAAGAATGCCTCAAGTAGTTTACTTTTACGAGGTGAACGCTTGAGCATCTTTTAGACATTGTAATAACCAGCTTGGAAATCAACTCGCGATCGAGAGAACCGCAGGCTGTTTGGATTGACGCCATGGAGTAGATTGCATTGTTCAACGACCAATTTCATGAGATTCGATAGAGTTGTCCGGTGAACATCCTTGTCACACCGAGGGGATTAAAGTCAGAAGAAACTTGTAAGTATATTCTCCGGCCGCTTTTCCATTTCCCTTTGGATATCTCTCGTTGTTTGTTGAATTTGTTCCCTTCTCCAAACATCTCGCTTATCACTTTTCGGAGTAGATTGATTCCGTCCGCAAGCTGATCCAGTTTCTTGTTGACCACATTCTTTTCCTTGCTTGCCCGACGTCTTTAACAATCTTAGACTTAGCTCGTCATGCCCAAGTGTCGGTAGGTTTCTTTTACTTGATGGATGTCGATCTTGTGGTAGCCTTTGATGGTGGTGGTGAGGAATGAGAAGATGAGTCTGATGATGATGATTCATGAGGAGGCTCAGGGTCCATTGGTGGTTCGTGAAGTTTGTTCCTTGCTACGCGGGGACTATCTAGAAGATAATCTTTAGCTTCTTTCTCGGCTGAGCCTTTCTTCTACCTTAGCACGAGCTTCTCTTTAGCCTTAGCACGAGCTTCATCTTCACCTTTGTTCCCGCTTCTTCGCCTTAACCCTAGCTTCTTCATCCGCTTGAGCTTTAGCTTTTTCGCTTTTTTTAATCGCGAGCTCCTCGTGATCTTCACTCAGCTTTCTCCATTTCCTCCTCAAAGTCATAGATGATAGAATCCTCTAGTTGTTTTTGTTGTTGTTCATGGTGGTGGTACCGGTTCCTTATCGGGTTGATTAACCGTGACGGAACCGGTGTAGTGCACCACCACTTGACCCTGGGCCACGAAGTTTGTTGTCGTTCTAACTCTTTAGTAACATGTTAGAGTCCGAGGTCTCTAAGCTTCTTTCTCAGTAGTCTCTTTCTTCATCTAGTGGATCTTCATCCGAGCTTTCTTCTCTGCTCGCTAGTTTTCCTTTGTCAAACTTTGACCCAGAGTTTTTGCGATCGTTTGAGTATCATCGCAGATTCGGTAGATAATCTTCATCTGCTTTGTGTCCTCCGAGTCCTCGCCCATTAGTTTTGGTTCCGGCTCGAATAGGGATGGCTTCCGAAGAGGAACTCTCTTCTTGAGTGTGTGAGTTCTCTTTGGGTACCTTCGTACTCTCGCTCTTAATACTTCCAAAGATCGCCTCTCCCCGGTCTTCCTAACAGGTGTATGAGAGACTTACCATCAATGAAACCTACTTTACCGCCTAACCGCTAACGGATATCATTTTATGCATTGAAGTCCTTTGATAGCATCGAGAAGAAGATAATCTCGTAACACTACACCCCGTTTCTTGTAGTTGATTCCTTAAATCTTACCACATTGAGTGTGGGTTCAAGTACGTGAGTGATGTTTGGGGTCTTCAAGTCTTTGGGGAATGTCTGGATTGGTTTCAAGAATCCTTTCGATCAACAATTTTATGTATCTGACATAAGGGATCTTGGAGCCAGCCTTTCGTGTAAGTCATCATGTCGTCCCGCATCGAGTCGAAATCTGATATGTTTCATGTTGACCATGCCCCAAAGATTTGAAGTTCCATGAGCTTGGATGCTCATAGCCACCGCCACGTCCGAAACGGATTTAACAATCATAATGTATAGTGTTCTCCATGGTTGAGGAATATTCTTTAGATCTCCGAGAGTGTTTTGTGATAACTGGCAGCCATCATAGCCGATGTCGACCATGAATTGGAGAACGACCTCTTCCAGAGAGCGAGTGAGAACTCCGTGACTCAATGGTTGGAAGAAGAAGAACATCCCTTAAATCTGCAGGAGTGATGGTGACTTCTGTTAAGTTAACACCGCGACACCACTTTGACCTTTGACCTTTTGTATCTGCAGCCGAATTGGTGAACATAGATCCGCACAGCAGAATTTGTGAGCACGTTCGGTATGGGTGAGTCTTCTGAATATCCACCTAATCGACAAGAAGACTGAGCAAGTGAAGTTGTCAAAATCAACTCGAGGTTGTTCTTCCCAATCTTCATAGTAAACCGCTGGGAAAGATGTCTTCCATAGAGAGAACATTTGGTGCATCAACGTTTTCCATTTGGACGCCCATATCGCGGATCCCAAGACATTTAGCCAAAAGAAACAACATATCGAAAGACATTATGTTAGTTAACAGTTGATTTTATTGTCCAATTATTGAATATGTTATGTTAATGAATGTTACAAGTCCAACGTCACTTGTTTGTCCAATAATCCAAAGTAGTTGTGATAAGTTTCGTGAGTTTTCTAATTTTGAATTTTCAAGTCCAGATTTTAACTTATTTTCACAACATATTAACCATTTAAGCTTATTAGTGACATTTTGGTTTCAGGTGGCGTTATGATTTATTTATTTACAAGTATGTACTTAACAATTCAAAATTTTGGTTAAAAATTTGGCTTAGGCATAGGATTTGCAAGCTTATGTGAACACAAACCATACGCTTAGATATAAGCTTATGCGTAGGATCTTGACTTTACGATAAGAAATGTTACTAGGAAAAGAGATCCTTAGGCATAGAACTTATGCATAAGCGCATGAGAGCTTACGCATAAGGTTTACTCGCAGTGAACCTATAGCGTAAGACTCTTGCACGCATATCCTTCACGGGATCTGCCAGTAGTCCCTTTGTAGAACCTTACGTAAAGGTTACTCTTACTCATAACATTCACGTAAGGTGATCCTTATGCGTAGGAGCACAGTTAAACTTGATTCTGAATTTTTCATGCGATTAACCCGAAACAAATACATCATAACTCGTTCATTAACATATTATCCAATACTCTTTAATTTTCACATGAACTCAACTTACGCGTAAAGACGCCACGCGTAAAAACTAAACCCTAAACATTCAATTTACTAATAAGAGTTTTAGCCATAGGAATTGCACCAAACTTTTTCTCGATAGTTTAGATGCCTAATGAGTTGTTTAAACCAATTTTAACGCAAAACCTTCAAGAATAAAAATACCCAATTGTATGAGCATAAACCCTAAATTTCAATTTCTCAACATTTGTTGTTTCGGGCACATTCAAGTTTGGATTTTATCAATTAAACATGTTTAAAGCATAACACAACCATCTAATTGACCAAAAACACTCTCATATGAAAACACCCAAATCTACACATAAACCCTAATCCTTAAAACACCATTAAATCATTTTCTGGGTGAGTTTTGATGTTGGAAATGTTTATAACACTCGATTTTAAGCATTTTGACTCAATAACATTCATCATAAACATCCAATGATGATTTTAGGTTCTAACGCGATACGAGAACACCAAATCATCCCAAATATAAAACTAACCGTTGGATGTTTATGAAATTAAAACCGCTTGTTTATAAAGACACAAAGATCCTGAAAACACTTACGAATTAGGAGATTAAAGCACAGATTTGAAGAAGGAAGGATAGGCGTAGGATTTGGTGGTTGAAGTAATAAATGTGAAAGTTAATGTGTTTAGGTTGTTAGGTGGAGAAGTTTTATTAAAATGGGTTTAAAATTTTGACAACTTTGGTCCTTCACCTCAAGCATTTTCATCCAATGCCCATAACTTCCATTTTGGTTACAAAAAGCATGATTTTTTGGAAAGAAAAAACTTGAAGACACTCCCCTGACACTAAAGAAATAATGAAGTTTTACATTTCGGGAGTGTCAAGAAACTAAATGTACCACCATTATCAAAGATACTACTGGTATTAGATAACATGCAAGTACAAGGTTTTATGAGACAAAAATATTTATTTTTCCCCTCAACACTTAATCGAAAAATACTCAATTATAAAAGAATAAAGTTGAGGGAAGATTGTATTTGCCATGTTGAAAGAAATTTGGATAGAAGAATATTTTTGAGTTTTATAAGATTTATATTTTTGTATTTTGTTTATGAAATTTTTTACAAAAGAGGTTTTGGTGTTTGACCGGTTTTAAGATTGTTCTAAAAGTTCATCCAGTTCCTCCGAGTCAAACACCGCATACCAATCCGTGGACCAACTCATTAAACCTAAAGGAGCTAAGGCTTTGGTGAGAAGATCCGCCAGCTTGGTATTAGCATCCCAGTATAATTCAACGGTACCCTTTCCACATGCTCATTGATGAAATGATATCAAGATCTATGTGCTTTGATTTGAATGTTGAGCAGCTACGATATCATAATAGCACTTCGATTGTCGCAAAGAATCGGGATTCTCATTAAATACATAACCATAGTCTTTGAGTTGTGTTCTCATCCATATGACTTGAGCACAACACGACATGGCTACATTCTACGCTTCGTGGAGGATAGCGATGTACAATCATGCTTCTTCGATTGCCATGACACCGCTTTATCACCAAGAAATAGTAGAGCACCAAGTACTTTTTTTGAGAATCTAAGCAACCTCGTGATCGCTGCCTCGAAAATAGGATTAGTTTAAACCGTAATCCTTCGGATACGGATCCCAAGTTAATGGTTCCCTGATGTATCTGAGGATTCTTTTAGCCTCAGAGGTGTTTCTCAGTTGGTCTTGACCGATAACGGAGCAAAGATATCTTGAAAATACAATGTCGCCCACCTGGCGTTAGATACATAGAGACCCAATGATTACGGTATTTGGTAGGGTCAACAAGTTTCCCATGTAAATCAGCATCCGCTTGTTGGTGTATGCCATTGGGGTGGCATAGGTATCACAACTTGTCATTCCATGTTTGTTTAAGATTTCAAGGGCATATTTGGACTGACTTAGGAAAATACCACGGGGTGATTGATGAACTTGTAGTCCTAGAAAGAATGTAATTTCACCCATCATGGACATTTGAAAATGTTTTTTCATGAGTTTTGAAAAAGCGTTTGAGTATTTTAGATGTGTTGACCCAAAAATGATGTCATCCACATAAATTTGAACAATTAAAATGTATGCCCGTGATATTGTATGAATAAAGTAGGGTACCAAAATTTGAGAAATTATTGGCGATAAGAAAGGATGATAACTTATCATACCACTGCGAGGCTTGTTTGAGACCGAGAGCCTTCTTCGCTTTGTAGGCGTGATTAGGGACTCGGATCAACGAATCCTTCGGCCGGGCTAACATAACCGCTTTCGGTTGTCCATTGAGAAAGTTTTGACATCCATCAAAGATCGTGATGTTTATGTGAGCATAAACGCCGTGTAAAAATGCGCTCTCAAGGACGAAAAGAACCGGGAGAATGATTCTTCAAAGTCAATACCCTCTTCCTGTTTATAACCCTTAGCCACCGTGACTTATTTATTGACATGTTCTTCAAAGATCCAATTTGTTTTCACAAATCCATTTTGAGACCAATGACGAAGACCCCTGTTGGTCTTTTAACCAATTCCCATACTTCAAGACGTTTAAACTGATTGAGTTCTTCTTGCATGGATTCAATTGGCTTTTGGTTATTGCATCTTTAATGTTTTTAGGTTCGGGACGGTACAGCAGTGCTGCAATGCAATGTTCACCGTCGTGAAGACGCTGTCTAGTTACGACGGTTGATTCGGGTTACCAATAATTTCAAAAGGATGGTCTTTCGCCCGATGTTTGGAAGGTTGATGTTGATATACATTCCGCATTGGGAGGATTCAAATGGCTTGTAGATGATTCCAACATCGTGTGTGGCGTTTCATTAGCAAACGGATTGAAGAACGCATTTGGATCATAATCGCGTGTGGGGTACTTCATTGTTCGAATTATCACAGTTCAAAGGTCGTTGGATGCGGTTTGTTTAACCTTGTTAGAATCAATTGGTGGTGCTTCCTCAACAGAGTTGTTGTAGCGGGTGTATCAAGTATTAGATTTTGTTCAAGTTGAGCAATGGAAACATTTTTGTCAATTTCGCTTCATCAATATCATCACTAAAACAGGAGCAAATAGTTGTTCCATTTGACGTCATTTAGTTGTAAACTAGGTTTCACATGATGGGGGTTTGAGGAGTTTAAGCGGTTATGAAGGGTTCCAAGTCATATGCTTAAGCCATTTTAGTAAGCTCATTGAAATTTGCATCAATCGTTTCCATAATCTCCCTTGCTGCGACGATTCCGGATCCGAAACCCTTAGAGTTTCACAATATCCTACAAAGACTCAACTTTTGGCTTTGAGCTTACCAAAGTCATCACGATCATACCGGATAGCAAAGGGATCCAAATACATGAAAGTGTTTGAGATTCGGTTTACGTTGTGGATAAGCTCATAAGGTGTTTTGTTGTGGCGTTTAGTAATCATTGAACGATTCGAGTGTAGCATGCAATGGGACAACCCACAAGTAACTGGAAGTTTTGCATTAATTAACATCGTTCTTACGGCTTCCACTAACGTGACGGTTTCGATCTTTCAACAACCGTTTGTTCCTGTTCACGCTAATTGATGTTTGATGCATAATTCCCACTTTCTCATAATATTCCCGAAGAGTTTGATTCACAAATTCAGCCTTTGTCCTGCTCGATTTGTCCGACCGTGTCTGGAGCTGAACTTGAATTTTTAGAGGAGAAAGGTGATGATCATCAGGAGCTTGATCTTTACTTAGAAAAGAATAAACCCAAGTCCATCTTAAATAGTCATCTACAATTACCAATATGTAGCGTTTGCCATTAATCGTCTACACGCGCATCGGGCCACACAAATCCATGTGAAGAAGATGAAGCACATGCTGTGAGTTGTGTTCCACCTTTGAAGGAAAGTTTGCACGAGTGCTCTTCCCTTGTTCACAAGATGAGCATAGGTGATCTTTAGAATACCGAAATCTTGGGAGCCTTCAACAAGTTTGTACCGTGCAAGATTGGTTATGGTTTGAAAGTTTAAATGGAGACGACGGCGCCATAGCGTGACTTTGTAGATGTAGCCTTAGAAAGTAAGATGATGGGAGAAGCAATCATGTCTTGCATTGAGATTGTGTAGAGACTTGATGTGTTGCCCGGACATAAGATTCTTCCTTGTAAATCACGAATGAAACAAGTTTTCTCTCTAAAAGCAACTTCCAAATCTCCATCACAAAATTGACC
Source organism: Chrysanthemum makinoi (assembly GCA_910596185.1). Taxonomy (NCBI): domain Eukaryota; kingdom Viridiplantae; phylum Streptophyta; class Magnoliopsida; order Asterales; family Asteraceae; genus Chrysanthemum; species Chrysanthemum makinoi. Next base: position 24,170,301 of record OU343224.1, on the reverse strand, counting down.
GTGAAAAGAGATTGTAACCAGACCTTCCACATAATAAACTCTGCAAATTTCGATGTTACCATTGATGTAATCTCCGTAGCCCATGGTTAGCAGTGATCATTCCCGAACTCGACAGGCCAATGAACTTTGAAATAAAGTTTGATAACAGTTTGAGATTGCCGTCATGTGTGTCTGAACATCCGCTATCAATAACCAGAGGATGATCTCACACCGCATTACATACGCATCTAACGATGGAATAGAAGTAGATGTGGAACCCGAAGAGTTAGAGGGTTCCGATGCGTGATTTAGATGAACCACATGTTCATGATTTTGGTATCCATGTAAAGCCAAGTGTATTATGTAACCATTCTTGCCATCTCCAACTAGTCTTAGCTTTGGTCTTAGTGAATGCACTAGGTGATAAGTTCTTCCTAGGAGGTGAAGTGGGTTCTAGGGGTACATCAATGATTAAAGCATGAGCACTAGAAGGCGGTTTTACCTAAATGCACTTAGAAGCATTAGTGAGCCTAGAGGTATTCCGATTTCTATTATTCCGCTTATGATTCAAGATAGCCTTAGCAACACATTTATCATGACAACCAGAAAACATGATTTTACTTACAACCAACACAAGAGGCTTCAAACAAAACATTAAGAGTACTTAAAGATTCTCGTGATTCTACATCACTTTGTTCATTACATTTGTCAGACGCAATATCTAAAGCGGGTGCAACTTGAGTTTTATTCAAAGTCCTAGGGTGTTCTTCTACTTCACCATTCTTTATTGTTCTTTTCTTACGTTGCAACTTCCTATTCTTCCTTGTATTGTGAAGTGTGAAAAGTTAAAGAGGCAACTATTCTTGTTTTAGTAGAGAAGCACATTAGATTCTTGTGGTTAGATGTTCTAGAGTCTTTTGTTTTCGGTTTTAATGCGTCTTGATGTTACTATCCCTATCTGTTTAAGTTTCACCAACTTTGCTTGTAGATCATGGATTTTTGAAACAAATCTAGATTTTCTAACGAGTGAGACCATTTCACGTAAAACATCTTTGGTGTATGCAAGATGATTATCAAGGTCTTTTGACGCTTTAGCACGAGTCTTTTTGAGTAAATCAAATATGACACTATATTCCTTTTAACTTTTGAAATTTCTTGTTCATATTTTGAGATTTGACACTTCAAAGACACATTTTCATCATCCAGCTTGCTCAACTTTTGGATTAAGAGTTTTGGTATGCAACTGGTGAAGTTTGTTTTGCAAAGCGAGTTCAGAAGTATGACAATCTTTTTGACACCATTGAAGAAGACGTTTTGCATTTGAAAGCTCGTTTAACAATCGCTCATTTTCAACTTTTAAAGATGTAATTTGTGACACGATCAATATTCTCAACATATGCAACAGAATCAACGGAATCGCAGAGATATAATCAAATGCATATGCAAATGTAATGTAATAACACAACATTATTGATATCAAAGATGCAGATAACATCTTCCAAGAGTCGATCAACATCTTTTCTTAACATTTTTTTTACGCTTAGTACTTGAAATCGATGTTTTGTTTGTTAAAACTCTTTTCATTAGTCCAAGTTCCTTGTGAAAATCCCTTTCCCAATATATTGCACTGCTTTTCAAATTTTGGACATGTGGTAAAATTCTTTTCCTAAAATATCTATTTGGGCTCGCTGAGGTGATTGAAAATGTTCAACTTTTATTTCAGAATTGATTTCAATTTCACGCTCCAAAAGTTTGATGTCCGATAAGAATGTTTCAAAATATTTTATAACTTTACATTGTTCTATTTAATGGCTTTATTTCACTAAGTGAAGGTAAAGGACCATTAATTTGTGCAGAATTGAAAGGGACCTCATTAGAAGACTTCAGTAGGTGTGATAACCCAAGATGTGTTAGAAAAATCTGTTTGATTTTAAAGTAACGTCCGCTTTTGAATAGTTAAATGGTTTGTTATAAACAACATTTTCTAATTTTGACCGACTCTCGTTTTCTCAGATCTAATTCCTCTTGACGATTGTATTCAACAACAGTCATAATTGAATCATCAATTTATGTTCTCAGACCGAAACTTCAATTTTGGTTTGAATGCTCTATTAGAAAACTTTGGTTTGTAATCAGTAAGATTCGATCCATATCCATTTGGATTTGGTTTAAAAGTAAACTTTGAATAGTTGTGATTGACTCACCATGTTTATAAACAACATTTCAAACTCTTTGATTTTGTTTTGTAAGTTCACAATTTCTTCAAGATAGTCATCTATTCTACTTTAGCTGAATGCTTTTTGTACCTCAGAACTTTTTGACAATTTAACAACTCGACTTGGCTTTTGAGTTTCCAAAGTGAGGCTAGGTTGTTGTTTATGATCATATTTCAGCTTGTTCTATTTGAGACAAAGAAAGCATTCTTAGATGCCACTAGATCATGATTCCGTTGTTCTAATGATTTTTCGCTTTGGTAAGATTTAGTAAAGCGACTTCAAAACCTTTTTCACATTTTTCTTGAGTTTGAAAATGTTGAGTTGATACTTTAAGCATTCATTGTCCTTAGTTACACAAAAGGTGCATTTTACCCTGAATTGTTGATTGATGTTACGTATTGTTTCCATTTGGGATTTTCGGTCGTTAAGTAAGGTCATGAGCTCAAATATCTAGATTAGACTTAAAGATCGCCTTGTTCATGTGAAGTCTCAAACATGACTCATTTATTTGATCCTCAAATATAACCACTGAAGTCTGTCTTGATTTTAGCAAGTTAACCAAGCGTCATCTTGATCACAAATACACCCCACGGATCTATTTTATTATCATTCTGAATGAGATGTTGATGGCTCATGTTGAACACTTTGATCCTTTGTCTAATGCGTATGTTGATG
>OU343224.1:23949005-24167331 GCA_910596185.1 Chrysanthemum makinoi | reverse complement strand
TAAAAAAATCATAATGTTCATCGTTTCTCTAAAAGAAATCACAATGTTCATCAGTTAGAGTCACAATGTTTATCACTTCATCAATTAGTTGTTCATCAGTTAGTATTGTTCATAAATAAAAAGAGTTGTTCATCAATTCTCTTAAATTTATTCATCAGTTTATCGATTTTCAAAAAAATAATAATAATAATAAAATGTTCTCAGTTATGGTCAAAATGTTCATCATTTATCATATGTAACGAATGTCAATGGGGGTTTTGGGGTGAGGCGGCTATCTACATCCCCAACACCCAATTACAAAAATAATCCCAACCCCACCCCAATCCGCATTGGGAATCTTATCGGGGCGCTTCGTTTTGTCACACCCCCAAATTACCTGTTTTGCAGCGGAATGGAATTCCTGGGGATGACGATCATAGCATCAAAGTTATTTTTATATCGAACGACCTAAAGTGTCGTTTTGAAAATATCGTTTGATTAAGTAAAATAATCAAAGTTTACAAAACATAGGTCCCAAAAGATTTCCAATGTACCAAAATTTAGTTTGTTACAATCAAACGATAGTTAAGTGCATAAAATATATGTGAGACGCGTCAACACCGCCACTCTACATAATAAGTCCACATGCATGCCATGAAGTGAATGCCTTAGATACCTGAGATAAAACATGCTAAAAGTGTCAACACAATGGTTGAGTGAGTTCATAGAGTTTGTCTAACATGTAAAGCTTTTAAAGAACGTTCATGCAGCAAAGGCAAAGTTTTTGGTCATTAAAACATTCCCCGAAAGCAAAGGCATTGTAAATCCACTCAGTTCAAGTTCCGCCCCATACAAAACTTGCAACCTTTATGTTCACAACCCAATGCCAAAAAGTTGTATGTCTAGTAGTCAAGTATACGTTGTCATAATAGTTCACAAAGCAAAGGCATTGTAAATCCACTCAGTTCCAAGTTCCGCCCTAACAAAACATGCAACCTGTGTGTTCACAACCCATTGCACAAAAATATAGTGTGTCTAGTGGTCAAGTATCGCTGTCATAATTAGTTCACAATATAGCACCACGTATATAATAATGTATGCCGGCAAAGCCTAGAATAAATAATATGCGTTCGTAACATAGTGACGAGAGGTTGGCCGACCTCTAATAGCGTATCCATACTACCTCTGATAGAGACTAACAATGCGAATGTACGGACAGTACATCATACAACTATTATATACAATTAAGAACACTCCGAATCATGGGAGAATTTGCACTGCTCCGACAGGGGAACTTAAGTCGATAATGCTCCGTACCATGGGAGACGTAATAAAAAGTGAGTACGGTTCATTAAGTTTTTGAACAGGTCATAAGTTCATAATTAAGTTCAAGTGTTTCATTCAAAAATTCGTATTAAGTTCAAGAGTTTAAAGTCGAGTTCAAAAGTTCAAACAGGTCAAAGAGCTCAAAACATATCAAAAGGTTCAAAATAGTCAAAGGGTTCAATATTATGTCAAACAAGTTCAAAATAGTCAAAGAGTTCAATATTATGTCGAACAAGTTCAAAATAGTCAAAGGGTTCAATATTATGTCAAACAAGTTCAAAATAGTCAAAGAGTTCAATATTATGTCGAACAAGTTCAAAATAGTCAAAGGGTTCAATATAAAGTCAAACAAGTTCAAAATAGTCAAAAGGTTCAATATAAAGTCAAACAAGTTCAAAATAGTCAAAAAGTTCAATATTAAGTTAAAAGAGATTAATTATATGTCAAAATGTTTTAAATCAAGTTAAAAGAGATTATTTGTATGCCAAAAGAATTAAATCAAGTTAAAAGAGATTAATTACATGTTAAAAGAATTAAATCAAGTTAAAAGAGATTAATTATATGTCAAAAGGATTAAATCAAGTTAAAAGAGGTTAATTATATGTCAAAAGAATTAAATCAAGTTAAAAAAGATTAATTATATGTCAAAAGAATTAAATCAAGTTAAAAGAGATTAATTATATGTCAAAAGGTCCAACTCAAGTTCAAAGTATTCAAATATATGTGAAAAAGTCCAAATTAATTTAAAAGAGTTCAAATATATATGTCGAAGGGTTCAAAATCAAGGAAAGTGGTTCAAATAATAGTGTTCATAACATAGTGATCAATTTAGTTCGGGCATAATCTACTTACTAGCATAAGTAGTGAAACAACAATTATTTAAGTTCATATAAGTGTAAAGTAAAAGCAAGTAGTTGAGCATGTATCCCCCGAAAGTTTATAAAACAATTAAACGAGTAAAAGTGGGGCTACAAACTCACCTGATACAATGATTATGATGAAAAAGTAGGGACACTGAACTGAGGTTCGATCTCTATCCGCAACCTAATATGAATGATATGTTCTAATGTAAGCCATGAAATAATGTCGTGCATGCAACTCATAGGATATCCTACACTTGTGCATTTGAAAATAGAGTTTATCGTCGAAAATAAGTTTATAACGTCTTATCAAGTTATAAATTACTTTACAAGTACTTACGTTGAACGACTCCTACAATAGTTGCTTACTGATTTATCAAGAAATTATAGTTTATGAGTAGTTTTCGTAAAAGTTCGAGAGATCGTATATTACTCGTTACAACTTTGTTTGACGAACGGTTGAACATTTTGGAAAATAGATGTGAACTCACTTTTACATAAAGACATTATTTTCTCAAAAGTAATCTATCGATAAGAAAAATGGCTCCAAACATGGTCACTTGCGATAACCGTTTTGGTCTAGTAAAAATATGTAAGTGTTATTACTTGTGAAAATAAGTACGATAGCCATATTTAAAACGCGTGTTACTTAGTCGTTAAAGCTTGGTTTTCTACGTTTTATATATCCTTAGTTTCGTGTTAAGGTATACTAATATATTTTGGATAAATCGACTAATTTAGATAATGATTAAAACTCATTTTTGCCCCTTAAATAACCATTGACAGCAAGTATAATTTCAGAAAATTAGTTTCGTCGCAAAACTTGAAAATAGCGTTACTTCTTCGTTATAAATCCGTTTTAACCCGTTCAGAGCACCACGGTTTCGTTTAAAGTCTATTTTCTGAATATCTAGCCCAAAATAATTCATGACCTGTCGAAATTTCCATATTTTATAAAAATTAACAGCCCTTATATATATTTTGTCGAAAACGATTTCTCTTGTTTGAAACTTGTTCTAATATCTTCCAATCAATACCAAAGCTATTCTAAACCTACCATACACCTTCTTAGGGTATCATGGGTTCCTAGAATTCACCAAAAATGATAAAGTTCATGGGAATATTAATTATAACAAGTAAGTCCATTTTATGTTGAAAAATATATATAAAGTGGTATAAATACATAAGAATACTTGCATGATTAGTACTAGAAATATAAAATAGATCAATAATAGGTATTGTAAGATTATGAAAAATGTTTAGAAGCTTACTTGAGTGATTATGAGGATAGATGATAGAAAACTTAGTTAATCTTCAAGGCTTAATCCTAAACCTTAACTAGAACACTAAAAACCCTATGTAACACTTGATCTTGGAAAGATTTCTCTTCTTTTTCTTCTTGAAAATGTCGACACACCCACAGGAAGAGAGAAAGAAAAAGGAGCTAGTTGATTATGAAGAGAAGAAAAAAAAATTTGACTTGAGTTACTTGGATATTTGTAACATATATGAAGATATTTTGTTATTATGTATACAGTTAGCTAGAAATTGATTTTAACGGAACAAAATAAAATATATTGAAGTCATAAAAATTATAAAAATGTATTTCTCGCAAGTATTGGGTGAATAAATAATTATCGAGTTGAATTTACGAAAACCGTCGTAAATATATATATAAAAATTTATATAGCAAAATAAATTTAAAACATCGGGTAAACTAATAATAAAATTTTTATAGTCTTAAAATGAGTATAAGAATATATCAGGACAATTGTCGGAAGTGTTGGATCAATTGATCAAAATAAATGATCGTGCGATAGCGTTTATTTAATAAATCAATATATGTTAAGAAAATATGCAAACCACATGAACTAATATGAAAATGATGTTACGGATGATATGTAGACTAACTCTAGTCTATATGAAGTGATCTCAATGATGTACCATTAATACACAGCTTAACCCTCACGGTTAAGAGAATTAGATACTTGTAAACCTAGTTTACGAAAAATGATGAATAAAAATTACGAGAAAGAAAAAAGTAGCTGTTGATTATGAAGAGAAGAAAGAAAAATTTGACTTGAGTTACTTGGATATTTGTAACATATATGAAGATATTTTGTTATTATGTATAGAGTTAGCTAGAAATTGATTTTAACGGAATAAAATAAAATATATTGAAGTCATAAAAATTATAAAAATGTATTTCTTCGCAAGTATTGGGTGAATAAATAATTATCGAGTTGAATTTACTAAAACCGTCGTAAAATATATATATAAATTTATATAGCAAAATAAATTCCAAAATCGGGTAACTAATAATATAATTTTTATAGTCTTAAAATGAGTATAAGAATATATCAGGACAATTGTCGGAAGTGTTGGATCAATTGATCAAAATAAATGATCGTGCGATAGCATTTATTTAATAAATCAATATACGTTAAGAAAATATGCAAACCCATGCATGAACTCAATGAAAATGATGTACGATGAATAGAGACTAACTCTATTCTATATGAAGTGATTTCAATGATGTTCCATGAATACCACTTAACCCTCACGGTTACGAGAATTAGATACTCGTAAACCTAGTTTACGAAAAATAATGAATAAAAATCATGAATATAAATTTTTCTCCGGGAATGAATATTGTTTTGTGAATAGTAAAATTTTGAAATAACCTCTCAGAATAACAAATCGACTTCAAAAACGATAAATAGTAAAATGATGAATAGTAACCGATGAATAGTAAATTCCCGAGATGAATAGTAAAAATTTCAATGTTTGTAAAATGACCTGAAATTGAGAATTGTGACACCGTTGGGGCGAGATGCTCCTCCAAACCCGCCCATACTCCATTAGGGATCTTATCGATTTGTTTTCTTCGGGCGTGTTTTTTCTCATTTATTATTTTTTTTACACTATAAACAATATAATTTATGTAATAACTTGAAAAATCGAGATGCCATTATTAATAAATTAAGCATTAGCCTTTTCAAGCTTTCAACAACAATATTAAACATAAAAAATAATAAGCTACTAACATCTCAAATCAACTTTTTTAGAATATTATGACACTAAAACAAGCTTTCATGACCACAATTTTCAATCTTACAAATATTGAACATACCAACGTAATACTATATGTTTAATAGTATACAGATATATTTGTATGTATATATATGTTCAGGCGGGGATGTTGAGCCCCATCCCCTCAAACCCAATAAAATCACCGTCAATGCCCCGAAACCCGCCCCGTAACCCGATATGCATGCCTCACCCCGACCCAAAAAGTTCGGGTTTCCCGTGGGGTTCGGTTTTTTGGCCATCCCTAATCATTTGGTTGTTCATTTCAGTTAAAAAAAAAAAAAAACAAAAAAAAAAACACAAAGATGTATTTTGGTATATCAATTAATATGACTAAAAATGTCATTGTTAACGTGCTATCTCACTCATATTATACTGTAATTGAGTGATTCAAAATCTAGTAAAGAATAGGCAAAAAGCTATAATTTTCGTGTTTTAAGTTTTGCATAATTAGGCTTTAACTAGACAAAATTAGAGCCGCAAATGCAAAATTTTCAAGAAAATCAACACACATTTAAAAAGGTAAAAAAAAAGTTATGATTTATATTTTAAAATGCATACCAAATTAAAGAGAATTAAATTTAAAAAATTATGATGAAATTGGTTTTTTCATAAAGTTTATCGTTTGAAAGTTATTTATGTTTGAAATTTTGGGGGTGGAATAAAGAATGGGTTAAAATGACCAAAATAACCCATAACCGAATTTAATAAGAAAAAATGGAAGGGATTTGATAGGGGACACATGACACTAAGATGATAGCTTTCTAGACTTTTTTAATTTCTATCACTTTGTAAGGGATCCTAACTCATAGGTAATATGACCGATTGAATTTCACGTCATCATTTTGGGTCCACTTGTCACCTACACATATCAACTTATATACCCCTCGGTCCTTTTTGTTTCTTTTTTTCCTTTCTTTTTTTCATTTGATTTTTTTCCTAAAAGATATATTTTATCATCTTCATCATCCGTTTATCAAATAACACCCATATTTCTCACACACTTCTACTAACAAACAAAAAAATAAAAAACAAGACCATAATCACTTCCACATATAATTTCAGATCTAGTAACAAAGAACCAACTTATCTTTTTAAAACTCAATCATACAACAAAAACTCAAATCATATTCAAAAAACACAACCTTCCTTATCACTCCTTATAACTTCACTAAGCACAAATCTTTGCTACTCAACCCATTTTCTCAAAACAAATCACAAATGCAACACATCTTAATTTTCTTTCTGCTATAACCCGAATAATAAAAAATTCCATTTAACCTTTTACCCGCTATATCGAATCTCCAAAACAAAGAACTCAAACCCCATGAACTAAAACAAACCCTTTCTTGTATCATTCTGCATCAAGGTATTTCATAAGATCTCGGGCAGGTAATGTTATTGTTTTTGTTTCCGTTTAAGGTCGATGATGATTTCTCTTGGCACTTTTGCTCCAAGAACAAATATGTGAATATTCAAATATAAAACTGAAATCTTGTTCTTTTTATTCGTGTCGTGAGATGTATTGGATGTTGTTGATGTTTGAAGTTGGGATATAGGATATAGATGTTTGTGGTTGATCTTGGAAATTGTTAAGTTTTATTTGGTTGTTGAGTTATTGGAGTGATAAGGAAGGTTTTGGGTTTGTGGTGTTTGGTAGCGGATATGTAGTGGGTATGGTGTTGGTGGTGGTTGATGGCATGATTCCTGTGATGGTGGAGGTGGTGTTGGTAGTGGTTGGCTGCTCTAGTAAATGGGTGATTTTGTTTGAGGAAAGGATGTGTAACACCTCATATCAGTTTAGTGGAAGAATTCGGTCATGGGTGTCTACTAAATTTGAGATCAAACACCATTAATAAAGAACTGTACATGTTCCATTTAAAATACATTAATAGTTCAATAATGTTTTTATCGAGTTTCAATGACGGAAAATATGGCCCATAAATTTATGTTGTCCCATACAAAATGCGACATGGTTTTGTGAAACACTTCATGGGTAGCCTATGACCCTTTCCTTGCACAATCTTGCTTCTGATAGAACACATTTAGAAAACATGTTAAAAGTCTGCAAAAAGCTGGTGAGTTCATAGGTTTAAATATTCAAACAATGTTGGACCAACTCAGATATCATAATTCATTTCAGGCAGTTGTAAAGACATTACGCTAGCACTAAGTTCATGCAACGAAGCTACAACGTGGTGTATGCAAAATGTAGTCATACTAATAGGGGCCCATTGGCGAGTGCTTATCCGTTACACTCGGTTCTGACATGATATACGTTTTGCCTTGACCTATGTATGTCAACCGAACGGAATCACCCCCAATAGATCTATTTATAACATTCGTGCTTCCCAGCCTGATTTGACGTGAATCTTGGTTCATGAGCGGCATTGTGGGATTTAAGGGCTTAGGCTAATCTGCGTAATAGTATTCATATAATAGTTTTGGTTCAAACAAGTTTTGCATGTTTTCTCACCCCCAGTTTAGTAGTGATGAGTGTCTAAATACTCATCATTTTGTACCATCTAGACTGCAAAAAAACATCGAAATACACTCGAATGCATCAAATGATAAAAATATCACAAATAAGTGTGTTTGTGTTTAAATTCAAAAATACCAAAATCGGATGAAAACGTATCAAGTTTGCATAATTGGCAATTTTAGTCCCTCAGTTTAAAAGTTGTCAAAACATCCCCGGTAAATCAAAATAAAGAAAAATATCATTTAAGGTCCATGGGATTCACAAGTTGTCAAAATAATCCCTTCAAAGTTTAAAATTTGAAAAATTACAACTTTGATCCCTCAAGTTTAAAAAAGTGTCATAATAGTCCTTGGAAATATAAAAATGGAATTTTATGCAACTATGGTCCTTGTACTATTAAAGATTGGCAAATTTGGTCCTTGTGTTAACATTGAAAAATTCAGTTTTTGGTCCCTCAGTTTGCAGAATTTACAACAATGGTCCTTGGGTATTAAACAACCAAACGGACTCTCTTTATTAATCCAACCCAAAACACAAACAAACCAACCCAGTGGCCCATATCAAGCCCAAATCCCTTGACCCTTAGCTTGAACCTTGAGCCAAGTCCAATATACCAATTGACCCCTGCAAAATATCATTTGAACCCCTTCCGTTTTAATATCATTCTGGTCAAACCAGGTCAACGCCCGCCAAAAAACCAGAGATACTATTTATCTCCTTCACCCATGCCTGTAAACCAAAACCAGTGCTTTCACCACCACTCTCCACTCACCACCACCTGTCACCCAATCCCTTTCCACCTCACATCCCAACCACTTGCATTTAATGTTTCCCCACCATTGCAGTTTCACTGTTAATCTCACAAACTTGGTTTTTGCTTTCCAACTCAACCCAGGCCCATACCTACTATCTGAATTGTCCCCCTCCACCTCTACAACACACCAAAAGTCTTTAATTGCTCTAAAACTGTCTCAAGCAACCGTGTACACTTTTGGCGCCAAAAGTGAATTTAAAGGCTAGGATGAGTTTGACTGAATCAATGGCCAAGATTGTTGATGGGAAAGATTCAGAGACATGTGGGGAGTCTAAAAGATCAATATAAAGATAGAGGAGAAGCAGAGGAGTGAGATATCTAGCTTAATTTTTAGTTTATTGTATGTCGTTTTTATTAATTTTAAAATACTAGTGTAATTTAAGTTTTTCAAGTACTTTGTTAAAGTTATTTAAGTGTAAGTGAATCTTTTGCAGTCATCAATTTCATGGTTTAGTTTCATTTTCAAGTATATGCAATTTTCATTTAAAAAATCTCATGTTAAGATCAAATGTTGTTTGTAGCTGTTGTTAAGGACTCATAAGCTAATATAAGCTCCTATATAGCTTATTTAAGCTATTAGAAACCCATTAAAATCAGTTTAGAAGCAAAAAGCAAAAATATAAGAAATACAAAAATCAGTCAAATCAAAAAAATCACAAGAAATGATAATCACCAATCTGGAGCAGGTTAATATTGAATTGCCTCTTTGGTTTAGAGCTTCTTGGGAAGCTATAGGTGTGATTTCAGGACTTGGTTCTCAAAAAAATCAGTCAAAAATCAAAAATCACAAGAAATGATAATCACAGCTGGCTGGGCTCGTTATATAATGGATTTTGGTTCTCCTGGTTTAGAGCTCCTTGGGAAGCTATAGGTTGTGATTTCAGTACTTGGTTCTCAATTTTCACTTGGAATCCAACTTGTCAGCCTTTTACTCATTTTGGCATTTCACTGTTTGAGTCATTCATAAGCTTAAATCTCTGTGTCTTTATGTTCATTAGTTATAGCTAAGTAGAATTAAGATTAAAACAATTACTTGCTCATTAGAATCTGTATTTACTCTAAATCTTATTTTAACAGTTAAATTAACATAATTATCATTTCTTAGTTTAAAGATGTCATTGTTATTGTTTAGTGCTTATATAGTCTCAATAAGTTATAATATAAAGTCTTAAATCTGTTTCTTGGGATTAATCTTTGGAATCCTTTGAAAAAAACTTCATAGCATCCTATAAAGGGGATTTGATTCTCTGTGTTAATGGTGTTAGAGGTTGTTTATATTATTGCTTGTTGTTGTTAACTGTTATACTAGTATCTAAGAACTCAGTGCAAGCAATAAAACTTGTCCTCACTTTTTAAAAAGTCAAATTCATCTTTAATATCACCTTATTACTTAACTGTTAGGATTGATAGTGTGAAAACCATCATATTAGCTTAAAACTTGGTACTCTAGCTTAAATCATTCTTATTACAGCTTAATATAACATAGTTAATAAGTAGAATCAATTATAAGTTCATAAAAGTCAAAGTTTTAGTGTAACTTAAAAAGTCCAATTTTTCCTTGGTCAGTTTTTGAATTAAATTAAGAATTTTATTGTGTGTTTAATATTGAGATTTAGCCTATAACCTTTTAGGATAATAAAGTTTAGCTGCTTATCTTAATTAGAAAAATATTAGTTTATCTACGCTAGCTTAGCTTATAAAGTGCTTATTTCTCAGCTTGTTTTAGATACCTTTTCTAAAGTGTCCCTGCTACAGTTTAACTAACCATTTTCACAAGCTCATAAAAAGCTTAATAGTAAACCATATCTTGTGAAATTTGGTTCTTTGGAAAGCTAACCTAGCTGTCTTGAAGTTCCAAGCTTAATATTTCATTTTCTAGCTTATTTACTAGGGGGCTGCAACAACTTATTGTTTGTCCAATTTCTGTGTAAAACTGCAAACTCAGTGTTTACAAGCTACTTTCACAAGCTCACACAGAGCTTAATAGTTGGTCAAAACTTGTACACTTTGGTTTTGAAAGCCACCACCCAATGCTTGTTGACTCAGTGCTTATTTTGAGCTAAGGAACTTTTGCCCCTAGCTTAATCTTGTCTACAAGTTCTGTGTAGGACTGTTTGGGTAGTAGGATTATCATAAGTGCTTATTTGCTTATTAGAGCTTTCATGTGATTATTTGTGTCTTTTAGCTTAATATTAGTAGCTTTCGTCTTGTTGGTAGCTTATTTCACCTTTGGTTCCATCTTGTAAGCTTATTTGAGCTTGAAAAATCCAAAATAAGCTTATAAGCTCATTGTTGAGCTCATAAGCTTATTCTAGCTTTTTTTAAGTCTAAAAAGTTTGTCTTTTTAAAAGTTGTTTATATTTAGTAGCTTAATTAGTTTTAAAAAGAAAAAAGTCCAAAAAAATAATATTTTGCAAAAAGTCATTGCTGGGATTCGAACCTGGCCACCCAGTCTCACCACACACCCATACACTAAACACTGCCCTTGGGTCTTTGACTGGTATACCTTTGCACTATTTAATACTTAACCTTTTGTCTTTTTAGCTTGTACGAATGTTTTAGCTTATTTATAGCTTATTAAAACAAGCTTTTACATGTTTTGTATTTTTCCTAGCCTTGTATTGATATAAAGTATTTTACAAAAAAGTTTCAGAATTTTCGATAATGTTTAGTATTTTTAAACATTTATTTAGTTTAAAATAGTATTTAATTCATAATAAAAAATATAAAAGTAAAAAAAAATATAAATCTTTTTTCTAAAATTTTCTTTTGTCATATAGTAAGTAAAAATTGTTTTACATTCGTAGGACTTTTATTTTGACAAAATTTTACTTTTTTTCTTGGCGCACATCGCGTAATTTTTATATATAACGCTGCTCGTTTTCATTCTAGGTCACGTTTTTTAGATAATTTAAGTTTATTTTTAGTTAAAATAGTTTATTTAAGTTATTTTTTTATAAATCACATGAAACATCATTTAAAAATAGTTATAGCGTTTATTTAATATATTTTAGCTTTTAATTTTCTTAATTTGCATTTAAGCCCCTGTAATTTACAAACTTTCTCTTTAGGTGTAATTATAATTCACAATCCTTACTGATCACTATCCTTAGTGATTATTCGAAATCTGAAAGTGTTAAACACCATTAATTCTCGCGTGGGACTTACGACTGTGGAACACTATACTCTCCAGATCTTAATTGCATTGTTTCTGAGCAGTTTGAATTTTATTACGGTTGACCATTCACAAGTGGTTAGCTTGTGTGATAAAATTGACGGTTCAGTACCAATCAGTAAGCAACATATGAAAGTCAAAAGTGGGGTTATAAACTCACCTCAGCGAAAAGCAAATGCTGATGTGAAAGTCAAAGAGTATTGTGTAACCGCACCGACATGCGACCTATAGATGTAGGGTAAGTTTAGTTCATAATTCTAGTTTAAGACTCAGCGAAGTGAAGTTTCATTCAAATGCTTTGAAATGCTTAGGTTATTGTTTCTTGTGTGGCAATATGTGAGCTTGAATCAGTTTTCTAACGTTTACAAGTATTGGCTCTTGGAAGTGTATGAGTAAATAATAGGAACGTATCGATGATGATCGAATCTTCAGTTTATGACTCAAAAAAAAATGTACGATGTAAAAAAGTATTACACATAATATTAGACTCGATAACGGCCATGTAATATTATTGACAAATATATATCTATTTAGACATACGTATAGGTATATATATTTTTATTCACTATTATTAAAATAAAGACCATTGGAATTGCAAGGGTTAACTTAATTAAATACATTTGCATTTGGAAAATTTAAGGCATGAGAGTTATAAAATGAAGCTTCTATTTTTAGTTATTACAAAAATATTTAATATGTATACTTTTGTCGAAAGTCGGGCATGACCCGTGTGTAAGTTTTTATTTGACCGAGGTGACTAACGTCAAAGGTTTGATATAAGTTTGATTATCCGAAATAGAACTATAAGTAAGTGCCTATAATTTAAAATTTCGACAACTTGGTTCATGAATATGAAAATGTTTTATTTCATTATAAGTAATACGAAAAATATCCATTTCAGTTTTAATAAGAAAACTCGTTTTATTTAGAAGATTATGTTCTCAAATTTTTTGTTTAGTATTAATGCTTACCCGTTTTAAGACTTTAGTGTTGGTATAGCACGAAGAATAAGTTTTGAGATGTCGTGTTAAATAGTTATATATGTACACATAGTAATAGTTGCGTTGATTAGAAATGGCCTATGAAAGTAATGGCGTCCCAAACGTGATGGAAAATTGATAAGAAGTTGTGTGATTTACAAGGTACGAGGCTACGCCTATTACTAGCACTTGATTTTCATCTAACTATCTATATGATTTATCCCTTTTTATAAGACTTCATGTATTCGTGTTGCAGTGACTAGGGAAACGCGCACCCTGTTTTCGCTTGATGGGCGCAGTTCCAGAAGGAAAACAATATGGTCTGGAGTTGGCTTTGTGTGCCTGTGGGCCCAGCATGTATAACTTTTAACACATGATCTAACTTTTATATGACTTCGAACCACACACACGGCCACAATGCTTAACTTTTTAGCATGACTTTCTGTTTGTGTGGGTGATGGTTGTTTAACCAGACCAAACGTAAGTTTAACCACTAAACCAAAACTCAGGAGTTAATCGTGCAAGCTATATTCAAACGCGCGCTATGTGAACCGACAAGGAAACGAGGCCACTCCTACTTTTGGGTTCGAACTAGTAGGTCTCAACACCAAAACTCATTTGACACACACCTTCCTCTACGGTCTGATTTGGGTACTCGACGCAAAACCAGAACATGAAAACAATCTATCTAAGTTCATCCGATCAACTAATTTGAAATATGGTGACAACTGTTTAAAAACTTAAACTAACAAGCAGCTAGACCAAGAGTGGACTCGAGAAAAAGAGGGCAACAAGAGACATATATCAAAGGTAACCCAATGGGTTTCGATTGCAGCCAAATAATAATCGACAAATCGATTAAGCCACGCAACACGAACACTTCCAATCGGGCTCTAAGGATTCGATACATACGACGATCGAAGAAAATTTCAATATCCACCCAAATCAAATTGTAACAAAATGTAAATTAATCGCAAGCATTATGAAAATTAACAGATTCATTATTCAATAAAATCAATAACCTAACAAAGTGTAAAACTAAAGAACCCTTACAATAGTATGGATCGTCAAGGAGAGACCAAGAGAGTTTGAGTACCAATGAGCCCCACCCGTCCCAGAGAAGCCACCACCACCTATCCCTTTTGATTTTTGAATAAGTTTTGAGATGTGGTCGCCTGAGGTTCGGTGGGAAATTTAAAAGGAAGAAAAATCTATAAAAGTTAACTTTGCTTTCCATGCATTGATTTTGTGAGGAATGGTTTTGAGCGAAAGTCCCTATCCTTTCTTTTCTCCAAGATGGTCTTGTGACTTTAACTATGGAAAGGGTGAAAGGAGATAGTGATAGATCTGGGGCTTGTTGTAAATGGCGAGGAGTTGGGGAGGTGTTGAAGAAAGCAGGAGAGCTGTAGATCCATTTTCATCTTTTCCCTTTTTGTGACGTGACCTAGAAGGTGAGATGGAAGTCTGCAAATTTTGTTTTGTTATCTATGTTTGTGTGTGTAGGCAAGAAAGAAGATAAAAGTGAGATGGAAAAGTAATATTCTTAAGGTATCCGGATCGAATAACAGTAATATATAAGACCCTTATACCTCCGTAGAAGTCACATTCGGGGAGGCTCGGCTTCTACCTGGGCGGAAGGTGGAGAAGGCTGGGTCGTAGCTACTATACTAGGATGGGGTGTCGGGATGTATTTTAATTTTATTAGAAATTTTAATAGATTGTGTACTTCGTGTTCCACTGATTAAACTATAATTATGGTGTCCCGAAGAGTTACCGATGAAGTTGAGAAAAGGTGAGGGTATTTACGCTTGATTACATCTTCACATTTCCACGTGAATTTGGGACCTCTTCAAGAGTCCCAACGAACACTAACAATAGAAATGAGGCTTGCTTAAGCCGTTTGACCTCTCGACCCATGATATCAATGAGTTCCTCGATAAAGTTCAGTCTCTCCTCAATTTGGATTTCTTCTAGCGGAATAGTAAGAGTTTCGTTAGAAAGACATTTATTCAAGTTGCATACGTGAAACACGTTGTGCATAGAGCTGAGTTCTTGTGGTAATTGGAGTCAGAGGCCCACGGCCCCGATTCTAGCAAGGATTTTTGAAAGATTCAATGTAACGGGATTTAACTTCCCACATTTCCCAAAACAGATCATGACTTTCTATGGTTAATCCTTTAGCATGAATCTATCTCCATCTTGGAATTTAAGTGGTTTTCGCCTCTTGTTCACGTAACTCTTTTAACGGACACGAGCCGTTTGCATTCGGCTCTTGATTTGCACTATCTTCTCAGTAGTTTCTTGTACCAGTTCAGGACCGCAGTAGTTATCTTTTCCCAACCTTGGCCCAACATATAGACCTGCATCTCACTTTCCAACCGTAGAGTGCCTCATGCGGTGCAACTTGATGTTGGTGTGTGATAGTTGTTATCGTAAGAGAATCCGGCTAAGGGCAATTTCCTATCCCAGCCATTTTAAAAATCTATTACAAATGCTCGTAGCATATCTTCTAGAGTTTGAATGATCCTTCCACTTTGACCATCAGTCTGAGGATGGTACGTGGTACTTATGTTAAGATGGATTCTTAAAGCGTTTTGGAGTGATCTCCAAGATTTTGATGTGAATAGCTATCTCTATTTGAAATGATGGAAATCGGAACACCATGACTTGCAAAGATCTCCTTCAAGCATAATCGTGCGATTTTTTCTATGATGTCATTTTCCTTGATTGGTAGGAAATGGGTGGATTTGGTGAGACGATTAACGATTACCCAAATAGTTTTGTAAACGTTTGATGTCCCTCTTAGCTTGATAATAAAGTCCATAGTTACGCATTCCCATTTTACTCCTGAACTTCGGGTTTTACATGTAGACCTAATGGCTTCTGATGTTCGGCGTTGACCTTCGAACAAGTTAAGCATTTGCTGACATTGGTCGCAAATGTCAGCCTTCATGTTTGACCATCAATATAGTTTCTCCAGATCAAGGTACATTTTGTCGGATCCTGGATGAGTGAAGCACTTGGATTTTGTCAGATTCACGCATAATGAGATCACGAATCCCTCCATAGCATGGAACTCAACTCCTGTCCTTGGAACACAAGATTCCATTCGTTCTTTCACGAATCCAATTTCCCTCTCAGGCATACCATAAACGTTCTTGTTTGGTCGCTCACCCTTTGAGTGTTTCTACTTGAGCCTCAAGGGTTTTAGATGGAAGGGGTGAACTGATTTCCATTCCCAAAGATCGGACTTTAAGAGGTTTAGGTCTCTCCTTGCTGCTTAGAGCATCTGCAACCAGGTTTGCTTTGCCCGGTGATAACGATTTCATAATCTAACTCACAGAGCGACTCAAATCATTGATGTTGTCGCATGTTCAACCCCCTTTGGTTCAATATATGTTATAAGACCTTGTGGTTGGTGTACACCATACACTTTATTCAACAAGGATAGTGGCTCCGGCTTCTAAGTGCAAACATGATAAGTCCTAATTCTAAGCCGAGCAATGCGTAGTGATTCCAATGAGTCTTTAGCCGTTGTGCAATATATACTATTACTTTATTTCTTTGTATCAAGATGGCTTCCAAATTTTAGGTGAAGCGTCTCCATAAACGACAAGGTCTTCACTACCCTTAGGTAGATCTAAGATAGGTGCACTGCACAACTTCTCCTTGTGTCGCGCGTGTGGGTAGTGGTTGGGCTGACCTATGCTGTGGGCGTACATCAATATATTCTTTTCCTCGTCCGGTATAGTTGCTAGGATACTATGTCTGGATGGGCGTTCCTGGGATACTGGTCACTGTGATGTCTTAAGGCCCAACGTGGGTTCCTAATTCTCGTCGAGGGTCTAAACGTTTTCATGTTTATTCTCTTTGCCTCATGACACCTTCTCCATGCGACACGGTTTAACCTATTACTTTTGTAAGTGGCGTGAGCTAGAAGTGTTCGGGCATCCAAAAAAAAAAAGATGTCAGTGGGTGGTGTAGAAAACCGACTATTATTTTATGATTGCTAGTTCGTGCAACAAGTTTTCGCCTTTCAGTACTTTATATGAAAAATGTCTCGACAAAGTTTAAAATTCGCTATTCCTTCATAACATGATCCTTCTCGAATTATACATAGGTGATCAGGCTATGTATAATTGAGGACCGATGATGTAATGTTCGGTATAGCTTAGTTTTAGTGCTCTTATTCGTTAGTCAATAAAATTTGCAAAAATCTGTTTGCGAAATTTTAGTGTGATGATTTAGGAAGTTGGAGGTAACAAAATTTTTATAGTGATTTTTAAAGTAGTTCACGTTGAAATATAATGATATTGTCAACATAGCCTTATGACTTAGATGCAAAATTTTTGGGGTAAGTAGTAATTTGGTTCATATTGAAGCCATAATTTGTTGTTTTTGGTAAGATAATATTCAGACGATTCAGGTGGTAATAGTAAAACAACTTTGCATGTTTGTAATGTGGTTGTCACGTTAAGAAAGACATCTCATTGGGTGACACCAATTTGTAAGGTGGTTGGTCGGACCCTGGGGGAAATTTCTTCTTATAAAGTGGCTAGAATGTTAACGGTGTGATGAGAGGGAAGTGAAGAGATTGATTACTGAAGTAGTATGACAAGATTAAGAGGCAATGGTTACACCAAACAAGAAAGTGCTTAGTACGTTAAGGTTACATAAAATGTATTTAAGGTAGGTTCCTAAGAATACATCTCAGAAGTTTAAACTAAAGTTTATTACAACAAGGATGCCTCTAGCTAATCCCGTCCCTTCCTATGTGGCTATTGAGGTCTGTCCGAGTCTTCATACTTCCTTCTGGTAGGTGTGCTTGCGAGCTCTTCCTCCATGGTGATTCTTTCTCTCTGGACACACATTTCTGGTGTGACCTCTCATTCCACACCCATGGCATGTCAGGATCTCCCAGTAAGGTTTCTCACAATTTTCCACCTCATGCCCAGGTCTTTTACAGTTTCCACAAAGTGTGAGGAATTCTCCATTCTGATGATATAGACATATGTTGCATTTGGGCAGTGTCCCAGCATACCCCTTTTCCTTTCTTGTGTCACCAGTCCAAGCCCTGACCACCCCTTGATGCTTGTTCGACTGTTGAACCTGGTCCTCCTCATTGTTATACTCTCGGTTCCTCTTATTGTTACCACCGTATCCCAATGTCCTTTCTTGGTGCAGTTGTTCTGTTACCACAGAGATCGTACAAATAGCCTCCTGAGTTACCCTGGCGTGAAGGATGTGACATTTCTTCGAATCTCTGGCAAAACGTCCCTAGATATACACTTTGAGCTTCTTATCCTCGGGTTCCACCATGTCGGGGCGTAGTTTTGAAAACTCGCAAAAGCGGTTGGTGTATCCCTCAATGTCATTTCCTGTCATAGTCAGCCCCCAGAATTCCCGTTCCATTATTCGCATCTCATTTCTTGAGCAGTACTCTACAATCATCATCTTCTTTAGCGTGTCCCACTGAAGCGAATAGGCAGCGTCGACTCCCACTGAGTGGACATAAGTATCCCACCATGCGAGGGATTGATGTTGAAAAGTGCAAGTAGCATACTTGATTTTACAATTGTCCACGCAACACTGTTCGCGAAATTGTTTCCCCAACTTTTCGAAACCATCGTGCCAAACCTGCGGCTCCTTCGGTTCCCTCGAAGACTAAGGTCTTACAGTTTATGAATTCCTGCTAAGAGCAACCACGTGCTGTGGGCTCCTTACAGTTAGCTTTTTCCCTATTCCCCTGGGTGATACGGTCGTTGTTGTGGTTGACCATGTAATTTGGGATTCTAGTGGCAACTTGTTCCGTAACAAGTTTTTCAATAGCAGCTGTGTTCACACTTTGCTTTACTGGCAACATTTTCCTTCAACCACAAGAAACGGCAATAATGAGTTTTCTATAAGAACGAGGATCATCATGGAGGTTATCAAAGTTACAACATGTGCCACCTCTCAGCCGAGGTATTAACTAAGTTGTATTAATCATTCGTCGTGTTGACCTAGTCTACCATGTGTATAGTCTCACCCTAGAAACATGTCGCAAGGAAGGCGGAGTTTAATTGGGAGTGAATTTAACATAGGGGTAATAACTACAACAATGTTCTTCTTTGGTTTTTAACATCCATAAATTTCCATCACAACACATTCGAATACATCCCAAGAAAATTTTTAGCTCATGAAGCTGATACATAGCACGCATGCATCAACTTGTTCTAGTTTGTTGTATAACAAAACCAATACTAGCATTATTATCAAGGCCATCCATCACATGGCTACCAAAAAGTTTACAAATAACACAAATCTAATCTAAGCATTTCTCGGTGCTACCCCGGGCTGACTCTTCTGAGTCGCCTTTCATTCCTCAAACTCTCTGAGTTGGGCCTCTACCCGGGCAAATCTGCTATTGGCCTCATCTTCTCTACACTCCATAGTACGCCTAAAAAATTCTACGACACCTTCCAGGTACACACACTGAGTCAGTGCTACTGTCGTAGTGGACTCCAAACGTGTAAAATGACCCTTAATCTCTGTGAGACATCCTTGAGTATCATGATGGGTGTCCTGAGTCTGTAGAGTACTCTCAGCATTGGGAGTTCCTTAAATATGGTCTTCAAGTCGTAAAATTATGTCACACCCCCAAATTACCTGTTTTGCAGCGGAATGGAATTCCTGGGGGATGACTGTCATAGCATCACAATCACAGTCATATTGAACGACCTAAAGTGTCGTTTGAAAAGAACATCGTTTGATATATATAAAAAACATTCAGAGTTACAAAGATAGGTCCCAAATGAAAATCAACATGTGCGGAATATAAGTTTGGTACAAGTCAAACGATGTTTTTAAAAATGCATAAATCCATGTGAGACGCGTCGTCACCGCGACTCTATGATATGTCCACATGCATGCCATGAAGTGAATGCCTTAGTTATCTGAAAATACATTGCTAAAAGTGTCAACACAATGGTTGAGTGAGTTCATAGAGTTCTTGAAAATGTTTAATACGACTACCACAAGTATAAATTATGTATGACAAATATGCCACAAAAATGGTACAATTGCTTAAGCACATGACACCGAAGCATTGGCTGATGTTCGCCCCAACAGAGTATTTTGCCAAACAACTCAAATAATGATAATGAAATGAAATGCATCCGTTTGACAAGTTGGAATCCACCAACCCGGATGGAGGAGTCACCCTCGATAGATCTATCCACTCACCCTGGCTTCTTTCGGAATTAACGGTTCATGTTTATGAAATGGGGACATTTAACTGGCAATGAGGTAACTTAAGCAATGTAATGAATTTGATATACTTGGTATCGTAATAAAAATGATGTGCAATGTATTCTCCCCCGTAGGTTTGAAATAATGTATAAACTTGAATAAAATCGGGGCTATGAAAACTCACCTGGTGCAATGTTTATGATGATACAATGGCAATACTGAAATGAGGCGCAACCTCTGACCGTGACCTATTATGAATGATATGTTCTAATGTAAATCATGAAACAATGTCGTGCATGCAAATCCACATGTAATCTATACCACTTGTACGCTTTTAAAAATAGAATTTATCGTCGAAATATATGTTTATGACATCTCGTCATGTTATAAAATACTTTACAAGTATTTACGTTGAAATTATATCTTACGATAATCATTTAATGATTTATTATGAAATTATAACTTTTCGTCGTAAAATAATGTCATTGAAAATTTCATGAAAGTGACAAAACGGCCTTGAAAAGCTAGTCGTAAAAAGGTGCACGTCGAGTGTTAGGAAACGAACTCAACGGTTTTGGGAAGCTTGTATCATTATCTAAAAGTTTTAGCATTTAAGTTTTCATCCTAGAGGTCTCGATCACGGAGAAAAATATAGGTTAAGTATGGTACTTGTGTCCAAAATATCGTTTAAGAGTGGTTTTTGACAAAGTTTAAGTGACCGTATTTTATTCATTACAACTCCGCTTGACGAACGGTTGGACATTTTGGAAAATATGCTAGGCGAACTTACTTTTACTAGAAGACATCACGTTATAAAAAGTACTACATCCTTGTTAAAAACGACCCTCAACATGGTCGCTTGTTGCCGTAAGGTTTGTCTAATAGAAATATATTAGTTTAGCTTATTTAATAAAGTTACGGCAACTTTGTGTAAACGTGTATAATTTAATCGTTACAAGTCCGTTTTCTACGTTTTATATGTCCTTAGCTTCGTATCAAAGTATACTAATATATTTTTGATAAGTCGACACAATTTATAACGCCTAAGCCTCATTTTTGACTCGTAAAAAGTAGACGTAACATGCTGAATTTTCAGAATTTTATAGTTTTCGTCGTCTAACTTGTAAATAGCATAACTTTTTCGTTATAGCTCCGTTTTAACCCGTTCAAGCGGCCACGTTTTCGTTTTAAAGTGTATTTTCTAAATATCTAGGCCAAATTTTTTTACCTACTGTCGAAATTTCCAGATTTCAAAAATATGGACAGACCCTTAAGAAAACTTGTCGAAATGAGTTTTTCTCGCGCCAAACCTATTCTAACCAATTCAAAACAACTCCGAAGCTATTCTAATCCTACCATACACCTTCTTAGGGTGTCATGGGTTCCTAGACATCACCAAAAGTGATATATTCCAAGGAGTAATTATAGGATGACATATATATATATAACTCTTAAAAACAATGAAAAGTGGTATAAACATCATTATGACTAGCATGTTTTTCTTAAATATGATGAAATGAACATAAAATAAATATGAAAGATGAAAATGAATATGAGATGCTTACTAGTAGCTTGATGAGGTTAATGAACAAAGGTTTAATCCTAATACCCTAGGTTTTTATTTCAAAACCTAAACTAAAAGTGTAACTAGAGTGTAATAAACTTGTCTTGAAAATTTTTGATGATCTCCTCTTGATCCTTATGGTTGGCCGGTTCAATGGTGAAGAGAGGAAGAGAGATATTTTGCTTTTACACTTAGAAATTTTGTGTTGTATGTGTTTGTATTTTGTATAATATGATATATAAGAGTAGGATATTTTGCAAGTTCAAATGACTCACCCCCTTGTGTCGACAAGGGGGTATTAGTCTTTACTAATACATATATATATATATATATATATATATATATATATATATATATATATATATATATAGTATATATATATATATATATATATATATATATATATATATATATATATATTTTTTTTAATGTATAAATGTAAGTGTAAGTAAATGTGAAGTTAATTGAAGATAAGTAGTAACTTGTATACACATTTGAGCATTTAGGGTAGCGTTAGCTAAAAATAAATTTTAACGGGTCAAAATAAAATATATTGAAGTCATAAAAATTATAAAATACATTTCTTGCAAAATTTGAGTGAAATAATAATTATCGTGTAGTTTTTAAGAAAAACCGTCAGTAATTATATAAATATAACAATTTATATACAAAATAAATTTAAAACACCGGGTAAACTCATAATATTATTTTTATAATCTTATTATGAGTATAAAAATATATCGAGATAATTTTTGGAAGTGTCGGATCAATATTCAAAATAAATGTTTACGCGATAGCGTTTATTTAATAGGAAAATAAACGTTTAATTGAAAAATGCAAATCCATGCATGAACCGATATGAAATGATGTTATTGATGATATGTAGATTAAATCTAGTCTATATGAAATGTCCTTGATGATATTCCATGAATACACAGCTTAACCCTCTAGGTTACGCGTATTTGATACCCGTAAACCTAGTTTACGAAATGAATAGTGACCCATGAATAGTGATTTTCTCCGGGAATGAATAGTGTTTCATGAATAGTAAAATTTTGAAATACGTTCTCAGAATATTACTTCGGCTCCGAAAACGATGAATAGTAAAATGATGAATAGTAACCGATGAATAGTAAATTCCCGAGATGAATAGTGAAATTTTCAAAGTTTGTAAAATGACCTGAAATTACGAGTTGTCACATTCGCCCAACCAAAAAGGAATTCAGTCCCTGAATTCAGTCCATGTTAGGTTCTACAATGTTACTTGTGAAAAGGTGAGGATATTTGAGTCGCATTGGGTCGTCCAATGTTTTTCTGAATCGTACCACGCCCTTCCAAGACGGGACTTTGAACATAAATTTGTTGCCAACTTGAAATTCTAATGGTTTGCGACTTATGGAACATACTTCCAATATTTTGCGTCGTATATCGACGTAGCTTATCTAGCTATATGTTGTTACTTGTAACTGATTTTTGATTTGTACGATTTCTGTATTATTTCATGAATAAGTCATGGACTAATGAGTTGAACTTTCCTGATTTTGACCCATGAATACGTGATCGACACCTCAAACTTAGAGTGCCACAAATGATGTAGTCAATATGTTCATGTGCTAACTATTGTTGTAAAGCAATTTGTTCGATGAAGAATGATTTGCCTAATCATTTCTAGAAAATCACACATGCCTTGAGTATATCTTTTAATGTTTGAATTTTTCTCTCGCTCTGACCAATGAGCTGAGGATAATAGGCGGTAATCATGTCCTAGTAGGTTCCATGGGAAGATTGAAATGGTTATCAGGAGCCTAAGGTGAATTGAATAGCTTATAATAGGTACAACTGGAATTGATACCACGTGTCTCTTGCCAAATTTCAAAATGTTAAATCTGTCGAAAAGGACCTTATTGAAAAGAATAGATTATAGGTAACAATTGTGATTCCTCGCGTTTCTCGTTCTAGCGAATGTCATTACTTGAATCTTACTTGCCTAAGGTGCTTAGTCTCCATCACCAAAAATGTTTATTGTTTGATGGTATCTCTCCAAATTTCTCTTATCGAAATATCTCCACACTATATGTTGTCAAGTCACAAAACCTTAAATGTTAAAGTGATGTGATGTAGTGATTGATTTTCAAGATTTGTCCCAATATTGAGTGCTTCTAAAATATTTCATCACTTATATTGCTATCATGCTAGCAAGAAAATAGATATCATCTCATACCATGTCGAAGAATGTTTGTTCTAATTTCACTTGTAGATGGAGAGTCATTTATTGTCCGATATGTTCAAACCTGTTGCATCTCTTGATATAGAAGTGAGGTTACTTGGAATTTCTAGGGAACACAATGCCTTAGGGGAAGTTTATATTGATAACCTTAATTTAACCAAATTTTCCTTTAAGGAAAACTCATTGTAGGGAAGTTCACATATTGTTGAGGCCATGTTTAGTGAAATGTTCTGTAGTCTCAGTTAGAAGACTTGGTTTCTCCCTATAGTATGGCTTAGTGTGTATTCGCTTCGTACTAAATCTTGTAACTTGGTCTAGCTAGTACTTTTGAAATGATATAATTTGGCTTTTAATCCAAAGATAGTGGTTCGGAATGTCTCGTGATGTCTTGAGATTTTTGTTAGGTTTTGAAAGATCTCGCTACCTACTTCTAGTCCTTGTTGGTAATTCCGAAATCCTTTCATTGTTTTCTTGTATCGAGGAATCCTCCTCACAGATGGTATAGAAAGCCTTTCCTAAAAAGGTAACTCATCAAATTCTAACTTATCGGTTGAGTGAGGGATGAATGGCGTGGGCTTCTATAGAGTGTTAACAAAAAGAAATGTTTATGAACAATTTATCTGATTACAAAGCTTTGCTTTTGAGTGAAGATTGTTTTAAGAGATTTGAAATGATGCTTGTTACTTTCATGACATAATTCTTCCTGAATTATACATAGGTGATCAGGCCATGTATAATCGAGGACAAATGATGTGATGCTTGGTTTTGTTGAAATGATATTATGTTCCTTCGAAGTTTTAGATGGTATTCAACGTTTTGTTTTGTAAGATAATGGCTCAATAATTTTTCAGAGTAACATGAAAATCGTTTCGCATGATGGTATTAAATAGTTGATAAAATGACTGAAAGCCAATTGATAGGGTGGTAACGAAACAACTTTGTTTTAAAACTTTATGAAACAATGTTTCTAAGATAGTGTAGAATAGCTTGAAATAAAATTAAGTGAAATAATTTCATGAAATGGTAGCAAAATAACTTGAAATATAATTTGTTGAATGGTTTGTAGGATACACGGGGAAACCTCATAGAATGGTAATAGTCTCCTAATTGGTCAAGAATAAAGTTGGCCTAACCCCTAGTAAGATAGTGAGGTATCATCGCGAAATGATTGAAAATTGGGCAATTGGAATAAGGAATGAAATAAACAAAGGTTGTGATTATCGTGAAGATAATAAATGATAAAGATTACATTAGCTAGAAAGGTACTTATTATCGGTTCCTGTCGGTGGTCTAATCATGCCTCAAGTGTAGAAGTAGTAGGCTGTCTAGCAACAACAACTTTGAAACTCTCACAGTCCTCAAATCTATAAGATAGTGTAGTTTCTGTAGTCTTAGTGATAGATGGTAGTGGTGTGTCAAATTATGCACGCTTCCCAAGCGGCAAATCAAATGTATGACTAATAGGTCCACTAGGACTAAGCTTGTAAGTCCTACCAAATGGTATGATCTGTCTCAACAGAATGATAAAAATTGTCCTGATCCTACAGTGAATCAATGGTGATCGTGATGGTGTAGATGCAACTTCGTCCTCCTAAAAGGGTTCAGTCTCATCATCTGATGTTATCGGTGTTGAGTCAACTGATGTTAAAATTATGATAGGGAATGACAGGGCATTATCCATGTCAAAGTGATGTGAGTATGATGGGATGGGTATTTGAAGGCATCTATGTGACAATCGATTTTGAAATGAAAGTAAATAACTCATAAAATGTGCGTATAAAATCGCATGTATAGTGACTATGCACTTATGATGAAATGATGAGATGCTATGATGATGTAGTTATAGTCTAGGGTCAATGATGCAACCTAGTTCTCTATAACCGAAGCTCTGATACCAATCTGTCACACCCCCAAATTACCTGTTTTGCAGCTGAATGGAATTCCTGGGGGATGACTGTCATAGCATCACAATCACAGTTATATTGAACGACCTAAAGTGTCGTTTGAAAAGAACATCGTTTGATATATATTAAAAAAATTCAGAGTTACAAAGATAGGTCCCAAATGAAAATCAACATGTGCGGAATATAAGTTTGGTACAAGTCAAACAATGTTTTAAAAAATGCATAAATCCATGTGAGACGCGTCGTCACCGCGACTCTATGATATGTCCACATGCATGCCATGAAGTGAATGCCTTAGTTACCTGAAAATACATTGCTAAAAGTGTCAACACAATGGTTGAGTGAGTTCATAGAGTTCTTGAAAATGTTTAATACGACTACCACAAGTATAAATTATGTATGACAAATATGCCACAAAAATGGTACAATTGCTTAAGCACATGACACCGAAGCATTGACTGATGTTCGCCCCAACAGAATGTTTTGCCAAAAAACTCAAATAATGATAATGAAATGAAATGCATCCGTTTGAAAAGTTGGAATCCACCAACCCGGATGGAGGAGTCACCCTCGATAGATCTATCCACTCACCCTGGCTTCTTTCGGAATTAACGGTTCATGTTTATGAAATGGGGACATTTAACTGGCAATGAGGTAACTTAAGCAATGTAATGAATTTGATATACTTGGTATCGTAATAAAAATGATGCGCAATGTATTATCCCCCGTAGGTTTGAAATAATGTATAAACTTGAATAAAATTGGGGCTATGAAAACTCACTTGTTGCAATGATAATGATGATATAATGGCAATACTGAAATGAGGCGCAACCTCTGACCGTGACCTATTATGAAAGATATGTTCTAATGTAAATCATGAAACAATGTCGTGCATGCAAATCCACATGTAATCTATACCACTTGTACGCTTTTGAAAATAGAATTTATCGTCGAAATATATGTTTATGACATCTCGTCATGTTATTAAATACTTTACAAGTATTTACGTTGAAATTATATCTTACGATAATCATTTAATGATTTATTATGAAATTATAACTTTTCGTCGTAAAATAATGTCATTGAAAATTTCATGAAAGTGACAAAACGGCCTTGAAAAGCTAGTCGTAAAATAGTGCACGTCGAGTGTTAGGAAACGAACTCAACGGTTTTGGGAAGCTTGTATCATTATCTCAAAGTTTTAGCATTTAAGTTTTCATCCTAGAGGTCTCGATCACGGAGAAAAATATAGTTTAAGTATGGTACTTGTGTCCAAAATATCGTTTAAGGGTAGTTTTCGGCAAAGTTTAAGTGACCGTATTTTATTCATTACAACTCCGCTTGACGAACGGTTGGACATTTTGGAAAATATGCTAGGCGACCTTACTTTTACTAGAAGACATCACGTTATAAAAAGTACTACATCATTGTTAAAAACGACCCTCAACATGGTCGCTTGTTGCCGTAAGGTTTGTCTAATAGAAATATATTAGTTTAGCTTATTTAATAAAGTTACGGCAACTTTGTGTAAACGTGTATAATTTAATCGTTACATGTCCGTTTTCTACGTTTTATATGTCCTTAGCTTCGTGTCAAAGTATACTAATATATTTTTGATAAGTCGACACAATTTATAACGCCTAAGCCTCATTTTTGACTCGTAAAAAGTAGACGTAACATGCTGAATTTTCATAATTTTATTGTTTTCGTCGTCTAACTTGTAAATAGCATAACTTTTTCGTTATAGCTCCGTTTTAACCCGTTCAAGCGGCCACGTTTTCGTTTTAAAGTGTATTTTCTAAATATCTAGGCCAAAAATTTTTACCTACTGTCGAAATTTCCAGATTTCAAAAATATGGACAGACCCTTAAGAAAACTTGTCGAAATGAGTTTTTCTCGCGCCAAACCTATTCTAACCAATTCAAAACAACTCCGAAGCTATTCTAATCCTACCATACACCTTCTTAGGGTGTCATGGGTTCCTAGACATCACCAAAAGTGATATATTCCAAGGAGTAATTATAGGATGACACATATATATATATATATATATATATATATATATATAAATATAACTCTTAAAAACAATGAAAAGTGGTATAAACATCATTATGACTTGCATGTTTTTCTTAAATATGATGAAATGAACATAAAATAAATATGAAAGATGAAAATGAATATGAGATGCTTACTAGTAGCTTGATGAGGTTAATGAACAAAGGTTTAATCCTAACACCCTAGGTTTTTATTTCAAAACCTAAACTAAGAGTGTAACTAGAGTGTAATAAACTTGTCTTGAAATTTTTTGATGATCTCCTCTTGATCCTTATGGTTGGCCGGTTCAATGGTGAAGAGAGGAAGAGAGATATTTTGCTTTTACACTTAGAAATTTTGTGTTGTATGTGTTTGTATTTTGTATAATATGATATATAAGAGTAGGATATTTTGCAAGTTCAAATGACTCACCCCCTTGTGTCGACAAGGGGGTATTAGTCTTTACTAATACATATTTTTTTTATTATGTATTTAAATGTGTAAGTGTAAGTAAATGTGAGGTTAATTGAAGATAAGTAGTAACTTGTATAGACATTTGAGCATTTAGGGTAGCGTTAGCTAAAAATAAATTTTAACGGGTCAAAATAAAATATATTGAAGTCATGAAAATTATAAAAATACATTTCTTGCAAAATTTGAGTGAAATAATAATTATCGTGTAGTATTTAAGAAAACCGTCGTAATTATATAAATATAACAATTTATATACAAAATAAATTTAAAACACCGGGTAAACTCATAATATTATTTTTATAATCTTATTATGAATATAAAAATATATCGAGATAATTTTTGGAAGTGTCGGATCAATATTCAAAATAAATGTTTACGCGATAGAGTTTATTTAATAAGAAAATAAACGTTTAATTGAAAAATGCAAATCCATGCATGAACCGATATGAAATGATGTTATTGACGATATGTAGACTAAATCTAGTCTATATGAAATATCCTTGATGATATTCCATGAATACGCAGCTTAACCCTCCAGGTTACGCGTATTTGATACCCGTAAACCTAGTTTACGAAATGAATAGTGACCCATGAATAGTGATTTTCTCCGAGAATGAATAGTGTTTTGTGAATAGTAAATTTTGAAATACGTTCTCAGAATATTACTTCGGCTCCGAAAATGATGAATAGTAACCGATGAATAGTAAATTCCCGAGATGAATAGTGAAATTTTCAAAGTTTGTAAAATGACCTGAAATTACGAGTTGTCACAAATTACCTCATTCATCTTATCACGAGTTTCAACCAATGCTGACAAGAGGTTGTTGGTGCCTCCTCTAAGTTTTTCGCTGAGTTCTTGTATCTCTTCCACCACATCCTCAATTCCTTCAATTATTTCTAATTATATTGCGTCCATATGGTTCAATATCCCTTCCATTTGTTCCTCATGACGTATCATGCGCGCCATGAGTGCATCAAAAGCTGGTGGCCGGGCGGCGGCTGCTCCAGAACTTTCCCCAACTTCAAACACACTAGGAGGTGGTGTCTCAAAATCAGAAGATGGTGAACCTAATACACAAGCATGTACGGGGTTTCTAGTGCCAGGTGTTAGCTGAGGAGACCTGGGATGCCTTCCGTGGGTAACAAACTCTCTGTTGTGTCACTGCATCCAGCTCTAGAGTAAGGGGAAGGCATGGTCTGTGACAAAAGACGGTATGTGTGTTTAAGTACGTAGAAAATACTTATATTATTATAGCTTAACTAGATAATAATACAATATATTATATAGCTACATCAAGCATGAACTCGGATAAGAATTGAATAACAGTCAGTCAGATACGTGCTAAGCAAGGCTGGCAGGCAAGTGGCGGTCATAAAGGTTTTTCAGAAATAAGTGCCCAGTTTGAAAATTTGCGGTTATATTTTAGGGTTTATATATACCTAATTCTCTATAACCTAGGCTCTGATACCAATTTGTAACACCCCCAAATCTGGTTTAGCGGAAGCATTCGGGTCATGGGGTGCTACTAAATTTGAGATCAAAACAAAAGTAATAAAGAACTGAATACATGTTCCATTTAAAATACATTAATAGTTCAATAATGTTTTCATCGAGTTTCTATGACAGAAAATATGGCCGATAAATTTAAATTGTCCCATATAAAATGCGACATGGTTTTGTGAAAACCACTTCAGTGGGTAGTCTATGACCCTTGCCTTGCCACAATCTTGCTTACTGATAGTGTGGAAAACTAGAAGGGGGCGGGGTCGAATAGTTTTACCGATTAAAACTTCATTTTAACATATTTAGATCGACTTATGTCAATCTATTTAATGTGTGTGTTGGATGATGATAGATAAACATATAAATAAGTAATGCAATGATAAAGAGTAAAGGAACACAAAACCACGACACGAGTATTTATAGTGGTTTGGCTACAAGGACACCTTCCTTGCCCTAGCTACTCCACTCCCCGAGTTCCCCACTCGAGAGTTCGTAAGCACTACACAACACAAGCTCCTTAATGTGGCGGAGAAGTCTTCACAACTTCGCCTACTCTTTTTCCGGTACTAGGCTAGACACCGAGTTCTTCCACGAGGTAGAACCACACCTATCACAACGTCGCCTACACTTTATCCGGTACAAGGCTAGATATCAAGTTCCATTACAAAAGAGGAACTACAACCCAACATTACACCACTACACGACTACGCCAAAGGAGACACACTCCTTATTACAACATCATAAGGATATCAATATCCTTTAACCCAAACTAACTATCTGGTACATGGATGCACCATATCGAATGTACACCCTTGGCACCTTTCACTAATGCCTTCGACACGACCCTTAGGCACCTTTCACTAATGCCTTCGACACGACCCTTTGGAACCTTTTACTAATTCCTTCGACACGACCTTTTGGCACATTTCACTAATGCCTTCAACACAACACTTCTATGGAGGGAGAAAAGAACTATCAACAAGAGACACTTCAGTGGTCTTGATGATGACGAAGCTTAGCAACTCATGACCTTGAGCTTGCACGTCTTTAAGAGGTGGTGATCTCGCCTTTAAGAGGAACCTAGAGAATCACATAAACATAAAACTAAATAGAATGATCCTTTGGATCTGAGGTTAGAGATGTTACAATACTAAGAGAGAGTATGTGTAAAAGGGATGTTGAGCAACAGAGAAATGGCTCACTATTTATAGAAAAAATTGTCTACTATTCCACGGTTCCCACGGATCCCTCCCTAGAGGGATCCGGCTAGTGCAATCCTAGGGATCCGGCTGTTGGGCCAGCTTAAGTCCGGATTTCGGGTTGCAAACCGGTTTTTGGGTTATGGGTTATGAACCATGGGTTATGGCTAATGTTTTATGGATACCCAACAAGATGCAATGTATCTAGACATTGGGTCATGGGTCTTGGGTCATGGATCATGGATAATACCCAACATGACTTCATGCATGATGCCATACAATGGGTCATGGGTTATGGATCAAGCTCCATGGGCATGGGTCATGGACTTTGGGTTTTACCCAACAATATTCATTGTACCTAGTCAATGGATCATGGGTTATGGGTCATTGACTTTGGTTTTTACCCATTACATTACCTATTACAATATATACAAAGTATATATGTACATTTCCATATTATGTAAACACTAGTTGTTATACATATGCAATTCTATAAGATGTAAACAATATTACTTGTTTAGTGTTTTATATGAAAATGTAAGTGTGTTAGTAGACTATTGGCTCAAATCATTTACGTATTTTATTTGTTTTGATAAAACGATTCTACGTTTGTTATCGAAAAAATATTAGAAGATCGTAAAATATAAATAAACGTTTTTATGGCTTATTTGTATTAACAGATAGAACACCTAAGAAAAACATGCTAAAAGTCAGCAACAAGCTGGTGAGTTCATAGGTTTAAATATTCAAACATTGTTGGACCAATTCAGATATCATAATTCATTTCAGGTAGTTGTCAACATATTATGCTAGCACTAAGTTCATGCAACCGAAACTATGACTGTGGTGTATGAAAAATGTAGTCATACTAATAGGGGCCCATTCTCGAGTGCTTATCCTGTTACACTCGGTTCCGACATGATATATGTTTCACCTTGACCTATGTATGGCCAACCGAACGGGGGAGTCACCCACAATAGATCTATTTATAGCATTCGCGCTTCTCAGCAGGAATTAATGGTTCATGAAAGCGGGCATTGTGGGATTTAAGGGCTTAGGCTAATCCGCGTAATAGTAGTCAAGTAATAGTTTTGGTTCATAAAATTTTTGCATGTTTTCTCACCCTCAAAGTTTAGTAAGCAACTAATGAAAGTAAAAGCGGGGTTATAAACTCACCTCAGTGAAAAGCAGTCTGATGTGAAAGTCAAAGAGTATTGTGTAACTGCACCGACACACGACCTATATATGTAGGGTAAGTTTAGTTCATAGTTCTAGTTTAAGACTCAGTGAAGTAAAGTTTCATTCAAATGCTTTGAAATGCTTAGGTTATTGTTGCTTGTGTGGCAGTATGTGAGTTTGAATAAGTTTTCTAACGTTTACAAGTATTGGATCTTTGAAGTGTATGAGTAAATAATAAGAACGTATAGATGATGATCGAATCTTCAGTTTGATGACGACCGAAAGGCGATGTACAAAAAATGTTTACACATAGTATTAGACGATAACGGGCCATGTAATGTTATTGACAAAGATATATCTATTTAGACGTACATACAGGTATATATATTTTTATTCACTATTATTAAAATAAAGACACTCGGAATTGCAATGGTTAACTTAATTAAATACATTTTCATTTGGAAAATTTAATGTATGAGAGTTATAAAATGAAGCTTTTATTGTTAGTTATTACGAAAATATTTAATATGTATACTTTTGTCGAAAGTCAGGCATGACCCGTGTGTAAGTTTCTATTTGACCGAGGTGACTAACGTCAAAGGTTTGATTTAAGTTTGATTATCCGAAATAGAACTATAAGTAAGTGCCTACAATTTAAAATTTCGACAACTTGGTTCAAGAATATGAAAATGTTTTATTTCGTTATAAGTAATACAAAAAATATCCATTTATGTTTTAATAAGAAAACTCGTTTTATTTTGAAGATTATGTTCTCAAATTTTTTGTTAGTATTAACGCTTACCCGTTTTAAGACTTTAGTGTTGGTATAGCACGAAGAATAAGTTTCGAGATGTCGCGTTAAATAGTTATATATGTACACTTAGTAATAGTTGCATTGATTAGAAATGGCCTATGAAAGTAATGGCGTCCTAAACGTGATGGACAATTGATAAGAAGTTGTGCGATTTGCAAGGTACGAGGCACGTCTATGTTACTAGCACTTCATTTTCATTTAACTCTCTATATGATTTATCCCTTTTTATAAGATTCATGTATTCTATTTTGTGAGTGACTAACCAAACACACCCTGTTTTACGATTGATGGGCTGCGGCCCAGAAGGAAAATAATATGGCTGGAGTGGGCTTTGTGGGCTGTGGCCCAACATGTATAAATTTTTAACATGGGCTTTAACTTTTATATGATTTTGAGTGTTAGGTTCCCATTTATGTAACACAAGCATCTATCTAAGAAGTATAGATGAAGAAGTGATCGGATAAACATGTTAACACAAACACACGAGTATATAAAGAAAGTTTATGCATAGGATTTGTGATAAGATGAACAACCAACTCCCAAATGGGATTTTACAAGACTATTTATAGGAGAGGAAGCTAGGGCAACACTCCTAGTCCCTTCCTTTCCTTATTTGGCTTGGGCCAAGGCTTATGGGACTTCTACATAAGCCTTAGCATAATAACAAACATAAAGGCCTAATTAAGCTAACTATTACATATTAATTACTAACACTTGTAATCTAGTTTAGGAGTGATTCCAACAATATCCCCTTAAGTGTTGGTGATTAATGATTTGAGTGATAACGTTGTAGGTGCTGATGTAATCGTAGCTTCGATGGCTTCTGACATTCTTCTTTCTTGTGAGAAGAAGTGTCTTGATTCCAACAATCTCCCTAGTGTAGGGATCTTGTTTACTTTGAAGTTTTTCATCTTTGACGTCTTCATATTCTTTGTTCTTTGATCTTTGTTCTTTGTGGTGCTAGTGATAGTATGTTGTGGTTATCTGCATCAGGTCCGCTTCGTTGCTCCAGTGTCTCCACGTCTTTCTCCAACATGGTCACACACTCTTTAACGTTGGATTTCAGTGTTGATGTAGTTCTTTAAGTCTTTAAACTTTGTAGATTCTTAAGTAAATGAAGAATCATTTTGACTTTGTATTGCTTTTGATCTTGTGAGAACTTCATATATGATGTGGTTGGTATGAGCATGTGGAAAATCAGCACGATCTTTTCCACCCGCAAGCATCCATAAGAAGAAAACTTAAAACATGGGTTAGAAATAATCCAGTGCTTACAAGTTTGAACTTCGAGCGTGTTAACAGCATAGTGTGAAAACACATCTCTAATTCTCACAAAGGCTGTTCCTAAACTGGAGTCCCACAAGTAAGATAACGCGATATACCGAAGTACATCTACAGTTCAGGTGAGTCGCTGAGGTACACCGAAGAATCACCCCATGACTGTAGACCGTTTGAGACACACTAAGCGTAACCCACAAGGAGTTACCGAAGTGACCTGCTGTCAAGGCTGTTTGATGTTGTCCCTGGCAGGAGTTTCCATTCAATCACTTAGGATCACAGGTGTGAACCTCTCATAAATGTTCTCGACAGATTGCTAAGATCTGTGTAGGATTCGATAATGTATCACTTGCGTCCTTATTGTTGAATGACACGTGATGAAATGTCAAATGTACCTAAGAGATCTTTTGATGAATCTCGTGGCTCTAGACTCAATAGTGCGCTTTGGTTTTCCTAAGCGGAGACTAGGGAGAGGGTCTCCTTCTTTAATACCAGCAATCTCTAAGAGAAATCCGATAGTTTACGTAGGGTTCCCTGTGAGAATGAAACAAACTTTTGTTGAGAGAAACTTGAGTGGTTAAGAAGGTTTAGTGCATGCGTCACTGGGTCCATGCCGACTTTTATTCTTCAATACCGGTGTCATCTAGTGACAACCAGTAGCATATGAATTGAACCCGGTGTCTGCCCTAAGTTGAATAATCTGGAGGGCTATTTCTTTTCACCCTTTTCTTTACTTTTCTTTTTAATTCTTCAACTCCTTCTTTCTCCGATTCTCATTTTCTCCTTTTTATAATCATACCTAAGGACTTCTAATTCTAACTATTGGTGGTGTCCTTGGGTAGTTCCCTCCGGCTCTGGCTTCTAGGACGTTATTCTAACCTTAGTCACCTTATAACTCCATGACTAACCTATGTTGCCATTAAAACCATTATCTTGAAAATCTCTCACAGTGGTTATGAGTAAAAGCTTTTAGTACCACTGTTAAGAGTTTAGGATTTTACAGAAATACTCCCCCTCCACACGTGCTTAAGTATTTTGACAGAAATCTGCATGGTGAGAGAAGAGCGCGCACTTTTGAATTGATCAACTCTAGATGGACAATCCCCCGCGAGACACGGTTACGTTGCATATTTAAAGAGTTACATTGTCAGCTTTTAGGTGTCAACTAGCTCTAATAACTACCTTGAAGGTGTGGACACACCTCGAAAGGTTGTCAAACCCGTCAAAGTTCATGTCTATCAAGAGTTTCTCGAATGGTACATTCTACTAAGACAAGTCCTTTGCGAGACACGTTTACATCACTAACGAACTAGCTTGAAATTATTACCCATCCTGGACAAGTCTTTTCGAGTTACTAACATTTAAGATCTCGTCAATTCATTGGTTAAGTCTTTAGCACGACGATTCTTTTGCAATTCACAACATATTTCTTATCACATAATTTTTTCTCCCCCTCAAAAATGGCATATGAATGTTATTTTTGACGAAATTTTGATATTGAATATGTCCATTTCAAGTTTTGTGGGAAGATTACCACTAAGAGCAATTTTGTGAACAAAGATTTTAAGCAAATACTCCCCCTCAAAAATTGATATTAACTTTTGAGGTTTTGAAAATCATAAGGGGAAGTACTTTTTCTTTTGAGCAAAACTTTGAAAAGGCAAAGTTTTGATTAGTTTTACTCAAAAGTAAGAAGCTTTTGCTCCTTTTATAGGATTGTGGCACTGATGCGTACCACAAGGTCCTTTCATGACAAGAACGGGCTGTACACTGTTATGTGTGCACAAGCCTTAGTCAGATATAGATCATGCATCCAAATAATGATAAAAGAAACAGATCAAGGGGTACCAGGTATCTCAGGTATTCCAGCAATAACTCCAGGAATGCGTTCTGGATGATGGTAGCCCGTGAGAGATATGCTTGGACGACCACCTACGAAACTCTCTAAAGTTTTGATCTGATCCCTTCTGAACAACCTTTCATCAATCCGCGTGATGATCTTCTTTACATCCCTTTTATCCCTCGAATTCCATCTCTTACGTGACCCAATGCCGTCATGTATCTCCTTTAACCGATAAGCTAATCCGTCCCTGACTTTCTTCAAAGTGTGATCCCCAAACTTGTGAAGCTCTTTGCACGCCATGAAGCAATTGTGGTGTAGTTCACTTTGGTAGACTACCCCAAATGGTTTCTTGATAAGGGTGTACTGAGCAAGTTGGTTTTTGTCCGGAAGGTCAAGTTGTGGTTTTGTGAGATTAACACACTTCTGATACGATTCTACGGCAAGTTGAATATATTCTACACGTTCTTGGATCACGATGTTGCGGATGAATATGAGTAATGACTTGATGTACTCGTGTTGGATGTTCGTTGAGAAGTATCGCTTTCTTCCTTGTACCTTGGACGGATACATATCTTCAATGTCATTGAGCGACAGTCTCGGGAAATCCGCTTCAGAGAAATCATATTCCTTTTCGTCTTGTCGTTTGACCAAGATCTTCTTTAGAAATGTGTAGTCCCACTTTGACAAAAGAGTAATATGTTGAATTGCAACGATCCGTTTGTCACTGAACACTTCCTTTTTAGACTTAAGCACCTGGCAGCTCCTGAGTATTTCTTCGTCTTTCAGGCCAATGATGAATCCCATACAGTGCATCGAGGTCATACTTTTCTTCTTTAGCATCAACATGTGTGGCATCTTCCTCGATGGCTATGCTGTTGGAGTATGTTGCTGCCGGGAAAGGGAGTGTGAGTGATGTAGCATATTTCTTGGAGACATCGCTACCGTGTAGAATAAACTCGAGGTCGTTGTTGAAGAAATAGCAGAATGGAATCTTGGATTAATCCGGTCGGCCAATGGTAGGTAGAGGTTTGGTCCAGTCAGTGTAGTATGGAGCTTTGTCTTTTCTGGTGAAGTCGATGTTTGCTTCAGGGTTGAGCCAGTCGATGTTGTTAGACATGGCTCGTGCTATGTTGTCGAGGTGATATTCGACTTCAATTGCACTGTCTGAGCTGTCTTTAAGTAGTTGAAATGCATCATTCTTGATTCGCTTCAACTCTGCTTTGGTCATTTTCTTTACTTTGAAATTTTCTTGTAAAAGCTTCACATGCTCCATTGTACGGGCATCTACCATTTCTTGACCTTCTGGTAATGAGGGGGTAGCATCAACAAGTCTAGAAAACCAGTCATATTCTTCGGTTGTATCGTCATCTAGCCATGAGACAACAGCGGTCTTCGTCTTCTTTTTATTTGGCTTTAATGATGATTCTGGTTTCTTTGTTGTGGCAGAAGAAGTGGGTTGTTGTTGGGGTTCAGGGATCTCTTCATCGTCACCACCAGTGTATTCGAAATGATCACCGGTTTTCTCAGTTTGTGGTGGTAACTCAGAGTCCTGAGGTTTCTCAGTAGCAGCAGAACGTGGAGGAGATCTTCTGTCGGTGGAGGTCCTTTGGGGTGGTGGTGGTATAGAGGAAGATTCGCCAGAGTTCTTCTTGCGTTTTGGCTCTTTATCTTTATCCGCTTCATCATCATCGTCTCTTGGACGCTTAGCCTTGTCAGCTGGCTCCTTGCATGAAGTCTTGAGTTGATATTCCAGTAATGCCTCAAGTAGTTTACTTTCGTCAGAGGTGAACGTTGCAGATCGTTTAGACAATTGTAACACCAGCTTGGAAATCAACTCTGCATCAGAGAGAACTGCAGGCTCAATTGGATTGATCGTCATGGTTACCGGAGTAGATTGCATTGTTCGCTTGACCAATTTCATGAGATTCGGATAGAGTTGTCTGGTGAACATCTCCCTTGTCACACCAGGGACAGTGTCGAGAAGAAACTTGTGAGTATATTCTCTGGCCGTCTTTTCCATTTCCCTTTGGATATCTTTGTTAAGAAGCTGTTGAATTTGTTCCCTTTCTCCAAACATCTCGTTTATCACTTTCTGAAGTAGATTGATTCTGTCCGCAAGCTGATCCAGTTTCTTGTTGACCACATTCTTCTTCCTTGCTTGCCTGACAGCTTTAACAATCTTAGACTTAGCTCGTGATGCCCAAGTGTCAGTAGGTTTCTTTACTGATTTGGATGCTGATCTTGTGGTAGCCTTTGATGGTGGTTGATTGGATCCGATCCGTCAAGTTTAATCACACAAGCTAACCACTTGTGAATGGCTAACCGTAATAAACTTAAAACTGCTCAGAAACCAATGCAATGAAGATCTGGAGAATATAGTGGATTCCCGGGTCGTTAAGTCCCACGGAGGATGAATGGTGTTTAACACAGACAGATGTCGAATAATCACTAAGGATAGTGATCAGTAAAGATTTTGAGTTATTACACTACTGATTGATTGGAATGAATTTTGAATACAGAATTGTAAAGCACAACAATCAGATAAAAAAAACGTAAATACGTACGTTTATTAAACTACGTAAACGTACAAAATAAAAAGTGAAATCTAAGAAATAAAAGACCTAAAAATATGAAAATGATATTTTTGAAATCCTAAAAATAAAAGAAAATTATTAGAAAAATAAAATTATTTTTATAACTATTTATCTAATTACTATTAATTAA
Organism: Chrysanthemum makinoi; assembly: GCA_910596185.1. NCBI lineage: Eukaryota > Viridiplantae > Streptophyta > Magnoliopsida > Asterales > Asteraceae > Chrysanthemum > Chrysanthemum makinoi. The sequence goes on along the minus strand of OU343224.1, from coordinate 24,128,651 downwards.
AAACTATTTTTAATTATTTAATAATACTCTAAAATAAAAAAAAATATGAAATAAGGCTAGAAAAAAAAATTATGATTCAGAAAAATCTAAAATATTATAAAACTTATTTTAAAATTGAAAATATATTTTTTTACACTTTTTATCTATTTATTACTATAAAATAAACCTGGAAAAATAAAATTTTAACTTAGAAAAATCTAAAATATGATAAAACTAATTTTAGAACTGAAAAGATATTTTTTATGCTTTTTAATTATTTATTACTAATTATTTAAGACTTTTTAACTATTTAAAATTAAATAAATACTAAACGATTAGGAAAATATGAAACTTTTTCTAAAAATAACTTAAGGTGACAGAAGGTTAAGAAAATATAAAACAAACAGAATTTGCTTAATAATAAGCTAAAATAAAATCTAAATGCTATTAATATTAAATAAACGCTATCACTATATTTAAAATGATGTTTTTCTTGATTTTCTTTTTGAAAACTATTATACTACTGGTTATAAGTTACTTTTATGAAAACAAAAATTTTACAAACTTAAAAATAAGCTATTTGAGAGCTTAAAAGCTCAACAATGGGCTTAATAAGCTTAAAATGAGTTTTTAAGCTCAAACAAGCTTTCAAGCTGAAAACAAAGTAATTGAGATGCAAATAAGCTAGAGAAACTCAAATAAAACTAAAAAGAACAAAGAAGCATACTTAAAAGCTAAGAATAAGCAGATAAGCACTTATGATTTTATTGTTAAAAGACAGAAATGGGACAAGGTTAAAGCTACATGCAGCCCTAGCAAACAAGCTAAAAAGTGGAAAATTAAGCTTGGGACCTCAAGATGGCTAGGTCAGCTTTCCAAAGAACCAAGATTCACAAAATTAGACCAACTAATAAGCTATTTGTGAGCTTATAAAATTGGACTACTCAACTGTGCACAGAGCACATTTTCAGACAAGGTGCTCAAAGAAGCTAGAATAAGCTATGATAAGCTGATTAAAAGTGAACTAATATTTTTCTAATTAAGTTAGCACTAAACTCTTTAATACCCCAAAAGCTTATATCCAATCTTAATATTATTCCTATATAAAATACCATTTTATTCAAAAACGACCAAATGAAGATTTTGACTTTTATAAAAAACAAAGAAGTTGACTATGATGAACTTTAAATTGATCTTAAGCACTAATTATGTTATGTTAAGGTGAAATAAGACTTGTTTGATTGATTTTAACAACTTTAGAACAAGAAATCATAATCATGGATCATGATAATCCAACAGTTAACTAACAAGACATGATCAAAAGTTATCTTGACTTTTTCACAAATAAGCCCCTGGTTTTTCTTGGTTGAACTTAGATATTAGACACTTATGTGACACATAACAAGCACAAACAACAACACAAACAATATCTACTACAGTTTTAACAAGCAAATCCAAACACCCTTTAACAAAACTGATTTGAAGCTTTTTCAAAGACTTTTTAAAGATTAAACCTTGTACTTGATTCCAGACCTTATAATATCATATATGAAGGCTAAATAAGTATAAAACAACAACAATACAACATAAACTCTAGAATGACACTAATGCTATTATAACTGTCAAAATGAGAATTTTAACAACTACAAATTTAAATGAACAAACAACTGATTTTAATGCTTAAATATACTTAATTATAACTAATAAACATAAAGACACAGAGATTTAAACTTAAGAACACTTAAACAGTGAAATACAAAAATTTAGCAAAAAGCTTACAGTTGGTGTTGAACTGAAGAATACAGAACCAAGATCAAAAGAACACTCCTATAGGCTTACCACTAAGCCCCTAACCCAGGCAATCCAATATTCACCCTGCTCCAGCTTTGATCACCATTTCTTGTGATTTTTTATTTTTCACTAATTTATTTGTATTTTTTGTGTGTTTTTCTTTTTGATGCTAAAACTGATTTTTATGGTATCTAATAGCTTTAGAAGCTATCTAGGAGCTAAGTGGCTTATGAGTCCATATTAACACTGCTTACAACATTCAACCATTCCATGAAATTTTTGAATAAGGAAAATGCATAACTGAATAGGACTTAAACTTGAAATTGATTATCACAAAAGCTTTATTGTACACAGGAAACTTGAAATACAAAGTTCAAAAGCTAGAAAATACACTGGAATTTAAATTTAAGCTAAAACGACATTGAATAAACTAAATTACACTCGGTTTTTTTTTAACTTGCTTCTCCTCCCTTCTTTATAGACTTTAGAGACTTCTTGTCGACCTCTGATTGTTTCCCACTTGATCTAGACCATTGAATCTTCACAAATCATCATAATCGTCCATGTGTAAATTTTGGCGCCTGATATGTCCAAACCGCCAAGTTATCTCACACAAGCTAGCCACTTGTGAATGACTAACCGTAAGAAACTTAAAACAGTTCGGACAAACCAATAATAGATGAGAAGTGTGTAGTACGGGTAACTCAAACGTGTTAGGTTTGAGCACCGAGATCGTTCCGAACGAGGGTTGAATGGAATTTCCAACTCACGTCCCGAATTTTGTGATTTGAATAAGAGAAGGGGATAAATTGATGTATTCTAAAATACGGGATAAGGAAAGCATATAGGAATAAAGTCAAAGAGGAAAACCTAAGAATTATGGCAAACTACGCAATTCTACACTAAAAAGCAAAAACGGGATTAAGACGAAACGCGAACAAAATGCAACTACATCTATTCTAAACCCTAAAATACCTAAAATTACTTTTTAAACTAAAAATGATATTAGAAAACTATTTATGAATTAAACTATTTTTTAGATTTTTCTGGATTTTTATAGAATTAAAACCAATTATTAACTTTAAAAATAAGACTAAATAACTAAAAATTATAAAACAAAGGGGAAAATTATGAAACTAATTTTATAAAATCTAAAATACCATAAGAGAATTATCAACACTGTTTTTTGTATTTTCTGATTATTTTTTCCATTTTCTATGAATTTAAAACTATTTAAACCTAATTTAAATTGTGAAAAATACCAAATAAAAGGGGAAAATAAGGAAAAATATTTTTTTATGCTTTTTATATTTTTCTTAAACTGGTAAAATTGAATAATTATTTTTTGGAACTTTTCTTTAATTTTGCAATTAAAGCTATTTAAAAAGGATTAAAAACTGTTTTAAATTGAGAAAAATAGTAAACAGTAGCTAAAAATTATGAAAAACTCAGTAAAATTCTAATTTATTATTCTAAAGCTGTGAAAAATATAAAAAACATGGCTATGGGAGGGAAAAAGAGAGCAGTGTAACTGTAGAGGAAATAAGCACTTAAGAAATAGCAATTAAGCACTATGAAACACCAACTGATAACGAAGCTATTTATACTATAACTACTTTAAAGCAACTATTTAAAGCTACTCCTAACACCTAATCAGCATGCTACCTAAGATTTAAGCTAACTGCTACTATAGAAAACAGTGAATCTGGCCCCTACTTTGAGCTACTGCAACTACTTATCCAATAAGCTAAAGCTAAAACCAGATATGTGGACTTGAAGACCACCCAGAAAACTGTAAATGGACCAAATATGAGCCCCTAACTAGTTGTATTGAACCTTGTGCAGGGTTTGCAAGATCTGCAAAAGTGGTTTTGACACAGTTTGACTTTTGAAGAACAGTTATGATGTTTGACTTTGGTGAGATTTAAGATCAAATGTAGAACTGATGTGGATGAAATATGATGAAATGCAACTTTAACAACCTTGTTTATCAAATTCTAAACCTATATGTGATGATAACAGTTACTAGTTTCAACAGATATGCATACTAGATCAGTCTAAAAGAAATTTTGACTTTAAGCACAAATGGCAGCAAAACTAAGACAGAGATGACATCAATAAACTATATCAAGCTTAGAACAACTGATCTAATCCAAGTTATTAACCTCTAACACAGTTTTAAACATTAATCCAAACACCCCTTTTGTTGTACCAAATGGATTTGAAACTCAACAATGTAATGAAAATTGAATGAAACTGAAAGATCATAAACCAATTAGCATAAGACTCAACTTCTTAACACCTTAAAATCAGAATTCATCCAAAAACTGAGTTGACTATGAACGTTTGACTTATATTGACTTTTTGCAAAACTTGGAATTAGGCTAAAGTGTAACAACCACAGGCTCACATAAGCTTGCAAAAGCTTATGTGAGCTACCAAGAACAGAAATCAAGAATTCTTAAACACTAAACAGCTTTGAAATCAGATTTGAGAAGTAAATGGGAAAATAAGAACTTTGCATTAACAAAAAGAGATTACAAAACTTAATTTGAAATTACAATTATTAAACTACTGAAAACATGAAATAGTGACAGGAAATAAAATGGTCAAAATTCCTCTAAGACTTAAGGAATTGGACGAATTCTACATAGTGAGGGAATGGGGTATAAATAGCAGAAGAGGAAGCCTTGGGATCCTTTTAGAAGAACCTAGAACCTTATCCACAGCCACATGATCATTCCAATGTCACTATAGCCAATCACAACCTCCCAATTCATCAAATGATGTGTATCGGCCAATGATAAAGCTTCAGTTGTCCACGTGTGCACCTTATCCAGACATGTCAGCTTCTAGAAGGTCTTGGGAAAGATGCTAGTACGATGTTGGGACATGGGTAAATGGTGGTGGGTAATTTGTGGTGAACGGGTAAAGGGTTGTTTGGTTTGGGGAAGAAGAGTAATAAAGGGCGCGTTTGGATTTGTTAATAATATTTCAATTGGTGTTGACCCGGGTCTTGGGTAGTTGACCGGGGTTAGTGGGGTACGGGTTGGGTAAATGGATATGATAACCGGGTAAGTAGATTTATTAAAAAGTGGCCGGGTATTGTAGGTTGGGTCTTAGGCTTGTGTTATTTGGGCCGAGTATATGGTTTAGTGAATATTGGATTGGATTTTTGGACTTGGATGATTAATGTTGATCCATTAGCAACCATAGGGACCAAACATGTAAAAGCTGAAACTCCAAGGACCAAAGGTGTGATTCTGAAAATATCTTCAAAGGACTGAATTTTTCAATCTTCAAATAAACCAAGGTTGAATTTGCAACATTTGAATCTTCAGGGGCCATTTCTGCCAAAAACTCAAAGTTGAGGGGCCATTTTTGCCAATTCTTCTAACTTGATTAAAACTTCCAAAAATCATCCTTGGAGAATAAAATCTTCATAAATGCTCAATTATGATCTTCCGGCTCGGCTTAAGCTCTCTTAATCTCTCGTGCTCGGATTTACGTATGATTTGGTTCCTTTTTGCGTGTTTTTACATATCCGTACCTGCACAAGCACAAACTCAAGAAAACCACAAATATTAGCAATAAACGGCTCTTTCTTGGTTATTTTGGGTCTATTTTGATATAGAAAAGGTATGTGTTTTGGCACATACCAAAATACCCCAGACGAGACCATTGTCGTGTCCTCACGCAATGCAATCAACTCACGCTTCTAAAACCAAGGATTTCAATCTCTTTCTACTAAACCTATGAAGAAGTAGCAAAGATTCCTCAAAAGAGATTAAGAACCCTTAATTCTAAAAACGCCCCGTTTACCTTTTAATTCACATGTAGATATTATGATTAAGCACATTCCGGTTATGAATGACGGTTTGTTGAACTTTCATGTCGATCAATAACTCCAACATTTTTCAAACAACACGTTAGGATCACGGAGTAGAAAACACAACACAGCGTGAAGTGACCATACGGATAGAATACATCGTCCCTGATTTTTCACAAGTCCCAAACTAAGCGTAAAACCGAAATCATTGTTAAATATGATTCTAGATGCTAACACTACCCATGGAAGTTACTTGTATAATTACTTTTTGCTCCCATTTTCCTATTTTCCTCTAGATTTTTTTTATTTTTGTGAGAAATGAATTTCTTCAAATTTCTCGTTTCGATAAGGGTTATTCTGATAGTTATCCGCCTTCTCTCAAGAACCATTGTCGTAAAAATGAGGTCCACATCAAGGAATTTTTATTCACTTATACTTTTGACTTTTTCATCATTTTTCATTTTTCATTTTTTTTTTTTTTTTTTCACTTATACTTTTATTTATATGAGCTGTGAACCACGGAACTTCACGGGGTAATTCCAAGACTATAGGCTTCATGAAATGAGGATCCCGGCTGGCTAGGCTAAGACCTCACTCAATCCCGGCTAAAGATCCAAGGGTCCGATCTCGACACCGCAGCTCACAACTTTACTTATTACTTTTCACTTATCACTTATTGCTTATTTATTACGGATCCTTGATGTGTACCCAATTTTTAAAACAAAGATTCTTTTAAGAAGATAAAGAACTAACTATCGCCAAAAACTCGACATCTCTAATTATTTATTAGACAAATATGGGGTGAAACAATTTTGTGGGAACAAAAAGCCATAAGTACCTTCGATGGGCTCTAAAGAGAACCAACTACTCCACGCTTAGCATCTAAACTCATAAGTAACTCTATCATTTCTCGATCTCTGCAAATTTAAAATCCCAAATAATGAGATCCGCGGATGCTTAGCCGATAATTTTTAGATTATCTATGGTTAAGGGAACAAGCTAGGGCTCAACACGCCCGGTCAAGTCAGAATTCTATTCCTACTCTCACCAGCGGAAAGTCAACAAGGTGTCAAAACATATATTAATTTAGCAAATGCTTCGTCTAATGAAATTAAGTCATGCATATTTAAAGTCACTCAGGGAAACTTGCAAAATCTTGGCCTTGTGAGCTAGAATTCGCATTTTATAGCTTCTTGTCTAAGAGACTAGCAAACTTTTCAATCAAAAAGACTTAACAAAAGCTTACAAAAATTTTTAAATTTTCTCGTTTTTGCACAATTTTTTATTTTCTAAGGAAAAACGGGGTTGCGAGAGTATACGACGAAAAACAAGCAAGTGCGGTCAAATCAAATCGAAGATTACCCTACCCCAGACTAGAACGAAACATTGTCCTCAATGTTTAAAGCAAGGGTATCACGAAAATCTAAAAGCCGTTTATAAAGTATGCTAGAAGATAAACGTTAGTCGATAAGATTAGGATATCGGATTTCCATCAGCATCGATCATGAAACTCGAGTAGAGAAAATGACAAACTTCGAGCACGAGAGTCTTCATATCGGGAAAATCCTACACACAACATCACAAACAACCAAACACGAGAAATCGAAGAGGCAGACCCCTTCACGTCACTTATTAGAAAATAGAAAGAAGATAGAGATAAGCATGGGGTGCCTCCCACGAAGCGCTACTGTTTTTCTTCAACGAGTCGCTAGCCTGACTCGTCCCCGAATTCATTTGTCCTTGGGGAAGAAAGTGGTAGAGATACCAGGGTCAAAAATGGTGTCCTCATTCCCGAAAGAATGAGACTGGGTGGGTTGGGTGGAGAAGAAAATGTGTGGATAAGGCATATCATGTAAGAAGGATCCATCATCCGGTGGTTTTGCGGGCGGACGTCGGGATGACGGATCAACATGAGAATACTCCAAAGAAGTCGGGAGCTCATGGTAAAGGATAAGAGGTTTCGGCTCAATAACGAAGGCATCCATCGGAGGATCCTTATCTCGAAAAACTTTTTCAACAAAGAACTCATCAATGCATATCCCGGGTTTAAAGATTTTGTCTTCACATGTCGGCTCAACGGGATAAAGAATGGTGGACTCGATAGAGAGAGGAGAGTCAAGAAGTCCATCAAGAAACATCATATCCCCCTCGGGATCATTCATAACAACATCCTTAATACCCGGTGGTATTGGGTCATCAATCGCATCCTCAATGATCGGATCATTCGTCGAATTATCGGAAATATCGTTCAAAACCTTGCTCATATCAACCTCGAAGTAGAATCGCTCAAGAATCGGAGGATAAACATCGACAATAGTGGGACTGCCACTAATTTCTTCATCAAATCGGAAAGTCTCAAGCTCGGGAGAGAAATCACTATCTTTAACGGAGATAGGATGCGAACTTGAATTATCGTTTAAGGCTTCAATCTTAGAAATGAGAAGATGGACATTCGACAATGTTTCACGTAATGCTTCATCCTCGACCTCTATATCATTGGGCTCAATCTCTTCTTCTTCTGGCTCAAAATCATTTACTTCTTCTATATGGACGGGCTCAGAAGGTAAATCGTCGACGAAATCGATGTCTCCATAAGAATCATCATCGAAATCGGAGAACATCTCATCATGATCATTAGAAAATATTAGAGAAGGCTCAGAAAATAAGAGAAGGAGAGAATCGGAGATGGGACAAATGGGTGCTCTGAGACTAGCAAGTTCCACCACTTCCGTTGTGGTCTCCGGTTCTGTCTGTTTAGAAATTGTTTTAAGCTCATAATTTCGTTCTGTTTTGTTGTAACTCGACAAACTCGTAATAGCGATCGTGAAGAGGAGGAGTCGATTCTAGAATTCTTCGGATTAGAGTCGAGAGTACAAACGGGAATCACCTTGGGTTCAGAAATATGTTCCATCTCCCTCACCGGAGAAGGAGTAGGAATCGAGGGTTCATCAAGCTTACATTTCAAAATTTTCGACAAGGCTTCAAGTTTTTCAATGTTGTTAAGAAAAGCACGACGTTCAAAGAAATCGTCTCCGTGACCCTCGGTGGGTTCTTCGAGTAGCTCTGGAATAGTGTGATCGTCTTCCATAACTTGAACGGGTTCCTCATTAACACATTGTCGAGCTTGAATGTGGCTTAATAAAGTTTGAAGCATGCTTTCAATGTGGTTTTGACGTCGCTCAAATCTTTCTTCAAAATCGATGGAAACATCCTTGATACCTCCGGTGGGTTCTTCAAAAGGGCGACACATACAAGATTCGCGATAAATCCACACCCTTTGCAAAAACAACGTTCACAAAGTGAATCATCTCTTAATAAATCTCTACAATTAAAGCAATAGGGTTGAAAGAAATTTTGAGACTCCATGAGAATTAATCATAAAAGAGGGATAAAAGGAAAGAATTATCAAATCAGAGGGTAAAGAAGAATATTTTTGGGGTTTTAGAAAACATATTTTTGAAAAGTAAAATCTTTTGGGTTTTTATAAAAGATATATTTACAAAACGACGGTAACTTCACTCGGGGAAGGATCTTCAAATGCACGCGATTCGAGACGAATACGAAAAACTCGCTACAAGCCCTCCCTGGCAGCGAGCTGCCCAAAATTGATATGTCCAAACCGCAAAGTTATCTCACACAAGCTAGCCACTTGTGAATGACTAACCGTAAGAAACTTAAAACAGTTCGGACAAACCAATAATAGATGAGAAGTGTGTAGTACGGGTAACTCAAACGTGTTAGGTTTGAGCACCGAGATCGTTCCGAACGAGGGTTGAATGGAATTTCCAACTCACGTCCCGAATTTTGTGATTTGAATAAGAGAAGGGGATAAATTGATGTATTCTAAACTACGGGATAAGGAAAGCATATAGGAATAAAGTCAAAGGGGAAAACCTAAGAATTATGGCAAACTACGCAATTCTACACTAAAAAGCAAAAACGGGATTAAAACGAAACGCGAACAAAATGCAACTACATCTATTCTAAACCCTAAAAATAACCTAAAAATACTTTTATACTAAAAATGATATTAGAAAACTATTTATGAATTAAAACTATTTTTTAGGATTTTTCTGGATTTTATTAGAATTAAAAACCAATTATTAACTTTAAAAATAAGACTAAATAACTAAAAATTATAAAAACAAAGGGGAAAATTATGAAACTAATTTTATAAAATCTAAAATATCCTAAGAGAATTATCAAAACTATTTTTGTATTTTTCTGATTATTTTTCCATTTTCTATGAATTTAATACTATTTAAACCTAATTTAAATTGTGAAAAATACCAAATAAAAGGGGAAAAATAAGGAAAAATATTTTTTATATATTTTTCTTAAACTGGGAAAATTGAAAAATTATTTTTTGGAACTTTTTCTTAATTATTTGCAATTAAAGCTATTTAAAAAGGATTAAAAACTGTTTTAAATTGAGAAAAATAGTAAACAGTAACTAAAAATTATGAAAAACTCAGTAAAATTCTAATTTATTATTCTAAAGCTGTGAAAAATATAAAAACATGGGCTTATGTAAGGGAAAAGAGAGCTGCAGTGTAACTGTAGAGGAAATAAGCACTTAAGAATAAGCAATTAAGCACTATGAAACACCAACTGATAACAGAAGCTAATTAATACTAGATCTACTCTAAAGCAACTATTTAAAGCTACTCCTAACACCTAATCAGCATGCTACCTAAGATTTAAGCTAACTGCTACTATAAGCAGAACAGTGGATCTGGCCCCTACTTTGAGCTACTGCAACTACATATCCAATAAGCTAAAGCTAAAACCAGATATGTGGACTTGAAGACCACCCAGAAAACTGTAAATGGACCAAATATGAGCCCCTAACTAGCTGTATTGAACCTTGTGTAGGGTCTGCAAGATCTGCAAAAAGTGGTTTTAGACACAGTTTGACTTTTGAAGAACAGTTATGATGTTTGAATTTGGTAAGATTTAAGATCAAATGTAGAACTGATGTGGATGAAATATGATGAAATGCAACTTTAACAACCTTGTTTATCAAATTCTAAACCTATATGTGATGATAACAGTTACTAGTTTCAACAGATATGCATACTAGATCAGTCTAAAAGAATTTTTGACTTTAAGCACAAATGGCAGCAAAACTAAGACAGAGATGACATCAATAAACTATATCAAGATTAGAACAACTGATCTAATCCAAGTTATTAACCTCTAACACAGTTTTAAACATTAATCCAAACACCCCTTTTGTTGTACCAAATGGATTTGAAACTCAACAATGTAATGAAAATTGAATGAAACTGAAAGATCATAAACCAATTAGCATAAGACTCAACTTCTTAACACCTTAAAATCAGAATTCATCCAAAAACTGAGTTGACTATGAACGTTTGACTTATATTGACTTTTTGCAAAACTTGGAATTAAGCTAAAGTGTAACAACCACAGGCTCACATAAGCTTGCAAAAGCTTATGTGAGCTACCAAGAACAGAAATCAAGAATTCTTAAACACTAAACAGCTTTGAAATCAGATTTGAGAAGTAAATGGGAAAATAAGAACTTTGCATTAACAAAAAGAGATTACAAAACTTAATTTGAAATTACAATTATTAAACTACTGAAAACATGAAATAGTGACAGGAAATAAAATGGTCAAAATTCCTCTAAGACTTAAGGAATTGGACGAATTCTACATAGTGAGGGAATGGGGTATAAATAGCAGAAGAGGAAGCCTTGGGATCCTTTCAGAAGAACCTAGAACCTTATCCACAGCCACATGATCATTCCATTGTCACTATAGCCAATCACAACCTCCCAATTCATCAAATGATGTGTATCGGCCAATGATAAAGCTTCAGTTGTCCACGTGTGCACCTTATCCAGACATGTCAGCTTCTAGAAGGTCTTGGGAAAGATGCTAGTACGATGTTGGGACATGGGTAAATGGTGGTGGGTAATTAGTGGTGAACGGGTAAAGGGTTGTTTGGTTTGGGGAAGAAGAGTAATAAAGGGCGCGTTTGGATTTGTTAATAATATTTCAATTGGTGTTGACCCGGGTCTTGGGTAGTTGACCGGGGTTAGTGGGATACGGGTTGGGTAAATGGATATGATAACCGGGTAAGTAGATTTATTAATAAGTGGCCGGGTATTGTAGGTTGGTTCTTGGGCTTGTGTTATTTGGGCCGAGTATATGGTTTAGTGAATATTGGATTGGATTTTTGGACTTGGATGATTAATGTTGATCCATTAGCAACCATAGGGACCAAACATGTAAAAGCTGAAACTCCAAGGACCAAAGGTGTGATTCTGAAAATATCTTCAAAGGACTGAATTTTTCAATCTTCAAATAAACCAAGGTTGAATTTGCAACATTTGAATCTTCAGGGGCCATTTCTGCCAAAAACTCAAAGTTGAGGGGCCATTTTTGCCATTTCTTCTAACTTGATTAAAACTTCCAAAAATCATCCTTGGAGAATAAAATCTTCATAAATGCTCAATTATGATCTTCCGGCTCGGCTTAAGCTCTCTTAATCTCTCGTGCTCGGATTTACGTCTGATTTGGTTCCTTTTTGCGTGTTTTTATATATCCGTACCTACACAAGCACAAACTCAAGAAAACCACAAATATTAGCAATAAACGGCTCTTTCTTGGTTATTTTGGGTCTATTTTGATATAGAAAAGGTATGTGTTTTAGCACATACCAGCGCCAAAAGTCTCTAGCAGGTTTGAGCAATTAATGGATTTTGGGATATTGTGAAGGTGGAGGGGAGTGGTTAAGCAACTTGGAAGACAGGTGTAAAGGTGATATGTTGAAAAGGAGAGAAACCACTCTGGTTTCTGGTTTTGGCGCGAAGGAGAGGTAAGGGATGAACAGTCCTGGTGTTTGACTTTTGCTGACCGCGTTTTAATAACACACAGAGGGTTCACAATTGGTTATGACTGGGTCAGGTGGGTATTTGGACTGGCTCAAGTGGGGGTCAAGAGTCAAGTTGGGATTGGGCTAAGGTTTGGGCCAGCAGTTGGGTGGATTGGGTTTGATATTAGGGTCCGGTTTGGTTTTGTTGAAATAACAAGGACCATTTTTGCAACTTCTCCAAACTTTGAGGGACTGAACATGACACTTTTCCAAAGATATCAAAAGGACCAATCTTGACAAACTTTAATAGTACAAGGATAATATTTGATCATTTTCCATTTTAAAATATCCAAGGACTAATTTTTGACATTTTTCAAACTTGAGGGACCTTTCTGCCATTTGACCAAAGATTCATTCAAGGACCATTTTTGACAACTTAGAATATTTCAGGGACCTTGAATGATATTTTCTTTATTTTGATTTACCAGGGACTGTTTTTGACAACTTTTGAAACTTGGGGGACTAAAACTGCCAATTTTGCAAACTTGATACATTTTTCATCTGATTTTGATATTTTTGCATTTAAAACACATAAAACACTTGTTTGTGATATTTTCATCATTTTGATGCATTTCTGAGTGTTTTCAGATGATTTTGCAGTTTAGATGGTACAAAAATGATGAGTATTTAGACACTCATCAGTGGTGGTGAGGAATGAGAAGATGAGTCTGATGATGATGATTCATGAGGAGGCTCAGGGTCCATTGGTGGTTCAGAAGTTTGTTCCTTGCTACGTGCGGGACTATCTAGAAGATAATCTTTAGCTTCTTTCTCGGCTTGAGCCTTTTCTTCTACCTTAGCACGAGCTTCCTCTTTAGCCTTAGCACGAGCTTCATCTTCAGCCTTTGTTCTGGCTTCTTCTTCTGCCTTAACCCTAGCTTCTTCATCTGCTTGAGCTTTAGCTTCTTTTTCTGCTTTTTCTTTAGCTGCAGCCTCAGCATCTTCATCATGAGTTTTCTCAGTTTTCTCCATTTCTGGTTCCTCAAAGTCATAGATGATAGAATCCTCTAGTTGCTTTTGTTGTTGTTCGTGGGTGGTGGTACCAGTTCCCTTATCAGGTTGATTAACCGCATCGGAAACTGGTGTAGTTAGTGCACCACCACTTGACCCTCCGGGGCCACGAGTTTGTTGCTGTTCTAACTCTTTAGTAACATGTTAGAGTCTGAGGTTCTTAAGCTTCTTTCTGTAGTCTCTTTCTTCATCTAGTGGATCTTCATCTGAGCTTTCTTCTTCTTGCTCAAGCACTGGAGTTTTCCCTTTGTCAAACTTTGGACTGAGAGATTTTGCGACTATTTGAGTATCATCAGTTGCAGATTCCGAGTAGATAATCTCTTCATCTGTTTCAGTGTCCTCTGAGTCCTCGTCCATTAGTTTTGGTTCTGGTTTGGGAATAGGGATGGCTTCAGTAAGAGGAACTCTCTTCTTGAGTGTGTGAGTTCTCTTTGGGTACCTTCTCGTACTCTCAGTGCTCGCAATACTTCCAGCACTACCTCTCCTGGTCTTCCTAACAGGTGTACCAGAAGACTTGCCATCAATGAAACCTACTTTTCCTGCTTCAACTGCTACCAGATATCGTTTGTACGATTGAAGTCCTTTGATAGCATCAGTAAGAAGATAATCTGGTAACACTACACCCTGTTTCTTCGTAGTTGATTCCTTAAATCTTACCACATTGAGTGTGGGTTCAAGTAGCACGGAGTGATGTTTGGGGTCTTCAAGTCTTTGGGGAATGTCTGGATTGGTTTCAAGAATCCTTTCGATCAACAATTTTGTGTATCTGACATAAGGGATCTTGGAGCCAGGCCTTTTCAGGTAAGTCATCATGTCGTCCCAGATCAGAGCTGCAAATTCGATATGTTTCATGTTGACCATGCCCCAAAAGATTTGAAGTTCCATGAAACTTAGGAGACTAAAACTGCCAATTTTGCAAACTTGATACATTTTTCATCTGATTTTGATATTTTTGCATTTAAAACACATAAAACACTTGTTTGTGATATTTTCATCATTTTGATGCATTTCTGAGTGTTTTCAGATGATTTTGCAGTTTAGATGGTACAAAAATGATGAGTATTTAGACACTCATCAATCCCCCACACTAAGATATTGCTAGTCCCTAGCAATGATTTGAAGCTTTAATGGATTTTAAAGAACTCTTTACCAAAAGCCATTACTTCTGGAGTAGCCAATTGTTTTGGTTCAAGTAAGAACCTTGGTACAACGATAACCAAATGATTTTGAGCAAATCATAAGCTGTAAACGGATTTGATTTGTCTTTACCAGAAGCCGTTTGCTCTGGACTAGCCAACTCTTAGATAAATTATCAGTATTATCTTTGGTGAGTCGATTACCAATTATGGTTTTTCCACTGCCTTTACCACAAGCCATAAACTTGCGGGCTAGCCAACTCTTTACTTTTTAGGATATGGTGAGCTGAACACCATACAATTTTAGGCAAATTGCAAGCCATAAACGGATTTGAGAAATCTTTACCAAGAGCCGTTTGCTCCTGGATTAGCCAATCCTTATGTGGGTTAGACATGGCGGACTGATTACCATTTGCTGAGTAAGTGAAAAACACTTACTCCAAAAAAAATTTTGGCCAAAAACGGGGGAATTGGGTGGAATAATTACATGATAAAATTCGTGAGAATTCCCCCCCACACTTAGAAATGAATATTTCCCTCAATATTCAAAGTACCGGCGGTTATGCCGAAACATAGAACATAAAAGGGAAATACTACGGCCTTTATTTTGTTTTTGATATATACACATTTTTTTTTTTTAGAGAGCTTATATACAACAGCGGGGGGCAACTCCCCCACACTAGGGTGGTACTCATGGGTGAAAACCCATGTGGTGCTACTGTTTTTGATTATCGAGTCGCTAGCTTGACTCGATCCCCGCATTCATTGGTTCATGGGGAAAGTTTGTAAATCCGGGACAATCACAGGTGAAATGTCCTCTCCAAAATAATGCTTCAACCGATGACCATTCACTTTAAAATTTGGACCATCAGGTTGAGATAACTCAATGGTGCCATAAGGATAAACCTTAGTGATAGTAAATGGACCAGACCAACGGGACTTGAGCTTTCCCGAGAATATCTTCAATCTTGAATTGAAAAGAAGGACTCGATCACCAACGTTGAAAACGCGGTTCTTGATTTTAGAGTCATGAATCTTCTTTGTCTTTTGTTTGTAGATCAAAGAGTTCTCGTATGCTTGATCACGGAGTTCATTTAATTCTTTCATTTGAACTTTTCGTGATCTCCGGCTGCGTCTGAATATCGAAGTTTGCATGTTTCAAGGCCCAGTATGCCTGTGCCGAGCTCAAGGAAGATGACATGCCTTTCCGTACACTAGCTTGTATGGAGTACACCCGATGGGGGTTTTATAAGCTGTACGGAAGGCCCAGAGTGCGTCATCCAGTTTATCCGCCGTGATGCACGATTTCACCTACTGTCCTTTCAAGAATTCTTTTAATACCACGGTTGGAAACTTCCACCTGCCCACGTTTGTGGGGGTGGTACGAAGTAGAGAGACGGTTGGTTACACCATACTTTTGCATGACACGATCAAATTGATCATTGCAGAAATGTGTACTACGATCACTGATTATAGCTTCTGGAGTTCCAAACCTAGCAAAAGAGATTTCAAAATTTCACAACAACTCGGGCATCATTGGTAGGTAAGGCTTTGCTTCAACCCATTTTGACAAATAGTCAACAGCCACGAGTATGTATTTGTTTCCTCGAGAAGATGGAAATGGTCCCATAAAGTCAATGCCCCAGATGTCAAATATCTCACACACTTGAATGGCGTTTTGCGGCATTTCATTTCTTTGAGAGATATTTCCGTGACGTTGACAAGCGTCACATGTTTTGACAAAATCGTGGGCATCCTTATAAATTGTGGGCCAATAAAACCCAGAATCAAACACCTTCTTGGCAGTGTAGTTGGGGCTATGATGTCCCCCAGTAGGTCCAGAATGGCAAACCTTGAGAATGTCATTGGCTTCCTGACCATACACACATCGCCTGATGACTTGATCCGCGCAAATTTTGAATAAGTAGGGGTCGTCCTAGAAGTAATGTTTAACATCCTTGAAGAATTTTTTCTTGGTTGGTCGACATCCTTTCACTATGAAGTTACCCGCATGGTAATTTGCGAAATCAGCAAACCATGGGGTAGTAGAGTTTCCCAAAAGAAACCGCATTGAGTGTCTCGAGAGGAAATGTTTCATTTATTTCCTTTTTCTCGAAAACATCTTGGTGAGGGTTTTCTAATCTTGACAGATGATCAGCTAGCTAGTTCTCAGCTCTTTTTTATCACGTATAATGATATCAAATTCTTGCAGGAGGAGAACCCAACGGAGCAATCTCGGTTTGCATCTTGTTTTGCAAAGAGATATTTGAGAGCCGAGTGATCCGTATACACCACGCATTTGGTCAAGATTAAGTATGGCCGAAACTTCTCAAATACATACACCACGGCTAAAGCTCTTTTTCTTGTGTGGTGGTGTATGAGTTTGAGCTCAGTCATAGTTTTGCTTGCGTAGTGGATAGGTGAAAAATGCTTAGCTCTACGTTGCCCTAGGAATGCACCGATAGCAAAATCACTTGCATCGCACATGAGCTCAAAGGGTAAATCCCAGTCGGGAGCAACGAGAATGGGGGCTTCAGTAAGCTTTTTCTTTAATGTTTCAAAAGCTTCGATGCACTCAGGTGAGAAGATAAAAGGAGCATCTTTTTCAAGGAGATGGGTCATAGGCCGGGCGATTTTAGAAAAATCTTGCATGAATCTGCGATAGAAAACCGCATGACCTAAAACTCCTAATACTTTGACGGTAGTAGGATGAGGTAATTTAGCAATAACATCGACTTTTGCTCTATCAACCTTAATCCCATTTTTCGAAATCTTATGGCCAAGGACTATGCCTTCTTTGACCATAAAGTGGCTCTTCTCCCAATATCGACAAAGATTGGTGTCTTCACATCGTTGAAGCATTTTTTCTAAATGGGAGAGACATGTTTGAAATGAGTCCCCAATGACCGAGAAGTCATCCATAAACACCTCCATTGTTTCCCCGATCATGTCGTGGAAAATGGCCATCATACATCGTTGGAACGTGCCAGGAGCATTACATAAGCCAAAAGGCATACGTCTATAGGCAAAAGTTCCGTATGGGCAGGTGAATGTAGTCTTTTCTTGATCCTGTGGATCAATGGGGATCTGGAAATAACCCGAGAAACCATCAAGGAAACAATAGTACTCGTTCCCTGCTAATCTCTCAAGCATTTGGTCCATGAAGGGTATAGGAAAATGGTCTTTAGAGTGGGTCATTCAACTTACGATAGTCAATGCAAACACGCATTACCAACGTAACCAATCGAGTTGGAATTAACTCGTTATCTTCATTTGTGACAACAGTTATGCCACCCTTTTCAGGAACACAATGAATTGGGCTAACCCAAGGACTATCTGAGATTCGGTAAATCAATCCTGCATCAAGAAGTTTGATAACCTCTTGTTTGATAACATCATGGATGTTTGGATTCACCCTTCTTCTGATGTTGAACTGCTGGTTTGAAGTCATCCTCCATCAAGATTTTGTGAGTACAAAATTCAGGGTTGATACCTTTAATGTCAGAGAGTTTCCAAGCAATTGCTTGCTTGTGTGACTTCAAGACCTTTATGAGAGCAACTTTTTCATCTTTACTCAAATCACGAGCAATAATGACTGGTAATTTATCATCACCTTCAAGAAATGCATACTCGAGATGAGATGGTAAGTCCTTAAGTTCACGATTCAGGAAATTCTCGGTTTTCTCAACTGAATTGACTTCCTTGTTATGAAGCTCGACGGAGGGAGAGAGGAGAAGTGTCCTGATTTAACAACTTCTCAAGAAGAATATCTCCCTCTAGATTAATCTCATCAGGAATTGAATCACTAGTGTGAGGGGTTGATGATGGATCATCATTAAGCAACTTCTCAATGAGAAGTATATCCCCCTCAATGTCAATTGGAGCATTATCAATTTCCCATGGAACAGAATCACTAGCCAAGTATGCTTCAATCTCTTCCAAGATGAAGTTGCTTCCCTCAAACGGAGTGAGAGAAGGAGTAGAATTGGCTATGATAGGTTGAGAAGATGTGGTGGAATCCCCACTCACAGAATTATGAGAATAACCAAGAACTTCTTGAGAGTACTCTTCAGAAGCGACATCAATGATATCTCTTCGGTTAACCGACTCAGAATCATAGTTTGCGGAGTACCTCGAAGTTTGATCAAGGTTAAAGGTAACAGCTTCATTACCAACACGTAATGTGATTTCTTGCTCAAATACATCAATGAGAGCACGGCCCGTTCTCAGGAATCCTCGTCCAACAATGAGAGGAACCCGTGAATCAGCATCGAAATCAACAACTACAAAGTCAGCTGGAAAATGGAACTTTCCTACTTTCACAAATACGTCCTCGGCAATGCCAAGAGGACGGGATATTGTACGATATGCAAGCTCAAGAGTCATGCATGTAGGAGTAAGTTCCGGAAGAGAAAGTTTCTTCCATACTGAATAAGGCATCAGATTGATGCTTGCACCAAGATCTGCTAAAGCAAAGCATTCAACCATTCCTTGAAATACACAAGGTAAAGAAATTTTCCGGATCTCCAAGCTTTTGGAAGCTTCTTCGGATAACTGCAGAGCAGTTCTCGTTTAGAGGAGTTTTAGCCATTTCAAACAGCTTTTCCTTGTTGCTTAACATGTGTTTGAGAGTTGATGCAAACTTGGGCATCAGCATGATAGCATCCGCAAAGCTTATGTCAAAATGTAGCTCTTGGAAAATTTGAAAAAATTTGTCCATTTGATGACTGGCTTTTTTGCGGAGCTTTTGCTCATTCAAACGTGATGGGTAAGGAATAGAATATTTGGATTTGGTGTTCTCAACAGGAGCTACAGGAGGTTCAAAAACAACTCCTGATTTGATTGGGGTTCTGGACAACTGAGGTTGGTACGAAGGTGGGACGTTGTGCGGCTTGTGGGCTTGAAAAATGCACCTTGTCTGTTGTATCCTTGGTAACTTGACTCATTGCTCCTAGTGGAGGAGGCATTGGAGTCGAAGGTCCATTGTGTGTCTTAGGTTCATTTTCTACTACCTTAGGAGAGAAGAGAAGAGGTAGTAGGAATAGCAGGTCCATCATATGAAACACCACTTTTGGTTGTGATCGCCTTTGCATCGCCCCTCGGGTTAGCGATCGTGTTGCTCGGAAGTTTTCCTGAGCCCGAGGGTTGATCATTTGAAGACTTCTTTAGATCGCGACTGACTGACAACAACCTGTTCATTTCATCTTGGGATTTCATGAATTGCTTCAATAGCTCATCAGATGATGGTCCAGTTGGAACAATGGCTTGAGTTTGATTAGGAAAATTCTGGCCTCTAATGTTGGGATTAGGGCCTTGATTTTGAAAATTTCCTTGATTAGGATTCATATTCCCATGAAATTTATTCCCTCGATTGAAAATTTTTGATTAAGGTCCCTTGATGTTGGAAACCTTGATTGGGTCCGGATAGAAAATTACCTTGGTTTGATAACCTTGGTTCATTCTAGGTTGGTTCTGATTCCGTTTGTATGTTAGATTCGGTTAAAACCGGGTGGTGCTCGATAAGTATTAGCACGGTAGTTTGGTTCATTTTGAGGACGGTATTGATTACCTCCTTGATGTGAAGTACCGGCTATAGCATGAGCTTCAAACGGACTACCATCGGTGCGC
Organism: Chrysanthemum makinoi; assembly: GCA_910596185.1. NCBI lineage: Eukaryota > Viridiplantae > Streptophyta > Magnoliopsida > Asterales > Asteraceae > Chrysanthemum > Chrysanthemum makinoi. The sequence continues at coordinate 24,108,371 of OU343224.1, read as the reverse complement.
AGTACGTTGTAGTATGCATGAGGGCCACCACAGGTAACACAACTCTCGACTTTCTTCACTTCACCATGCGATGGTGGTGTTGTGTGAGGTGACTTTCTTTTGATTAGCAAGAACCAAAGCCTGAACAATATCCGTGAGTTTGTCAATCTTAGCATCGGTGCTAGATGTACTCAAGGGAGATGAAGTAGAAGGTCCAGCATTAGACTGAGATTGATATGTCTTTGTGCGGAAAGGGCGAGACTGGGACTTGTTTTCAATTATTTGCAAGGCTTCTTTTGTGGTCTTGCTTAAGAAATTACCTCCCGCGGAGGCATTTAGAGAGTCTTGATTAGTAGGTTCGGACCATTAGATAGAAAGTATCCATTTGCATTAACTCGGTAAAACCATGATGCGGACACTTGCGGAGCAATTCTTTGTAACGATCCCATGCCTCCCCGAATGATTCATCAAATCTTTGAGAAAATTTCATTATCTCATTCTTAAGACTTGTAGTTCGGGATGGAGGATAGAATTCGTTAACAAATTTGGTGACTAAATCCTCCCATGTCTCAATGGAACGAGGGGTTGTTTCTCAAGCCAATTCCGGGCTTGTCCTCTAGAGAGATGGGAACAGAAGAAGCTTAATTGCTTCAAGTGGGACATTCTTGTATTTGATGGTAGATGCAATCTTGTTAAACCATCGAATATGTGCATGAGGATCATCCCGCTCAAAACCATAGAATTGGCTTTGGGTTACAAGATTAAGCAACCGGTTTTGAGCTCAAAGGTATCAGCCACGATGGCTGGAACAACAATGGCATCTCCGTAACCCTCGATGGGTGCTTGGAGAAGCTCATTCATCGGCTTGTCTTCTGCCATTTCGACAGGGGGTGGTGGTACTAGACGTTCCTCAGTCACGGCTGAAGGAGCATAACGTCCTCTACGCCACGAATTTGCGAGGAATATTGCTCAGAAAGTGGACTTGTAGAGTGGAAGAACGAGTGCGCATGCACTAAGTATAAAATCAGTTTCAAAACAAATGCGAGGCAAAACGACAAGTGAACTTAAACCAATAATCACAAATGAAATGGCTCCTTTGAAAAAGGTACACCAAATCACAAGGACACAAGGTAAGTTTAAATCTGTTGTTCGGGAACTTATTATGGTCACACCCCCAGTTGGTAGGTGTAATGCCTTGATTTGCGGTGGTTGATTTTTATGTATATATTAAGTACCACTGAAAGACGTAGGTATAGATTTGTGCAAAGGGTTTAAAACTTTTGGACAATATTTTTTGTATCGTTCGTTTAACCAAATGTATCTCTTTAAGAATCACCTTAAAGGAAACACAAGCTAGAAAACGTTACGATTGTTTTGTTGTTTTATATATTTTTTTTGTTGTTAACACTTTAGGAAAAGTGTTAATGAACTTTTTGATTTTTCTGATAACTTTACAAAAACCTTTTTACAAAAGATGGTATATGTGCAAGAATTGGTCTGAAAAAGGTTTAACACACGCTTACAGCCTCCCCGGCAGCGGCGCCAAAATTTGATTCGCTCCTGAACAGTCAAGTTTAATCACACAAGCTGACCACTTGTGAATGGTCAACCGTAATAAACTTAAAATAGCTCAGAAAGCAAATGCAATTAAGATCAGAGGAATATAGTGGATTCCCGGGTCGTTAAGTCCCACGGAGGATGAATGGTGTTTAACACAGACAGATGTCGAATAATCACTAAGGATAGTGATCAGTAAGGATTTTGAGTTATTACACTACTGATTGATTGGAATGAATTTTGAATACAGAATTGTAAAGCACAACAATCAGATAAAAAAACGTGAATACGTCGTTATTAAAAACTAACGTAAATTACAAAAATAAAAAGTGAAATCTAAGAAATAAAAGACCTAAAAATATGAAAATGATATTTTTGAAATCCTAAAAATAAAAGAAAATTATTAGAAAAATAAAATTATTTTTATAACTATTTATCTAATTACTATTAATTAAAAACTATTTTTAATTATTTAATAATACTCTAAAATAAAAGAAAATATGAAATAAGGCTAGAAAAATAAGATTATGATTCAGAAAAATCTAAAATATTATAAAACTTATTTTAAAATTGAAAATATATTTTTTACACTTTTTATCTATTTATTACTAATTATTTATTATTTAAAATACACTTAAATACTAGAAAATATAAAATAAACCTGGAAAAATAAAATTTTAACTTAGAAAAATCTAAAATATGATAAAACTAATTTTAGAACAGAAAAGATATTTTTTATGCTTTTTAATTATTTATCACTAATTATTTAAGACTTTTAACTATTTAAAATTATAACAAATACTAAACAGATTAGGAAAATTATGAAACTTTTTCTAAAAATAACTTAAGGTGACAGAAGGTTAAGAAAAATATAAAAACAGAATTTGCTTAATAATAAGCTAAAAAGAAAAATCTAAATGCTAATTAATATTAAATAAACGCTATCACTATATTTAAAATGATGTTTTTCTTGATTTTCTTTTTGAAAACTATTATACTACTGGTTATAAGTTACTTTATGAAAAAAAAAATTTACAAACTTAAAAATAAGCTATTTGAGAGTTTAAAAGCTCAACAGTGGGCTTAATAAGCTTAAAATGAGTTTTTAAGCTCAAACAAGCTTTCAAACTGAAAACAAAGGTAGATTGAGATGCAAATAAGCTAGAGAAACTCAAATAAAACTAAAAAGAACAAAGAAGCATACTTAAAAGCTAGGAATAAGCAGATAAGCACTTATGATTTTATTGTTAAAAGACAGAAATGGGACAAGGTTAAAGCTACATGCAGCCCTAGCAAACAAGCTAAAAAGTGGAAAATTAAGCTTGGGACCTCAAGATGGCTAGGTCAGCTTTCCAAAGAACCAAGATTCACAAAATTAGACCAACTAATAAGCTATTTGTGAGCTTATCAAATTGGACTACTCAACTGTGCACAGAGCACATTTTCAGACAAGGTGCTCAAAAGAAGCTAGAAAATAAGCTATGAATAAGCTGATTAAAAGTGAACTAATATTTTTCTAATTAAGTTAAGCAGCTAAACTTTAATACCCCAAAAGCTTATATCCTAAATCTTAATATTATGTCCTATATAAAATTATCCATTTTATTCAAAAACGACCAAATGAAAAATTTGACTTTTTAAGAAAACCAAAGAAGTTGACTATGATGAACTTTAAATTGATCTTAAGCACTAATTATGTTATGTTAAGGTGAAATAAGACTTGTTTGATTGATTTTAACAACTTATGAACAAGAAATCATAATCATAGATCATGATAATCCAACAGTTAACTAACAAGACATGATCAAAAGTTATCTTGACTTTTTCACAAATAAGCACGGTTTTCTTGGTGAACTTAGATATTAGACACTTATGTGACACAGAACAAGCACAAACAACAACACAAACAATATCTACTACAGTTTTAACAAGCAAATCCAAACACCCTTTAACTAAACTGATTTGAAGCTTTTCAAAGACTTTTAAAGATTAAAACCATGTACTTGATTCCCGGACCTTTAATATCATATATGAAGGCTAAATAAGTATAAAACAACAACAATAACAACATAAAACTCTAGAATGACACTAATGCTATTATAACTGTCAAAATGAGATTTTTAACAACTACAAATTTAAATGAACAAACAACTGATTTTAATGCTTAAATATACTTAATTATAACTAATAAACATAAAGACACAGAGATTTAAACTTAAGAACACTTAAACAGTGAAATACAAAAATTGAGCAAAAAGCTTACAAGTGGTGTTGAACTGAGAATACAGAACCAAGATCAAAAGAACACTCCTATAGGCTTACCACTAAGCCACTAACCCAGGGCAATCCAATATTCACCCTGCTCCAGCTTTGATCACCATTTCTTGTGATTTTTTATTTTTCACTAATTTATTTGTATTTTTGGTGATTTTTGCTTTTTGATGCTAAACTGATTTTTATGGTATCTAATAGCTTTTAGAAGCTATCTAGGAGCTTAAGTTGGCTTATGAGTCCATATTAACAACTGCTTAACTACATTCAACCATTCATGAAATTTTTGAATAAGGAAAATTTGCATAAACTGAAATAGGACTTAAACTTGAAATTGATTATCACAAAAGCTTTATTGTACACAGGAAACTTGAAATACAAAGTTCAAAAGCTAGAAAATACACTGGAATTTAAATTTAAGCTAAAACGACATTGAATAAACTAAATTACACTCGTTTTTTTTTTAACTTGCTTCTCTTCCCTTCTTTATAGACTTTAGAGACTTCTTGTCGACCTCTGATTGTTTCCCACTTGATCTAGACCATTGAATCTTCACAAATCATCATAATCGTCCATGTGTAAATTTTGGCGCCAAAAGTCTCTAGCAGGTTTGAGCAATTAATGGATTTTGGGATATTGTGAAGGTGGAGGGGAGTGGTTAAGCAACTTGGAAGACAGGTGTAAAGGTGATATGTTGAAAAGGAGAGAAACCACTCTGGTTTCTTGTTTTGGCGCGAAGAGGGTAAGGATGAACAGTCCTGGTGTTTGACTTTGCTGACCGCGTTTAATAACACAGAGGGTTCACAATTGGTTGGGACTGGGTCAGGTGGGGTATTTGGACTGGCTCAAGTGGGGGGTCAGAGTCAAGTGGGATTGGGCTAAGGTTTGGGCCAGCAGTTGGTTGGATTGGGTTTGATATTAGGTCCGGTTTTTTGGTTGTGAAATAACAAGGACCATTTTTGCAACTTCTCCAAACTTTGAGGGACTGAACATGACAATTTTCCAAAGATATCAAAAGGACCAATCTTGACAAACTTTAATAGTACAAGGATAATATTTGATCATTTTCCATTTTAAAATATCCAAGGACTAATTTTTGACATTTTTCAAACTTGAGGGACCTTTTCGCCATTTGACAAAGATTCATTCAAGGACCATTTTTGACAACTTAGAATATTTCAGGGACCTTGAATGATATTTTTCTTTATTTTGATTTACCAGGGACTGTTTTTGACAACTTTTGAAACTTGGGGGACTAAAAATGCCAATTTTGCAAACTTGATACGTTTTTCATCTGATTTTGATATTTTTGCTTTAAAACACATAAAACACTTGTTTGTGATATTTTCATCATTTTGATGCATTTTTGAGTGTTTTCAGATGATTTTGCAGTTTAGATGGTACAAAAATGATGAGTATTTAGACACTCATCAGTGGTGGTGAGGAATGAGAAGATGAGTCTGATGATGATGATTCATGAGGAGGCTCAGGGTCCATTGGTGGTTCAGAAGTTTGTTCCTTGCTACGTGCGGGACTATCTAGAAATAATCTTTAGCTTCTTCTCGGCTTGAGCCTTTTCTTCTACCTTAGCACGAGCTTCCTCTTTAGCCTTAGCACGAGCTTCTCTTCACCTTTGTTCTGGCTTCTTCTTCTGCCTTTACCCTAGCTTTTCATCAGCTTGAGCTTTAGCTTCTTTTCGCTTTTTTTAGCTTGCAGCCTCAGCATCTTCATCATGAGTTTTCTCAGTTTTCTCCATTTCGGTCCTCAAAGTCATAGATGATGAATCCTCTAGTTGCTTTTGTTGTTGTTCGTGGTGGTGGGTACCAGTACCTTATCAGTTGATTAACCGCATCGAAACCGGTGTAGTTAGTGCACCACCACTTGACCCTCCGGGGCCACGAGTTTGTTGCTGTTTTAACTCTTTAGTAACATGTTAGAGTCTGAGGTTCTTAAGCTTCTTTCTGTAGTCTCTTTCTTCATCTAGTGGATCTTCATCTGAGCTTTCTTCTTCTTGCTCAAGCACTAGAGTTTTCCCTTTGTCAAACTTGGGACTGAGAGGTTTTGCGACTATTTGAGTATCTCATTGCAGATTCCGAGTAGATAATCTCTTCATATGTTTTAGTGTCCTCCGAGTCCTCGTCCATTAGTTTTAGTTCTGGTTTGCGAATAGGGATGGCTTCAGTAAGAGGAACTCTCTTTTTGACTGTGTGAGTCCTCTTCGGGTACCTTCTCGTACTCTCGTGCTCGCAATACTTCTAGCACCGCTTCCTGGTCTTCCTAACAGTATGTAAGATACTTACCATCAATGAAACCTACTTTGCTCGCTTCAACGCTACCAGATATCGTTTGTACGATTGAAGTCCTTTGATAGCATCAGTAAGAAGATAATCTGGTAACACTACACCCTGTTTCTTCGTAGTTGATTCCTTAAATCTTACCACATTGAGTGTGGGTTCAAGTAGCACAGAGTGATGGTTGGGGTCTTCAAGTCTTTGGGGAATGTCTGGATTGGTTTCAAGAATCCTTTCGATCAACAATTTTGTGTATCTGACATAAGGGATCTTGGAGCCAGGCCTTTTCAGGTAAGTCATCATGTCGTCCTAGATCAGAGCTGCAAATTCGATATGTTTCATGTGACCATGCCCAAAAAGATTTGAAGTTCCATGAGCTTCGGATGCTTCATAGCCATGCCACGTCGGAAACGGATTTAAAATCATAATGTATAGTGTTCTCCATGGTTGAGGAATATTCTTTAGATCTACTAAGGAGTGTTTTGTGATAACTGAGCTTCTTCATCATAGCCGATGTCGACCATGAATTGGAGAACGACCTCTTCCGTAGGAGTAGCAGAGAGACTCGCGAGACTCAATGGTTGGAAGAAGAAGAACATCCCTTAAATCTGCAGGAGTGATGGTGACTTCTTTGTGTTAAGCGACACCGTGACACCACTTTGACCTTTGACCTTTTGTATCGTGTGCCGAATGGTGAACATAGATCTCGGCACGAGCAGTAGCAGAATTTGTGAGCACGTTTCGTATGGGTGAGTTTCTAATATCCACCGCAATCTGACAAGAAGACTCAGAGCAAGTGAAGTTGTCAAAATCAACTCTGAGATTGTTCTTCCCAATCTTCATAGTGTAACCGTTGGGGAAGATGTCTTCCATAGAGAGAACATTTGGTGCATCAACGTTTTCCATTTGGACGTCCATATCGTGATCTGAAAGACATTTAGCCAAAAGAACCAACATATCGAAAGACATTATGTTAGTTAACAGTTTATTTTATTGTCCAATTATTGAATATGTTATGTTAATGAATGTTACAAGTCCAACGTCACTTGTTTGTCCAATAATCCAAAGTAGTTGTGATAAGTTTCGTGAGTTTGCTAATTTTGAATTTTCAAGTCCAGATTTTAACTTATTTTCACAACATATTAACCATTTAAGCTTATTAGTGACATTTTGGTTTCGTGACGTTATGATTTATTTATTTACAAGTATGTACGCGTAACAATTCAAAATTTTGGTTAAAATTTTGGCTTAGGCGTAGGATTTGCAAGCTTATGCGTAAGCAATAAACCATACGCTTAGATATAAGCTTATGCGTAGGATCTTGACTTACGCATAAGAAATGTTACGCGTAGGAAAAGAGATCCTTAGGCATAGAACTTATGCATAAGCGTATGTGCGAGCTTACGCATAATGTTTACTCGTAAGAGTGAACCTTATGCGTAAGACTCACTGTTTACGCATATCCTTCACAGGATACGCGTAGTCCCTTTGTAGAACCTTACGCGTAAAGGTTACTCTTACTCATAACATTCTACGTGTAAGGTGATCCTTATGCGTAGGAGCACAGTTTAACCTTGATTCTGAATTTTTCATGCGTATTAACCTGAAACAAATACATCATAACTCGTTCATTAACATATTATCCAATATTCTTTAATTTTCACATGAACTCAGTTTACGCGTAAAGACTGCTTACGCGTAAAAACTAAACCCTAAACATTCAATTTTACGAATAAGAGTTTTAGCCATAGGAATTGCACCAAACTTTTTCTGGGATAGTTTAGATGCCTAATGAGTTGTTTAAACCAATTTTTAACGTCAAAACCTTCAAGAATAAAAAATACCCAATTCGTATGAGCATAAACCCTAAATTTCAATTTCTCAACATTTGTTGTTTCTGGGCCTGATTCAAGTTTGGATTTTATCAATTAAACATGTTTAAAGCATAACACAACCATCTAATTGACCAAAAACACTCTCATATGAAAACACCCAAATCTACACATAAACCCTAATCCTTAAAACACCATTAAATCATTTTCTGGGTGAGTTTTGATGTTGGAAATGTTTATAACACTCGATTTTAAGCATTTTGACTCAATAACATTCATCATAAACATCCAATGATGATTTTGTGTTCTAACGCATACGCGTAGAACACCAAATCATCCCAAATATAAAAACTAACCGTTGGATGTTTATGAAATTAAAAACCGTTGTTTATAAAGACACAAAGATCCTGAAAACACTTACGAATTAGGAGATTAAAGCACAGATTTGAAGAAGGAAGGATAGGCGTAGGATTTGGTGGTTGAAGTAATAAATGTGAAAGTTAATGTGTTTAGGTTGTTAGGTGGAGAAGTTTTATTAAAATGGGTTTAAAATTTTGACAACTTTGGTCCTTCACCTCAAGCATTTTCATCCAATGCCCATAACTTCCATTTTGGTTACAAAAAGCATGATTTTTTGGAAAGAAAAAACTTGAAGACACTCCCCCTCGACTAAAGAAATAATGAAGTTTTACATTTGAGCCCGGGGAGTGTTAGTAAACCAGAAATGTGACCGCCATTATCAAAGATACTACTGGTATTAGATAACATGCAAGTACAAGGTTTTATGAGACAAAAAATATTTACTTTCTCCCCCTCAACACTTAATCGAAAAAATACCGAATTATGAAAGAATAAAGTGTTGAGGGAAGATTTGTACTTGCCATGTTGAAAGAAATTTGGATAGAAGAATATTTTTGAGTTTTATAAGATTTATATTTTTGTATTTTGTTTCTGAAATTTTTTACAAAAGAGGTTTTGGTGTTGACGGTTTTAAGATTGTTCTAAAGTTCATCCAGTTCCATTGTCTGAGAGTCAAACACCGCGATACCAATCGGTGGACCAAATCATTAAACCTAGCAGGAGCTAAGGCTTTGGTGAGAAGATCTGTCAGTTGGTATTCAGTACCCACAAAGTATAATTCAACGGTACCCTTTTCCACATGCTCATTGATGAAATGATATCGAAGATCTATGTGCTTTGATTTCGAATGTTGAACAGAGCTGCACGATATCGCAATAGCACTTCGATTGTCGCAGTAAATCGGGATTCTGTCAAATACATAACCATAGTCTTTGAGTTGTGTTCTCATCCATATGACTTGAGCACAACATGCAGACATGGCTACATATTAGCTCTGTGGAGGACGCGATGTACAATCTGCTTCTTCGATTGCCATGACACCAGTTTATCACCAAGAAATTGTAGAGCACCTGAAGTACTTTTTTGAGAATCTAAGCAACTGCGTGATCAGCGTTGAAAATAGGATTAGTTAAAAACCGAATCCTTGATACAGATCCCCAAGTTAATGGTTCCCTTGATGTATCGGAGGATTCTTTTAGCCTCAGAGACGTGTTTCTCAGTTGGTCTGACTGATAAGGGAGCAAAGATATACTGAAAATACAATGTCAGGTCTACTGCTGTTAGATACATGAGAGACCCAATGATACTTCGGTATTTGGTAGGGTCAACAAGTTTCCCATGTAAATCAGCATCCAATTTGTTGGTGTATGCCATTGGGGTGGCATAGGTATCACAACTTGTCATTCCATGTTTGTTTAAGATTTCAAGGGCATATTTGGACTGACTTAGGAAAATACCACGGGGTGATTGATGAACTTGTAGTCCTAGAAAGAATGTAAGTTCACCCATCATGGACATTTCAAAATGTTTTTTCATGAGTTTTGAAAAAGCGTTTGAGTATTTTAGATGTGTTGACCCAAAAATGATGTCATCCACATAAATTTGAACAATTAAAATGTATGCCCCGTGATATTGTATGAACAGTGTAGGGTCGACCGAACCTTTGATGAAATTATTGGCGATAAGAAAGGATGATAACTTATCATACCACGCCCGAGGGGCTTGTTTGAGACCGTAGAGAGCCTTCTTCAGTTTGTAGACGTGATTAGGGGACTCTGGATCAACGAATCCTTCTGGCTGGCTAACATAGACCGTTTCTTTCAGTTGTCCATTGAGAAAATCAGTTTTGACATCCATCTGAAAGACTGTGATGTTTATGTGAGCCGCAAACGCCAGGAAAAATGCGTGCAGACCTCAAGACGAGAAAGGGAGCGAATGATTCTTCAAAGTCATACTACTCTTCCTGTCTATAACCCTTAGCCACCAGACGTGACTTATTTCTCGATATCGTTCCTTCAGATCAATTTGTTTTTACAAATCCATTTGAGACCAATGACGAAGACCCCTGTTGGTCTTTCAACCAATTCCCATACTTCAAGACGTTTAAACTGATTGAGTTCTTCTTGCATGGATTCAATCCAGTTGGCTTTGGTCATTGCATCTTTAATGTTTTAGGTTCAGATTGGCAGACAGTGAGTGCATAAATGCAATGTTCACCATCTGAGTGAAAACGTTGTCTAGTCGCACTGGTTGATTCGGGTTACCAATAATGTTTTCAAAAGGATGGTCTTTCGTCCAACGATGTGTGGAAGATTGATGTTGATATACATTCTGCAGATTGGGAGGATTCAATTGGCTTGTAGATGATTCGCAACATCGTGTGGCAGTTTTAGCAAAACGGATTGAAGAACGCATTGGATCATAATCTGCAGTGGGGGTACTTCATTGTTCAATATCATCAGTTGGTTACGTCGTGGATGCGGTTTGTTAACTGTTGTTGTAGAATCAATGGTGGTGCTTCCTCAACGTAGTTTGTTGTAGTAGGTGTATCAGGTATTGGATTTTGTTCAAGTTGAGCAGCAGAAACATTTGATACAGCTGGAGCACGTTCATCAATATCATCACTAAACAGAGGAGCAAATAGCTGTTCCATTTGACGTCGATTTAGTTGTAAACTAGGTTCAGCTGATGATGGGGTTTGAGGGAGTTTAAACGGTTATGACCGGGTTCCAAGCTGTTATGCTCAGAAGCCATTTTAGTAAGCTCATTGAAATTTGCATGAATCGTTTCCATAATCTCCCTTGTACGACGATTCCAGATCCGGAAACCCTTAGAGTTTTCACAATATCCTACAAAGACTCCAATGTCAGCTTTGGCTTTGAGCTTACCAAAGTCATCACGATCATAATTCGGATAGCAAAGGGATCCAAATACATGAAAGTGTTTGAGATTCGGTTTACGGTTGTGGATAAGCTCATAAGGTGTTTTGTTGTGACGTTTAGTAATCATTGAACGATTCTGAGTGTAGCATGCAGTTGACACGGCTTCAGCCCACAAGTAATCTGGAAGTTTTGCATTAATTAACATCGTTCTTGCAGCTTCCACTAACGTACGGTTCCGTCTTTCAACAACTCCGTTTGTTCGGTGTTCGCGCAATTGATGTTTGATGCTTAATTCCCACTTTCTCATAAAATGCACGAAGAGTTTGATTCACAAATTCAGTTCCTTTGTATGCTCTGATTTGTTGACTGTGTTCCGGTCGAACTTGAATTTTCGTGAGAAAGGTGATGATCATCTGTGGAGCTTGATCTTTACTTAGAAAAGAATAAACCCAAGTCCATCTTGAATAGTCATCTACAATTACCAATATGTAGCGTTTGCCATTAATCGTCTACACGCGCATCGGGCCACACAAATCCATGTGAAGAAGATGAAGCACATGCTGTGAGTTGTGTTCCACCTTTGAAGGAAAGTTTGCACGAGTGCTGTTCCCTTGTTCACAAGCTGAGCATAGGTGATCTTTAGAATACCGAAATCTTGGGAGCCTTCAACAAGTTTGTACCGTGCAAGATTGGTTATGGTTTGAAAGTTTAAATGTGAGAGACGACGGTGCCATAGCCAGGACTTTGTAGATGTAGCCTTAGAAAGTAGACAGATGGTAGATGAAGCAATCATGTCTTGCATTGAGACTGTGTAGAGACTTGATGTGCGTTGACCAGACATAAGATCATTTCCTTGTAGATCACGAATGAAACAGTTTCTCCTAAAAGCAACTTCCAACTTCCATCCACAAAATTGACCGAATGAAAAGAGATTGTGACCGAGACCTTCCACATAATAAACTCTGCTAATTTCGATGTTACCATTGATGTAATCTCCGTAGCCCATAATAGCTGCGAAGTGATCATTTCCGAACCTGACAGTGCCAATGAACTTTGAAATAAAGTTTGATAACAGTTTGAGATTGCTTGTCATGTGTCGGGAACATCCGCTATCAATAACCAGAGGATGATCGTATCACCTGCATTACACACAACGTACAGATGGAATAGAAGTAGATGTGGAACTGAAGAGTTAGAGGGTTCGATGCATTTAGATGAACCACACATGTTCATGATTTTTGGTATCCATGTAAAGCCAAGTGTATTATGTAACCATTTCCGCCATCTCCAACTAGTCTTAGCTTTGGTCTTAGTGAATGCACTAGGTGATAAGTTATTCCTAGGAGGTGAAGTGGGTTCTAGGGGTACATCAATGATTAAAGCATGAGCACTAGAAGGCGGTTTACCTAGCACAGACTTAGAAGCATTAGTGGGCCTAGAGGTATTCCGCTTTCTATTATTCCGCTTATGATTCAAGATAGCCTTAGCAACACATTTATCATGACAACCAGAAAACATGATTTTACGACAACCAACACAAGAGGCTTCAAACAAAACATTAAGAGTACTTAAAGATTCTGCATTGTTACATCACTTTGTTCATTACATTTATCAGACGCAATATCTAAAGTGGGTGCAACTTGAGTTTTATTCAAAGTCCTAGGGTGTTCTTCTACTTCAGCATTCTTTATTGTTCTTTTCTTACGTTGCAACTTCCTATTCTTCCTTGTATTGCTCCTAGGCTGTGAAGTGCGGGTGTTGGGAAAAGAGGCAACTATTCCTGTTTTAGTAGAGGGAAGCACATTAGATTCTTGTGGTTTATTATTAGATGTTCTAGAGTCATTTTGAATCGGTTTAGGTGCAGTTACTATGATGTTACTATCCCTATCGTGTTTAAGTTTCACCAACTTTGCTTGTAGATCATGGATTTTTTGTAACAAATCTAGATTTTCAGAACGAGTGAGACCATTTCGCCGTAAAACATCTTTGGTGTATGCAAGATGATTATCAAGGTCTTTTGACACTTTAGCACGAGTCTTTTTAAGTAAATCAAATATGACACTATATTCCTTTTTAACTTTTGAAATTTCTTGTTCATATTTTGAGATTTGACACTTCAAAGACACATTTTCATCATCCAGTTGCTCAACTTTTGGATTAAGAGTTTTGGTATGCAACTGGTGGAGTTTGTTTTGCAAAGCGAGTTCACGAGTATGACAATCTTTTTGACACCATTAAAGATGACGTTTTGCATTTGAAAGCTCGTTTAACAATCGCTCATTTTCAACTTTTAAAGATGTAATTTGTGACACAGTATCAATATTCTCAACACATGCAACAGAATCAACAGAATCAGCAGAGATATAATCAAATGCATATGCAACAGAATGTAATAACACAACATTATTGATATCAGCACAGATAACATCTTCCAAGAGTCGATCAACATCTTTTCTTAACATTTTTTTTTACGTTTAGTACTTGAAATCGATGTTTCTGTTTGTTCGAAAACTCTTTTCATTAGTCCAAGTTCCTTGTGAAAATCCCTTTCCCAATATATTGCACAGTTTTTCAAATTTTGGACATGTGGTAAAATTCTTTTCTGAAAAATATCTATTTGGGCTCTCGCTTGAGGTGATTGAAAATGTTCAACTTTTATTTCAGAATTGATTTCAATTTCCTGTTCCAAAAGTTTGATGTCCGATAAGAATGTTTCAAAATATTTTATAACTTTACATTGTTCGGCTAATGGCTTTATTTCACTAAGTGAAGGTAAAGGACCATTAATTTGTGCAGAATTGGAAAGGGGACCCTCATTAGAAGACTCAGAAGTAGGTGTGATAACCCAAGATGTGTTAGAAAAATCCTGTTGTGTGACAAAAGTAACGGCTTTTGAATAGTTAAATGGTTTGTTATAAACAACATTTTCCAATTTTGACCGACTCTCGTCTTCTGCATCTAATTCCTCTTGACGATTGTATTCAACAACAGTCATAATTGAATCATCAATTCTATGTTCTGCACTGTAAACTTCAGCTTTTGGTTTGAATGCTCTATTTGAAAACTTTGGTTTGTAATCAGCAAGATTCGATCCATATCCATTTGGATTTGGTTTAAAAGTAAACTTTTGAATAGTTGTGATTGACTCACCATGTTTATAAACAACATTTCGAAACTCTTTGATTTTGTTTTGTAAGTCGACAATTTCTTCAAGATAGTCATCTATTCGTTTCGTTGAATGCTTTTTGTACTCACAGAACTTTTTTTGACAATTTAACAACTCAGACTTGGCTTTTTGAGTTTCCAAAGTGAGAGCGTTAGGTTGTTGTTTATGATCATATTTCAGTTGTTCTATTTGAGACAGCAAAGCATTCTTAGATGCGACTAGATCATGTATCTGTTGTTCTAATGATTTTTCGTTTTGGTAAGATTTAGCAAAAGCGACTTCAAAACCTTTTTCACATTTTTCTTGAGTTTGAAAATGTTGAGTTGATACTTTAAGCATTCATTGTCCTTAGTTAATAGTGCATTTTTATCTTTTAATTGTTGATTGATGTTACGGCATGTTTCCATTTGGGATTTTCGGTCGTTAAGTAAGGTCATGAGCTCAATATCTAGATTAGACGAAAGATCAGCTTGTTCAACGTGAGTCTCAACATGATCATTATTTAGATCCTCAAATATAACCACTGAGTCAACTTGATTTTTAGTGTTAACCATAAGGTCATCTTGATCGTCAAATATAACTACGGGATCTATTTGATTATCATCGGAATGAGATGTTGATGGCTCTTGTTGAACACTCTGATCCTTGTCGGATGCATATGTTGGCGGAGATATCAGATCAGTAATGAATATAGTTTGATCTGGTACCTGAGACAAGCCGTCAGTGTCATACACTGGGCCTGTGTCACTCATGTAGAGTTCTTGCATGTTTGCCAATAACATCACAGCTGCATTAGCCTGCAAGTCCTCCATATCATCATCTGAATCTGCATTAGCCATAAAGTTGTGTTCCTTGTTGGTAAGAGTTCCACCAGCTTCATCCTTGAGTGCCAAGAGTAAAGCCTCTTTGTGATAAGCGCTGCCTCTTGTCCTCGGCTTTGGGCATGCATTAGCCAGATGACCCTTCTCATTACAGTTATAACAACGAAGACCATTAACCCCATTCTGAGCATTTCCCTGTTCAACCACTTGAGCCTTTTGTTGTTGTGGAGCACCCATGTTGTTCCTTCCCATTGGATTAAACCCTTGACCACCGCCCATCTGACGAAAATTACCATGATTCTGAACTTGAACACGTCCATTGTTAACAACAGCCTGATTCCTTGTGTTTGATGAGGTACGAATGCGATTGTTGGATTTGTTTAAATATCGGCTGAAGGCTGTAGCAATCATGACAAACCCTTGTTGCAATGCATCGAAAGCTTCAGCATCCTTATTAGATTCACTGTAAAGTGCTTGATCATTGTTGTTGTATGGAACCAATTGAGTTTCTTGAGATTGTTGCTGTGATGGATCATATGAGGTAATTTTAGCAGTTGGTTGTGGAGGATTTGTGAAGACAGTTTGTAGAGTTGGAAATTGAGGATAACAAGCTTGAGCCCACAAAGCTAATTGTTGATTATCCGGAAGTGAAGGTGAAACAGTTTGTCCACGGATAAGCCTTTCTTTGTCAACTTCTTTTTGGTGGGGCTTCAAATAGTCGTACAACAATCCATATGTAGCATGATGAAGATTCTTTGCTTGACGGATGAAAATGACATACTTTTCCCAATCAGGACCAACACTACTCAGGAACTTAGTGTTGACAGAAATTCTTGGCATAATGATGTTATGTTTGCCTAAGTCATTGATGATATCTGAAAATCGATGATGATATGACTCTAATGTCTCCCCTGGTTCAATCATGAAGTGTTCATAAGCCAAGTAGATTTTGGATTCCATGTCTTCTTGATTGAGTTATGTGCCTTCCATGAGAAGATGAATATGCTCCCACATTTCTTTAGCAGTCTTTTGAGCATCAACACTTCGAAGTATCGGATTAGGTAATCCCAAAAGGATGTATTGCATTGCCAGTTCATCGGCTTCAAAGTGTAGAAGTTGATCAGTAGTGAGTTCATTAAGACTGACAACGTTGGTGACATCACCTCTTGGTGGATTAGCATTTGGATCTCCGGGTGTAGTGACAGTAGGCATCTGAAACGGACCTTCCAGAATGACCTTCTTCAAGAACTTTCCATGTGGCTTCTTTAGATCACAAAACCTAAAGAACCTTATCACCCATTGATCGTAGTTTCCAGGAGTGAGCATTGGAGGTCCATCAAGTGATCTAGCCTCATGAATGGATTGTTGGCTACTCAAAGCTTCACACATCTTTGCAAACCAAGACAGTTCCTTCATAGTATTCCCGGATGGATGTAGATTGTGAAAGGTTGTACTTGAAAACTAGGTGGTAGTTGAATCATTTGTGGTTGAAGTGCTCCTTGAGGAAATTGTTGTTGAAGTTGTTGTTGTTGTTGTTGTTGTTGTTGTTGTTGTAGTTGTTGATAAAATTGTTGTTGTTGTTGATTGAGTTGTTGTTGTTGTTGTTGAGGATACACATGAGGGAAGTAGCTAGAGTATGGTGGTTGAGACATCTTGAAACTTGTGTTGTAAAATGGATCTTTGTAGTCGAATGAAACTTTGTTGATGAAGTATACTTATGCGTAGAAATCAAGCTTAGGCAAAGAAAATACCTTATGCGTAAAACACAAACTTACGCGTAAGAAGAGAACTTACGCATAGGATTAGCTTACGCGTAGGGTTGGTTAGACCTTAGGTTATGCGTAAACAAAAGACTTAGAAGTAGAATTCTTAAGCGTAAGTTAGCTTAGGCGTAAGAGTGTGCTTATGCGTAAGTTTATGCTTAGGCAGAAAGAAATTCTACGCGTAAGTACTTTGCTTAGGCATAAGACTAGGGTTTTGCCCAAAAATCCTTTACACTTATTCCAGTGTAAAAGATATCCAAAGTCGAAGTGTTTTCAGGCTTATCCAAGCAAGAAAACACTGAGTAAAGCAAGAACACTGAAGATCAAACTTTGAAATGCTTACGCGTAACAACTAGGGTTTAGTTATGCGTAAGAATTGCCAACGTTTGCCAAAACTAAGATTTCTATCCAAAAGTGTTTCTAGACTAGATTTTTGTGATGAAACAGCTTCAATATCACCAAAATAACACAAAAGTGTGAAACTTGATGATCCAAAACACGTATTCACCTTACGCGTATAAATGAACAAGGACTAAAACCAAGCTTAAAAACAATGAAATACACGTAAAGTTTGAAACTTTTTGCCAAAAACTTAAACTTTAACACCAATAACCTTGAAAGTACAAGAATCTTGGATTTGAAAGTGAAAAAAATGAGTTTTTATGCGTATGAAAGTTTGAGTATCGAACCTTACGCGTATAACCAAAAACTTCAAAACAAAATCGTTTCACCCAACTATTTGGCGAATGATACCACTGTTAGGTTCCCATTTATGTAACACAAGCATCAATATAAGAAGTATAGATGAAGGAGTGATCGGATGAACAAGTTAACACAAACACACGAGTATATAAAGAAATTTTATGCGTAGGTTTGTGATAAGATGAACAACCAACTCCCAAATGGGAGTTTACAAGACTATTTATAGGAGAGGAAGTTAGGGCAACACTCCTAGTCCCTTCCTTTCCTTATTAGGCTTGGGCCAAGGCTTATGGGCCTTCTACATAAGCCTTAGCATAATAACAAACATAAAGGCCTAATTAAGCTAACTATTACATATTAATTAATAACACTTGTAATCTAGTTTAGGAGTGATTCCAACATTGAGACATACAACTTCTTGTGGAGTTACTTGGACACAAGACTCTATATTGCGAGTTTTAGATTCTTCGGTCAAATGGAACACGTAAATTGTTGAGCTCATACAGCCACCCTTGTGGTCTCAGGTTATAGTAAGTAACAATACCCTTCGTGGGTATCCTTGTGACTCGAAACAACTACACAACAAGGCCACTATGCTCAACTTTCAAGCACGACTTTCCTGTTTATGTGGGTGATGGTTGTTTAACCAGACCAAATGTAAGTTTAACCACTAAACCAAAACTCAGGAGTTAATCGTGCAAGCTCTATTCTAACGCGCCTGTGTGAACTGACAAGGCAACGAGGCATACCCTACCGCTGGGTTTCGAATTAGTAGGTCTCGACACCAAAACTCGTTTGGCATACACGTTCCTCTACGGTCTGATTTGGGTACTCGACACAAAACCGGAACATGAAAACAGTCTATCTTAATTCATCCGATCAACTAATTTTGGAATATGGTGACAAGTGTTTTAAAAACTTAAACTAACAAGCAACTAGACCAAGAATGGACTCGGGAGAAAAGGGGCAACAGGAGACATAGATCAAAGGTAACCCATGGGTTTTGATTGCAGCCAAATAATAATCGACAAATTGATTAAGCCACGCAACACAAGCACTTCCCCATCGAGCCTAAGGTTTCCGTTTTAGGTTTATTCATTTTTCATTTGCCACACAAGGTTAGTTATAACAAGTCAACAACAAAGAACATAATCCCCCACATGACTCGATATACGACGATCGAAGAAAATTTCAATATCCACCCAAATCAAATTATATCAAAATGTAAATTAATCAAAAGCTTTATGAAAATTAACAGATTTATTATCCGATGAAATCAAGAACCTAACAAAGTGTAAAATTAAAGAACCCTTACAATAGTATGGATCGTCAAGGAGAGACCAAGAAAGTTCAAGTACCAATGAGCCCCAACTGATTCCAGTAGGAAACCACCACCACCTCTCCCTTTTGATTTTTGAATAAGTTTTGAGATGTGGTCGCCTAAGGTTCGGTGGGCAAATTAAAAGGAAGAAAAATTTATAAAACTTAACTTTGCTGTCTATACATCGATTTCGTGAGGAATGATTTTGAGCAAAAGTCCATATCCCTTCTTTTCTCCAAGATGGTCTTGTGACTTTGACTATGGAAAGGGGTGAAAGTAGATAATGATAGATCTGGGGCTTGTTGTAAATGGCGAGGCGTTGGGGAGGCGCTGAAGAAAGCAGGAGGGTTGTAGATCCATTTTCATCTTTTCCCTTTTTGTGACTTGACCTAGAAGGTGAGATGGAAGTCTGCAAATTTTTTTTTGTTATCTGTGTTTATGTGTGTAGGCGAGAAAGAAGAGAAAAATGAGATGAAAAAGTAATATTCTTAAGGTAGTGGGGTGTCAGGATGTATTTTTAATTCTTATTAGAAATTCTAACTGTATTGTGTACTCCGTGCTCCACTGAGTTAAACTGTAATTATGGTGTCCGGGTTTAGTAAGATCACGAGGAAAAACGTTTCTGAACACGCTTTTGCGAGAATAGCATAAAAATAAATTTTTTGACCTCGAGAATTAAGTGAAATCTTCAGTTGCCTCTACTGTGGCGTCGGTATGCATGCGATATCGGTTTTTCAGAAGAAACGAGATATACTCTCATTTTAAATTTTTAACTTATCAGCAAATGTCAGGAATTAGCCAAATTTGAAATGTCTGATAAAATTTTGAAATGAAATGATCTAATGTAAACTACAATGTGCGGGTTAGCTACTCGGAATAGTTATGTAAGCTCATGTATGCTTAATTTAATAGTTTAGTAATAATAAATTATCATTTATTATTAAAATAATGCTTGAAAAATTACCGTGTGTCACAAGATGAGTGACCAAGTGAAGATGAGTGAAGATAGAGAGGGGGAGAGAGATACTAGTGTGGTGTGTACATCAATAGCCGGTTGTAACGAGTCACTTGTTGTAAAAAGGGACAATATGGGTGTTTTTAGAACCAATTTAAGAGTTACAATTGTAGTAAAACTTTTCAAAGTTCATTACCAACAATTAAAAATTCGAGAAAATTCATGACCAATCCGTGAACTTAACAAGCTTTTTTACCTACCATTTGCTTCATAATTTATCAAATATAAAAGAGATATAAAAGCATCTTTTACTTACATTCATCCTCAAAAAAGAATTTTCTCTAGTCATATATTCCAAACTTCAACCGTATACATATTTATACTGACATAACTGAAAAATTTAATCTAGTGGTTCAATCAGAAATTTAAAAGTATTAAAAAAAAGTAATAATAGTAGTTTTGGAGAATGCATAGTGATTTTTCAAATATGAAGGATCTAATTAATGTTCTAAAAAAAAAATTAATTTGAAGCATGGTTGAAAATGGTTTTTGATACTTCATTCTTCAAATATTGAGAAAAACGTGGTTTGAAGACCATTGTTTGAGATAGACTTAGGACCCTATTAACTAGTTCACAAACACCATTTTAGTGTTACTTATTTAACAGTTAACACACATTTTATGTTCACAAATAGCTAGTATTTGGTCAGTTGGATAATTCTTTCTAGTAGTAACATCAAAATTAGAGATTTAGTTTTAAAAATACTTCAAATTTTGGTGATAATAAACTTAAAGACTTGGGTAAAGCTTGCAACATAAATTCCAGGAAATGTTATATTTACTTTTGACTCCAAAGATTTGGTCTTTAGAGTTTAGATATGGAATAATTAGTATGGTTAGTGAAAACACAACAGTAAAATATGAGCAACTCATATGTGTCATTATGACACACATAATTGACATGCATGAGCCAATAGAAATCTATTTGAACTTTAAGCGTTATCTGTGCAAAAATGAATGTGCTAAAAAGTGATCATAAACAATCAAGGAGTCATTGCAGAACGACATAAATCCTACCGGTAGACTCTATGACCTAGGATAAGATTCTTACAATAAATTCCAATACAATGTACAAAATTCAAATACACACTGTTCTTATTCCCTTTACCTTGACCGAAACATTACGCAGTGTTTTCATTGATCAACTATTATATTTTCAAAAACAACAAGATACAGATTTTAAATGCATGTATACTTTTTACTTTCAAAGAATCTATAAAGCATTACTATAACACTTTTAACACCCACAAAGTAGAGGTAGTTCTCTAAAAGGACAAGCAGCCTGATTGAGATGTTTTTTAGACAATTTTTTTTTTCTCTCATACTAGACATGAACTATTTCAAATATAGGCTAACTAGTTAAAATCATGACACGTATCTCGTGTAGTACAAATTAATCATTAGTATGCCTTGTGCTATATTACATATATACCCTCTTATTCCTTTGTTATTACATATATACTAAGACTATCTTTATCAACAATCCAACCCAACCCCATATTTTATTAAAATATTATTTTCTCTTCCCTCCACTTACACAAAATGCATACAACCAATCCATACCATTTATCAACAACCCAACCTAAAATAATATAAGTATTAAAAATAAAAAAGAAGAAGTAAAGAAAAAAAAGCATACCAGAGAAAATAAAAACATGTGGCAGACGTACATGATCTCTGGGTTGCCAAACGATCTAGTGTTGTTGATGTTGGTTGTATACAACATTAAAAAAATAATATACTTGTATGTATTTCCATAAGGGTTGGGTTGTCAACCCATGCAATAAACATAGTCTAACGTACCCACCACCATTCAACATATTGGCCGGATTTATTTTTATTCATTTGTTATCACATCCTGATCGGATCTATTTTAATTCCCATAAGCAATTACTGCATAAACCATGTGCTATATGTACTTTCAAAAAATCATCTTACACATTAAACCATGTGCTGTTTATGTACTGCATAGATTGGATCTCAATTCATACCTTTTTGAAACCCATCAAAACCGACTCAACCTAACATTTTTTCCATTTTTACCCTCTCTTTTCTTCCGCAAGAGCATGGATGTTGAGTTTTAATTGTGAGGGTGATGGTGATTTATTTTTGGATCTGTTTTTTTTTTATTTTTTTTGAGCTCTTTTATCGGATCTATTCGCCGGAGTTGTAACAGCCTGTGGTACCACAGTTGCTGTGACTGGAGAAGAGCAAGTTGACTGTAGTGGTGATGTGAGGTTTCGTTTGTGTCGAAGGTTTTTTGTGTAAGATGATTTTTTGACGGTTTGATCGAGAGTTGATAGATCTGATGACGATCTATTTTTATTGTTTAGATGGATTTAGTTTTGATCGATTGTTCATGATCTTTGAATGATGCTTTTTATTTATTCTATTATTATTATTATTATTTATTTATTTTTTTTTTTTTTATTTTTTTTTTATAAAAACATCACTTTCATTAAACGAACCATGGACATTACAAGAAATTATGGGAGCTCAAACAATCTCGCCCTACACCCTTTAAAGAATAAAGAAAACTAATCCTCATGAAGATAGCAGCCCGCCGCGCTCTCTTGAGTTATAGAGAACTTCCTGATCCGCTTAAGTAACGCCACCGCGCCCTCAAGTTCTCCTAAGGAGAAAATGAGAAAGGGTGAACTCATATCCAATGTCTCAGACATTTGGCTCCTCAGATTGATGCGCTTACGCATTTCGGCGTCAATCACTACACGCCCCGCACAAAATCCATCATACCAGTGGTGAGAGGGACGACCCCGTCAAATCGACACATACGCCCCGCCTCCATCCCAAGAATAGAGCAAGATATCTGCCGTAGCGATTTGCTCCCTATCTCCACCCAATCCGATGTCAACCTCTTTACGTATTGGTGACCCCAGATCGAGAAACGTGATATCAATCAAAGTGTCACGCACTATGTTGTGCCGATGTTTAATACCAATGGTACCAAAGACACGACAGATGGTCCCCGTAAATATCCCCCTGAAAACCTTGGAGCAAGTAACACGGCATCTCGGACCGAAGAGGGAACGCCCAGCCGATAACATAGTACACATCTGTAAGTTCTCGGCATTCATAGTTTGTCCCACCAGCCTATCGGGACCACTCGAGCCCGTAAGTATGGTCTTCCATTTGCGATCTCCATAGGGCCATCCGCGGCAGATAGCATGGATTCACCTCTTTTGCGACACGGTGAAATATAAATCTGCCAATTTCTTCATGAGTTGGGGCGCAATTTCACAAGAGCTACCCAAAAGGCTGGGTCTTCCATTTTCTCGTTAAAACCACGCAGGGCATCATCAAAGGAAGATCCAGAGCACCAACACCGACCGGAGAAGTTCACCAGAGGGTTGGCCGATTAGTCTAGAAGCGAAGGCATAATTCAAAACATCACCAAAGCAGATATACACCAAGTCCCCAAATTCAAAAGGAAGAGTGGCCAGTCTCCATTGCCAATTTCAAAACCCGTGCCTGAGGCGTGATAATTCGCCCAAAGAAGAGCTGCTTCATCGAAAGAAATCTGAGCACGTTCAAAGACACGGGGGGAGCATGTGCGCAACATAGTGCCATGCTGTATTATTAGTATTATTATTATTATTATTATTATTATTATTATTATTATTATTATTATTATTATTATTATTCATTTTTTATTTTTTTTAAAACATCACTTTCATTAGAAACAAAACCATAGGTTTACAAGAAATTAGTGAGGAGCCTCGAGACGATCTAGGCTCCCACACCTTTAGCAAAGAAAACTAATCCTACTGAAGATATGAGTAGCGGCACTGTTGGAATCACTCCTAAACCTAAATCAAGTGTTTGGTATTCATATGTAATAGTTAGCTTATTATGGCCTTTATGTTAGTAATTAGTCTTAGGCTTATGTAGAAGGCCCATAAGCCTAGGCCTAGCCCAATAAGGAAAAAGAAGGGAGTAGGAGTGTTGCCCTAGCTCCCCTTCCTATAAATACCTTGTAATAACCCTCACTTGAGGGTTGGTTGTTCAATATTTTCTCTCATTCACTCCTTACGCGTAACCGTATTATTATATCGTGTGTGTGTGTGTTTGATTATTTTTCATCCGCCTCTATCTCTTCTCTATTTCTACATCTTGATGCTTGTGTTACATATATGGTGACCTAACAGTGGTATCATTCGCTAAATAGTTGGGTGAATCATGTTTGTTGCTTATGTGAGTTTCGGTCTTACGCGTAACAACACTTGATACTTTGGTTCGCTTAAAAACTCAATTTTTACACTTTTTAATCCAAGATTCTTGTACTTTCAACGTTTTAAGGTGTTAAAATAACTGTTTTGGCAAAAAGTTTCAAACTTTACGCGGATCATTGTTTTAAGCTTGGTTTTGTACGGATTTCGTCTACGATAACGGTTTTTGAGCTTTGATCATCAAGTTTCACACTTTTGTGTTATTTTGGTGATATTGAAGCTATCTCATCACTAAAATCTGGTTTGGAAACATCGGTTGGAAGAAATCATTTTTGGCTATATCCTACGCGTAAGTGAAACCCCAAACTTACGCGTAACTCGCTCCTTGGTTTGATCTTCGCTGAGGTTTACTCCGTGTTTTCTTGCTTGGATAAGCCTGAAAATACGTCGACTTGGGATATCTTTCGACCGTGATAGAGTAAAGATCATTTGGGCAAAACCCTAAAATTACGCATAAACATAAGTTTACGCCGAGAAACTTCTACGCATAAGATTTATCTTACGCCTAAGCTTTGTCTTAAGCATAAGGTCATCCTACGCCTAAGTTTTCTACGCCTAACTTCTTGTTTTACGCATAACTTTAGTGTTTTCACCTTACTTATGCGTAGCTAAACCTACGCTAACTCTCTTGTACGCGTAACTTTGGTGTTTTACGCATAAGTGCTACTTGGTTTATTGTGATTTCTACGCCTAAGGATACTTCATCAACAAAGGTTCATTCGACTACAAAGATCCATTTTATAACACAAGTTTTTCAACATGTCACAACCACCATACTCTAACTATTTCCCTTACACTTATACTCAACGAAAACAACAACTAAGTCCACAACATCAATAATGGATTCAACAACAAACAATTTATCAACAACAATTTAATCAACAACATACTCCACAACTTGCAGCAATTCCACAACCTCAAATGGTTCAACCACCACCAAGTCTTCAAGTTCAACCCTACACAAACGATTTCAATCAAAATCCATCAAGGAACACTATGAAGGAACCCACTTGGTTTGCAAAGATGTGTGAAGCTTTAAGCAGCCAACGATCAATTCTTGAGGCTGGATCACTTGATAGACCTCCAATGCTCACTCTCAGAAACTACGATCAATGGGTGATTAAGTTCTTTAGGTTTTGTGATCGAAGAAGCCACATGGAAAGTTCTTAAAGAAGGTTATCTTGGAAGGTCCATTTCGAGATGCCTCTTGTCATTGTACCCAGGAGATCCAAATGCTAATCCACCAAGAGATGAACAATCAAACATTGCTACTTGTTCAAGCAGACTGAATGCAGAATAAATTCTACACTATGAAGCTGATGAACTTGCAATGCAATATATCCTTTTAGGATTACCAAACCTAATTCTGCGAAGTGTTGATGCTCAAAAATCGCAAAGCGATGTGGGAACATATTCATCTTCTTATGGAAGGATCTGCACTCAATCAAGAGGATATGGAATCCAAAATTTACTTGGCTTAAGAACACTTCATGATTGAACCTGGAGAGACACTAGAGTCTTATCATCATCGATTCTCGGACATCATAAATGATTTGGATAAACACAACATCATCATGCCAAGAATTGCAGTTAATACTAAGTCCTTGAGTAGTCTTGGTCCGAATGGGAAAAGTATGTCATTTTTCTCCGCTCAAGCCGAAGAACATGCATCATTCTATACATACGGATTGTTATGCGATTACTTGAAGCCTCATGAAAAGGAAGTTGATAAGGAAAGGATTCTCCATGCTCAAATTGCTTCACCTTCACATCCGAAAATCCAACAACTTTCCTTGTATGCTCAAACGACTATCCTCCTCAACCAGCAACTCAACCAACTACCACAATCACACCACATGATCAATCACAACAAACTCAACAAACTCAATTGGTTCCTTACAACAACAACAATGATCAGGCACTTTATATTCAAGCTAATGAGGAATCCGATCCGTTCGAAGCATTGCAACAAGGATTTGTTATGATTGCTAATGCTTTTGGCCGTTATACCAACAAATCCAACAATCGTATTCGCTCCTCATCTAACACAAGGAATCGCCTGTTGTGAACAATGGACGAGTTGAAGTTCGAATCGTGGTTATGGTCGTCGATGGGCGTGGTCAAGGGTTTAATGCTGTGGGTAGGAATAACAACAGAGCTCAAGTTGTGGAACAGGGAAATCCTCAGAATGGGTTGAATGGTCTTCGATGCTACAACCGCAATGAGAAGGGACACCTGGCTAATGCATGCCCAAAGCCAGGACTAGGCGCGGCTTATCACAAAGGAGGCTCTACTTTTGGCTCTTAAGGATGAAGTCTGGTGGAACTCTCACGCACAAAAGAACGAGTTTTATGGCGGATCTGGGCACTTCGTGATGATGATATGGAGGACTTGCGTGGCAATGCAGTTGTTATGTTGATGGCCAATATGCATGAGTTACACATGAGTGACACAGCCCAGTAGATGACACCTGATGGCTTGTCTCGCAAGTACCCGAACAAACCATATTTATCTATGATCTAATATCTCCGCCAACATCCGAATCCGGCAGGCTCGAATGTTCAAAATGAGTCATCCACATCTCATTCCGACGATTTTCAACTAGACCCAGTAGTTATATTTGATGATCAAGATGACCTTATGGTTTCCCTTGATAATCAAATTGACTTCGTGGTTATACTTGAGGATCTAAATAATGATCATGTTGTGACTCACGTTGAACACACCGAACTTTTGCCTCATCCAGATGTTGATCGTTGCTTAAAACCAACAATCCATAGTGGAAGAATGTCGGCAAGAATCGGGACTTGAAAAGTAAAAATGCACTATTAACCAAGGATTTTGAATGTTTACAAAAGCAACTCAATTTTTTCAAAACTCAAGAAAAATGTGAAAAAGGTTTTGAAGCCGCCTTTGCTAAATCTCATCAAAACGAAAAATATTTAGAGAGACAGATGCGTGATCTAGCCGCTTCTAAGAATGCTTTGTTGTCAAATAGAACAACCTGAAACATGAACATAAAAAGCAAATTAACGCTCTTACCTTGGAAAATCAAAAAGCTAAGACTGAGTTGTTAACTTGTCAAAAGCAGCCTCGCATACAAAAAGCATTCAACGAAACGAATAGATGATCATCTTGAAGAAATTATCGGCTTGGAAAACAAACTTAAAGAGTTTAAAACTGTTGTTTACAAGCATGGAGAGTCGGTCACAGCTATTGAAAAGTTTACTTTAAAACCCAATCCAAATGGATATGGACCAATCTTGCGATTACAAACCTAAGCTTTCAACCAAAGCATTCAAACCAAATCCTAAAGTTTCCGGTGAATATAAAATTGATAATTCTATTATGAGTGTTGTTGAATATCATCGTCAAGAGGAATTAGATGCGTAAGACGAGTCGATCAAAATTAGAAAACGTTGTTTACAACAAACCTTTTAACTATTCAAAAGCGGTCACTTTCGTCACACCAACGGATTCTTCTAACACACCAAGGGTTATCATTAAAACACCCGAGTCTTCTAATGTTAATCCCCAACCAGATTATGCACAAACTTATGGTCCTTTACCTTCAATCAAGAAGTAAATTCAAAACCCTGAAAATAGTCTTAGATATTTTGACCTTTTCATGGTCGACCTCAAACTTTTACAACATGAAATAGAATATCATTCTGAAATCAAAGTTCAACATTTTCAATCGCCTTCGGCGAGAACAAAGAGACATTTTTCAGAAAAATCTTTTACCAAATGTTAAAAATTTGAAACATTGTGCATTATCTTGGGAACGAGACTTTCATAAGGAACTTGGATTGATGAAGGTCGCTGAGAAAATAGAAACATCTATTTCTAATACTAAACGTAAAAAGAAAATGTTGAGAAAAGATGTTGATCGACTCTTGGAAGATGTTATCCGTGCTGATGTCCATAATGTTGTGCTATTGAATTCTTTGTCATATGCATTTGATTATATCTCTGGCGATATCGTTGATTACGTGGTAATGTTGAGTATTCTGATAATGTGCATCGGTCGAGTCTTGAAAAGTTGAAAATGAACGATTGTCAAACGAGCTTTCTAATGCAAAACGTCGTCTTAATTGGTGTCAAAAGATATTCACGATCAACAACTTGCTTATCAAAACAAAATCGCCAGCTATGCGTGCAAAATCTTCTGATCAAAAAATTGAGCAACTGGATGATCAAAACGTGTCTTTGAAATGTCAAATCTCAAAATATGAACAAGAACTTGTAAAAGTTAAAAGGAATATGGTGTCATATTTGATTTACTTAAAAAGACTCGTGATGAAGCATCAAACGAACTTGATCATTTTCTTGCACACACTAAGGCAGTCATGAATTTTTCGAAATCTTCGCTACGAAAATCAAGAATTGGTGCACACTATCTTTAAGTTAAGAGAAATGTTAGGAAAGTATGAACAACTTCCGCCTACCATGATTAAGAGACTAGCACCAAGTAACACTTAGTAATCGTGAACCTAGAATCCCTACTGCCAAATCACAAGTTGCTAACGTGCTTCCTTCTATTGAAACATGAATAGTTGCGTCTTTTCCAAACGTCCGCTTCAACCTAGGAGCAATACAAGGAAGAATAGGAAGTGGCGACCTAAGAAAAGAACAATAAAGAATGCTAAAGTAGAAGAACACCCTAGGACTATGAATAAGACTCACGTTGCTTCCACTATAAATATTGCGTTTGGCAAATGTAATAGAAATAGTGATGTAACGAATGCTAAACCTTTAAGTACTTTTGATATTCAGTCTGATGCACCTTGTGTTATTTGTCATAAAAGTATGAATGCTGATTGTCATGACAAATGTGTTGCTAAAGCTATCATCTCTTGTTTACGGAATCCTAAGAATCAGAATACCTCTAGGCCCACTAATCTCTAAGTCCTGTGCTTGGTAAACCGCCTCTTTAGATTCTAGGAAACGCATTGCTGCCCCTCAGTAGCTCCAGCTTTCACCTCCTAGGAATGTAGTACCACCTAGTGCATTCACTAAGACTAAAGCAAATACTAGTTGGAGATGGCAGAAATGGATATATAACACACTAGGATTTACATGGATGCCTAAAGTTATTGATGAGTGTATGTCTACTATTATCGCCCGGAACCCTCTAACATTTCGGTTCCACATCTACTTCTATTCCATCCGTCGCCTCTGTAATGCGTGTGATACGATCATTCTCGGATTGTTGATAGCGGATGTTTCCGACACATGACAGGCAATCTTAAACTATTATCAAACTTTATTGCAAAGTTCATTGGCACTGTCAGATTCGAGAATGATCACTTCGCAGCTATCATAGGCTACAGAGACTATATCAATGGGAACATCGAAATTAGCAGGGTTTATTATGTGGAAGGCCTCGGTCATAATTTGTTTTCTGTTGGTCAATTTTGTGATGGAGACTTGGAAGTCGCTTTTAGGGAGAAAACTTGTTTCATTCGTGATCTACAAGGAAATGATCTCATGTCTGGCCAACGCTCATCCAGTCTATACACTATCTCCATGAAAGACATGATTGCTTCATCTCCCATATATCTACTCTCAAAGGCTACATCAACAAAATCTTGGCTATGGCACCGTCATCTCTCGCATCTAAACTTTCAAACCATAACCAACCTTGCTCGACACAAACTGGTTGAAGGTCTCCCGCGATTCCGGTATTCTAAAGATCACCTATGCTCGGCTTGTGAACAAGGGAAAAGCACTCGTTCTCATTTTCCTTCAAAGGTGGAACACAACTCTCAAAGATGTGCTTCATCTCCTTCACATGGATTTGTGTGGCCCGATGCGCGTGCAGACGATAAATGGCAAACACTACATCTTGGTAATTGTTGATGACTACTCAAGATGGACTTGGGTTTATTTTTCTTCAAATAAAGATCAAGTTCCACAAATGATCATCACCTTTCTCACGAAAATTAAAGTTCACTCCGAACACCGCCGAGAAATTCAAACGTACAAAGGAACTGAATTTGTGAATCAAACCCTTCGAGAATATTATGAGAAAGTGGGAATTGAGCATCAAACATCTATTGCCCGCACACCAGAACAAAACGGAGTTGTTGAAAGACGAAACCGTACGTTAGTGGAAGCCGCTAGAACGATGTTAATCAATGCTAAACTTCAGTTACTTGTGGGTCGGAAGGCGTATCTCAACCGCATGCTACACTCGAATCATTCTATGATTACAAACGCCACAACAAAAACACCATTTGAGCTTTTCCACAATGTCAACAAACCGAATCTCAAACACTTTCATGTCTTTGGATCTATTTGCTATCCGAATAATGATCGTGATGACTTTGGAAAGCTCAAAGCCAAAGTCTGAATTGGAGTCTTTATTGGATACTGTGAGAATTATAAAGGTTACCGAATCTGGAATCGTCGTACAAAGAGGGTAATGGAAACAATTCATGCTAATTTTGATGAACTAACGAAATGGCTTCGAGTATAACACTTGGAACCCGGTCACAACCGCTTAAACTTTCCCCAAACCCCATCATCACCGATACAAGCCCTCAGACTTACTCCAACAAATGGAAAGGCTATTTGCTCCTCTATTCAGTGACGATATTGATGAACGTGCTCCGTGTATCCCGCGCTGCTCAACCACGATAATACTCTTATACCGATACACTGCTACAACAACTCCCGTTGAAGATGCACCACCAGTTGACTCTACAACAACAGTTGAACAAACCGCCTTCCAACGACGTGAGAACCACCATGATGTTCTCAATGAAGTACCCCCACCTGTAGATTTTGATCCAAATGCGTTCTTTAACCCTTTTGCTAATGAAACTGCTGCACCTGATGCCGCGGAATCATCTACAAGCCATTTGAATCCTCAGAATCTGCATAATGTATACCAACAATATTATTGGCAACCCGAATCAACCGGCCAAGAGACAACGTCTTCACACGACGGTGAACATTGCATTTATGCACTCACCGCCTGCCAACCGAACCCAAAACATTAAGGATGCAATGACAAAAGATACCTGGATTGAATCCATGCAAGAAGAACTCAACCAATTCAAACGCCTTGAAGTATGGAAACTGGTTGAAAGACCATCGGGGTCTACGTCATTGGTCTAAATGGATTTGGAAGAACAAATTGATGTCAAGGGAATGTCATCATAAACAAGTCACGCCCGGTGGCTAAGGGTTATAGACGAAGAGGGCATTGACTTTGAAGAATCATTCGCCCGCTGCTCGTCTTGAGGTCGTTCGGATTTTTCGGCTTTCGCGCTCACATGAACATCCGCTCTTTCAAATGGATGTCAAACCGTGCATTCTCAATGGACAACTAAAAGAAACGGTCTATGTAAGCCGAGAAGGATTCGTTGATCCGAGTTCCCTAATCATGTCTACAAACCAAGAAAGCTCTCTACGATCTCAAACAAGCCCCTAGTGGTAGTGCGATAAGTTATCATCCTTCCTTATTGCCAATAAGTTCACCAAAGGTTCGGTCGACCCTACACTCTTTTTACAATATCACGGGGCTCACATCTTAATCATTCAAATTTATGTGGATGACATCATTTTTGGGTCAACACATTTAAAATACTCAAATGCTTTTGCAAAACTTATGACAAAACATTTTGAAATGTCAATGATGGGTGAACTCACATTCTTCCTTGGAATGCAAGTTCATCAATCACCCCGTGGTATTTTCTTGAGTCAGTCCAAATATGCCCTTGAAATTCTGAACAAATTCGGAATGAATACTTGTGATACTTATGCCACAGCAATGTCACATACCAAGAAGCTGGACGCTGATTTGCATGGGAAACTAGTTGACCCTACAAAATACCGTAGTATTATTGGATCTCTCATGTATCTAAACAAGCCAGACACTGATATTGTCTTTGCCGTTTATCTTTGCTCCCGCTATTAGTCGCGACCAACCTAAACCCACCTCTCAGAGGCTAAAAGAATCCTCCGATACATCAAGGGAACCATTAATTTGGGGATCTCGTATCCGAAGGATTCTGGTTTTGAACTAATAGATTTTTCAGACCGATCACGCAGTCGCTTAGACTCTCACGAAAAGTACTTGAGAGCTCTACAATTTCTTGGTGACAAACCGTGTCATGGCAATCGAAGAAGCGGGACTGTACATCGTTGTCCTCAATCGGCGTAATATGTAGCCATGTCGCGTGTTGTGCTCAAGTCATTTGGATGAGAACGCAACTCAAAGACTATGGTTACGATTTGTGAATCCCGATGTACTATGACAATCGAAGTGCTATTGCGATCTCGTGCAACTCAATTCAACACTCAAAGTCAAAGCACATTGATCTTCGATATCATTTCATCAAGGTTCACGTGGAACAGGGTACAGTTGAATTATACTTTGTGGGTACAGAATACCAATTGGCAGATCTTCTCACCAAAGCCTTAGCTCCCGCTAGGTTTAATGAGTTGGTCCACCAGATTGGTATGCGGTGTTTGACTCAAGAGGAACTGGATGACCTCTTAAAACATTCTTAAAAACCAGTCAAACACCAAAACCTCTTTTGTAAATATTTTTTAAAAACAAAATACAAAAATATAAAATCTGATAAAACTTCAAAAATATTCTTCTATCTATATTTCTTTTCACATGGCAAGTACAAATCTTCCGTCAACACTTTAATCTTTCAAAATTCAGTATTTTTCCGATCAAGTGTTGAGGGGGAGAAAGCATATACTTTTCAGCCATAAAACCTTGTCCTTGCATGTTATCTTATCTTGGTTGTTTCTTTAAATAATGGTGGACATATTTCTGGTTTCTAACACTCCTCGGACTAAAATTTATAAACTTTCATTATTTCTTAAGTCAAAGGGGAGTGTCGTCAATGTTATTTCCAAATATTCTTCGTTTGGTAACCAAAATGGAAGTTAAAAGGCTTTGGATGAAAATGGAAAATGTGGAGGGACTAAAATTGCCAAAAGCTCAAACTCTCTTTTAATAAAACTCCCTCACCTAACTTACACTTCACATTTATTATCATCGCCAAACTAATCCTATGCATACAAATCAATCTTCAAATCCGGTGTTTTGATCATCAATCTGTAAGTGATTTTGTGTTTGTAACACGTTTTTATACAATGGTTTTAAACCTTTCATCAATCCAACGGTCAAAACGTGTGATTTAATGATTTTTGTGTTCTACGCATATGGTAAGAACACATGATCATGTTTGTGAGTTTTGTTATTAAGATAATTGTGTCAAAACGTTTCTTCAACATCACTGATACCATTTTTCTACTCAAAACGCACCCAGAATCACGTATTGATTGAATTTGAAGAACTAGGGTTTATGCGTGGGTTTGGGTATTTTAAAATGTGAATGTTTTTGGTCAAAAAGATTGTTGTGTGATGTTGTTATCATGGTGAATTGATGATATCCTGGCTTTAAAACAACCCAAAAACACTAATTGATTGTAAATTAGAAATTAGGGTTTAATGTTCTTCGCGCTTGGGTATTTTTGATTTATTGAGAGTTTGATGTTAAAACTTGGTTATTACACTCACATGACATCTAAAAACACCGAGAAAAACTTTGGTGTAATTCATGTGGCTAAAAATCTTACGCGTAATCTTTGAACTATTAGGGTTTTGGTTTAAGCATAAGGTTCTTTACGCGAATGCTGTTTGATTGAGTGTTTGTGAGTAAATCTGTATACAATGAATGGGTGTTAATATTGATGCTGTGATGAATTCATTTTAGGTTTGCTACTCGTAAAAATCATAATCAAGGTTGTTAACCATCTACGCATAAGGATCACCTTACGCGTAGCATGTTATGCGTAAGAGAAATCTTACGCGTAAGGTTCTACAAAGGGACTACGCGTATATTGTGAAGGATATGCGAACAAGTGACCTCTCACGCATAAGGTCTACTCTTACGAGTAAGCCTTACGCTGGGTTTTATATCGCGCCACGCGTAAGCTCCTACGCATAAGGTGCCCTTTTCCTACGCTGATATTTCTTACGCGTAGTAAGGATCCTACGATAAGCTTGCTTAAGCCGTATAACCTCCCCGCTTACGCATAAGCTACCATTTCTACGCCTAAGCCTTGATCAAACCTTCATTGTGAATTGTTACGCGTGCAATCTTGTAGATAAATAAATCATAACGTCACGAAATCAATAATGTCACTAATAAGCTTAAATGTGTAATGTGTTGTGAAAAATATGTGATAACATAAACTTTAAAACCTAAAGTTAACTAACTCACGAAACGTTTCTCGACATCATTGGACTATTGGACAAACAAGTGATTTTGGACTCGTAACAATCATTGACATTGCACATTCAATAATTAGACAATAAAACCATCTGTTGACTAACATTATGTCTTTCGATATGTTGGTTCTTTTGGCTAAATGTGTTTCAGATCACGACATGGAAGCTCAAATGAATGTGGATGCACCAAATGTTCTCACCATTGCTGATATCTTTCCTCATGGCTATCTGATGAAGATTGGAAAGAACAATCTTCGTGTTGACTTTGAGACTCTCACCTGCTCGAAATCTTCTTGTCTCATTGCAGTGGATATTCTGAAGAATCATCCCTATCGCAAACATGCTCACCAACTCGCCATCGTTCGGAGATCTACATTCACAATTCGGAATACTATGCAAATGATCAAATGACAGTAATGTCGCCGGATCGTGACTCTCAACCACAAACAACTCACCATCACACCGGCAGACTTAAGGGCTATTCTCCTCATTCCTGACATCATACCAACTGAGTACTCTGCTGCACCTACTGAAGAGACGGTTCTGCAATTTTTGATTGATATTGGGTACGACGAAGCTTCAGGGGTTATAACTAAGCACTCTCACGTAGATCTAAAGAACATACCTCAGCCTTGGAGAACCCTTTATATCATCATCACAAAATCTGCTTCGGTCATGATACGTGCTATGAGCATCCCAAGCTCGTGGAACTGCAAATCTTTTGGGCTCTGATCAACATGAAGCACATCGAAGTTGAAGCTCTGATATGGGATGACATGATGACATTCCTCAAAAAGATTGGCTCAAAGATTCCTTATATCAGATATACTAAACTGTTGATTCAAAGAGCACTTGGGTACAACATCGACATCCCCAAAAGAATCAATGACCCCGACAATCATGACATGTTGATCAACCCACTCTAACCGCAGATTTAAGGAGTCAACTACCAAGAAACAAGGTGCCGTGGTTGCCATATCACCTTCTCTGATGAACTCAAACAACTCTACTCTTATAAAAGATATTTGGTTGCCGGAGAGAGAACAAATTTGGATTTCTTGATGATAAATCTTCGGTACACCTACCGGAAAACCGAGACGAGGAAGTGCGAGGAAGTGCCGAAAGCACCGAGAGTCAAAGGAAGTTCCCAAGAGGAAACGGAAGCAAAAGGAGAGTTCCTTCTAAGGAAGCTATTCCTATTCCCATTCCCATTCCCAAATCTGAACCGCAACAAAAACCAACGGATGAGGACTCGGAGGGTACTGCATCAGATGAAGAGATTTTCTACTCTGAAACTACTAAAGATGACACTACAACAGTACCTAAACCTCCCACCCACCGGTGAACATGGCAAAGGGAAGACTCCAGTCATTGAGCAACAAGAAGAAGAAGAATCAGATGAAGAGAAACTAGATGCAACATACAGGAAGAAGTTCAAATTCATTAGACTTCAACACGTTGCAAAATAATTTGCTAAGGATCAAATGGGTGGCCCCGGAGGATCGAGTGGTGGAGTTCAACCTTCACCGTGTCCCCGATGCGGTTAATCAACCCAATAAGGGATCCGTGCCACCACTCTTGAGCAACAACAGAAGCACGTGGAAGATTCTATTGAGTTTGACATTGAAGAACCAGATACTGAGAATTTAGAGAAGGAAAAGGCTGACGAAGAAGCTGCTGCTAAAGCTAAAGAAGATGAAAATGCTCGAATTCAGGCTGAAGAGCAAGCTAAATCCGATAAATATGACTAGATGGACTACGATGATCTTCTTCTCAAATTCCAACCCGCTTCTAAGGAAGAAACCGCTAAGCCTCCTAAAGACCCCTGAGTCACCTCACATCTCATCTTCATCGACTCGCCCTCTCACTCTTTACCACCACCATCAAAAAGATCAACCAAATCATCATCCAAATCGCTGAAGAAGCCAATCGCATCTTGGATCTCTCAAGCTAAGACACGAATCGTTAAAGCCGTCAAACATGTCGAAAAGAAAGACGGCTTTACAAGAAGTGAATTTTCTTGCCGATCGATACAAGATCTTCATGACGAGAATGAAAAGATGCAAGCTGAAAGGGAACACGTCCAAAATTTTATCAGTGGAGATTTCCAAAAGGAATTGGAGAAGATGGCAAGAGAAGACACCCACAAATTCCTTCTCGACCCCATTCCTAAAGTGACAAGGGAGTTATATTCCAAACTACTTACTCCAAACATCGTTACATTGGTCAAACATACAATGGCAAAAGAATCTGATTACTCGGGTGAATTGATTACTAAATTAGTGATGCAAATGTCAAAAGAGCTGGAACCTTCACTTGGATGAAGCTAAGTTTTTGAGACTCTTTAGACTATCAACTCAAGTCTTCATGCAAAGAATCAGCAAGTCAACCAAAACGACCAAGAGATGACGATGATCATGACAAGGATTCTGCACCTAAACGCTCAAAGAAGTCTGGTGAATCTTCCTCAATGCCACCTCCACCCCGAAGGCCCTCTCCACCAAGATGATCTCCTCCTTGCTCTTCAACCTGAAAACCTCAGATTCGAGACACCACCCCGCATAACGTAAAACCGGTGATCACTTTGAGTATACGGTGGTGACGACGAGGAAATCCCGACCCCCAACAACAACCCATCTCTCCCGACACACCAAGAAACCGTAATCCTCCTCTAGGCCAAAGAAAAAGAAGAAGAAGGCCTATGACCGACGCCTTATCATGGCTAGACGAGGATAACACCGAATTCGATGGTTCTCGCTTGTTGATTCTACACCCTACCCACCAAGGTCAAGATGCGTAGAAGGTCATACATTGGAGCATGCTAAGTTTTTGCAAGAAAAATTCCGTGTGAAAAAGATGACGAAATCCGAGTTGAAGCGAATCAAGAATGAAGCATTTCAACTGCTCAAAGACAGTTCGGAAAGTGCTATTGAAGTTGAGTATCACCTTGATAATATAGCACGATCTATGTCTAACAACATGGATTGGCTCAACCCCAAAGCAAACATCGACTTCACCAAACGAGACAATCCTCCATATTACACCGACTGGTCTAAACCTCTACTAACAATTGGCCAACCGTGATCGACCTAGGATTCCATTCCGATATTTCTTCAACAAAGACTTGGAATTTCTTCTACACGGTGGCAATGGTTCAAGGAAATACGCTACATCTCTGACACTTTCGTTCCCAGACCTATATATTCTAACCGCATAGCCATCGAGGAACGAGCTAACCACATGTTCTCCAACAAAGTGGAAGAGTATGACCGTGATGCAATGTATGTGATTCACCATTGGCCGAACGCCAAGAATCTACTACGTAAGCCAGGTTCGTAAGTCTCAACATGAAGTGTTCAATACTAAGAGTATCATTGCCATCAAACATGTTGATCTTTCGTCCAAATGGGACTACATTTTTCTCAAGAATATTGTGGTCAAAAGGCAAGACGAAAGGGACTATGCATTCTCTGAAGCGGACTTTGAGAACTTGTCTCTCAACTATTGAAGACATGTACCTGCCAAAGTACGTGGTCGCATGAGAAAATTTTCAACAAGTACAACGTGAATTCATCAAGTCCTTGCTTATCTTCATCGAAGCATAGTCATCAAAGAACGGTAGAAGATCTCTAGCTTGCAGTTGAATCATATCGCATTGTCAACTTCACTCCACCTCGCCTAGATCTTCTCGACATCAACCAGCTTTCACAATACACTCTCATCAGCCAATCATTCGGAGTGGTTTACCTTAGTGAAACACTACGCAACTGCTTGATGGCATGTAGAGATCTTCACAAGTTTGGGGATCACACATTGAAGAAGGTTAGGGACGGATTGGCTTATAGGTTGAAGGACATACATGAAGGAATTGGGTCACAAAAGCGATGGAATTCTAAGGAAAGACGGGATGTGAAGAGAATCATCACCATGATTGATGAAACGTTGTATCGAAGGGATCGCCCGTAACACCGAGAGCTTTGTAGGCGGTCGTCCCGTGATTGCTCTCACGGCTATCAACGCCTGTCGCATTGGAAACATTGATGGACTTCCTGGTACCCCTTGAACTGCTTCTATTTCATATAATTTGGATGTGTGATTTATATGACAATGGCTTGTGCACACATAACAGTGTACAACCCGCTCTTGTAAATAAAGGACCCTGTGGTACGCCTCAGTGCCACAATCCTTATAAAAGGAGCGAAAGCTTCTTAATTTTTGAGTAAAACCTATCAAACCTTTCAATTTTTCAAAGGTTTTTGCTCAAAAGAACAAGTACTTCCCCTTATGATTTTCAAACCTCAAACGTTTATATCACTTATTGAGGGGGAGTATTTGACTTAAAAACTTTGTTCACAAAATGTTCTTTGTGTTATCTTCCCACAAAACTCAAAATGGACATATTTATTCTCAACATTTCTTAAAAAATAACATTTATATGCCATTTTTGAGGGGGAGAAAACTATGTGATAAGAAATATGTTGTGTAAATGCAAATGAATCTTTGGGCTACAGACTTAACCAACGAATTGACGAGATCTTAACTGTTAGTAACTCGAAAAGACTTGTCCCGGACGGGTAATAATTTCAAGCTATTTCGCGAGTGATGTAAACGTGTCTCGCAAAGGACTTGTCCGAGTAGAATGTACCATTCGAGAAACTCCTGGTAGAAATGATCTTTGACGGGTTTGACAACCTTTCGAGGTTTGTCCACACCTTCAAGATAGTTATTAGAGCTAGTTGTCACCTAAAAGCTGACAATGTAACTCTTTAACTATTCAACGTAACCGTGTCGCGCGGGGGATTGTCTATCTTGAGTCGATCAATTCAAAAGTGCGCGCTCTTCTCTCACCGTGCGATTTGCCTTAAAACATAAGCACGTGTGGAGGGGGAGTATTTCTGCTAAAAGATAAAAATCTCACAGTGGTACAAAATGTTTTTCATTCACAAACACTTCGAGAGATTTTCAAGAAAATGGTTTTATGGCAACAGAGTTATAAGGTGATTAAGGTTAGAAATAACCGTCCTATGATCCGCCAGAGCCGGAGGGATCTACCCAAGGACACTACCAATAGTTAGAATTAGAAGTCCTTAGGTATGATTAAAAAAAATGAGAATCGGAGAAAGAAGGAGTTGAAGAATTAAAAAGAAATGTAAAGAAAAGGGTGAAAAGAAATAGCCCTCCAAGTTATTCAACTTAGGGCGCATAACCGGGTTCAATTCATATGCTACTGGTTGTCACTTGATGACGCCGGTATTGAAGATTAAATGTCGTCATGGACCCAAAGGACGCATGGACTAAACCTTCTTAGCCACTCAAGTTTCTCTCAACGGAAGCTTTTTTCATTCTCACAGGGAACCCTACATAATCTATCGGCTTTCTCTTACAGATTGCTGATATTGAAGAAGGAGACCCTCTCCCTAGTATCCGCTCAGTAAAACCAAAACGCACTATTGAGTCTAGAGCCATGATTCGCTCCAGACAGTCAGGTTTTATCACACAAGTTAACCACTTGTGAATGGTCAACCGTAATAAAAAGTCCAAACAGTCTGAAAACGAAATGCAATTAAAATCTAGAGGAGTATAGTGTTTCCCAGTGCGTTAAGTCCCAACGTATGATCAATAATCAAACGTATAGTGATCGGGTGATAATGAACGGGAAAAGGTTATAATTTTGGAATAATTACACCTAAAGAGAAAGTTTGTAAATTACAGGGGCTTAAATGCAAATTAAAGAAAATTAAAATGATAAATTATATTAAATAAACGCTATCACTATTTTTAAAGTTGATGAACGTTTAAAACTTAAAACGTACGTTTAAATAAAATTACTGAACGCATCTAAATAAAACGTGAAAATAAAGAAGTAAAATACCTACGTATATAGAAAATACATTTTTACAATCCTAATTATATTAGAAAATTATTGGAAAAAGAAAATTATTTTTATAACTATTTATCTAATTATTATTGATTAAAAACTATTTTTAACTATTTAATAATACCCTAAAATATAAGAAAATATGAAATAAAGCTAGAAAAGTAAAATTATGACTTAGAAAAATCTAAAATATGATAAAACTTATTTTAAAACTGATAATATATTTTTTAGACTTTTTATGTATTTATTATTAATTAGAAACTATTTAAAACTAATTAAAATGCTAGAAAATACTATTTAAACTAAGAAAATTATGGAAAAATATTTTTTTGGCTTTTTGTATTTATCTTTATCTAGGAAAATTGAAAACATATTTTTTTAAACTTTTTCTGATTTATTTGTATTAAAAGCTAATTAAAAATGCCTAAAAACTGATTAAAATAAAGAAAAATAGTAAACAGTGATGGAAAATTATGAAAAATTCAGGAAAAGTCTAAAATAATATTCTAAGTCTATGAAAAATATAAGAACATATACTAGTGTGCAAGATTATGAAGCTGCAGTGAAATGTGCTTATAAATAAGCACTTGAAATAAGCAAATGAGCACTAAAGACCACCAAATGAAAGCAGAAGCTAAAGTATGCTAAATTTATCTAAAAACAACTAATTACAGCTACTATAAACCTCTAGTGTGCATATCTAAACTGATTTGAACAATTTGAGATCATGAAATCTAGCCAAACCTATTATCCTCACTTTTAGCTTAATTATAAGCTTATCTAAATGACCAAAGTGGAAACCAGAAATTAGGTGCTCAAGATCACCTACCCAACTATAACTAAACCAACTTTCAGACCCTAAGAAGTTAAAACAAAGCCTGTGCAAGGTGCCACAAGCCTGTTCTCACTTAGTTATTGTGAATAGGGCATGTGAGGGCTTACTTGAATGACCTTATTTGAC
The DNA here is from genome assembly GCA_910596185.1 of Chrysanthemum makinoi. Classification (NCBI taxonomy): domain Eukaryota; kingdom Viridiplantae; phylum Streptophyta; class Magnoliopsida; order Asterales; family Asteraceae; genus Chrysanthemum; species Chrysanthemum makinoi. The sequence continues at coordinate 24,067,061 of OU343224.1, read as the reverse complement.
CCTTTAAAACGCTTGTAAAAATTCAACTAAAATGTGTTTTATCTTTTTGACCAACTGAACTAGAAAACTTCCAAGTTTCAATGATTTTGATTTAGAAATGAACCCATGAAAATTAAACAAAGGTTGGGTAAAAACTGGCTTAAGTCATATTTAACTTTTAAAAACATAATCCGCTTTGACTTTAATGAAATTCTAATGCTTCTAATTTGATCTAAGTGATGGAATAAGCTAAGTTAAGAATCAATTAAGCTAGTGAGATGATTTCCAAACCTAGTGCTAACCTATTTTACTCTTGTACCTATCTGATTCAATAACAAAGTCTGACTAAATGGAATTTTGACCAAAGAGATATGCAGAAGCAAGATAAGAACCAAAGTAAGCACACTAGACCTATTTAAGCCTGTATGAACAACTCTTAACTCCTCACCCAACCTCTATCACGTTTTAAAGGACTAATCCAAACACCCCTTTTCAAGGCAAGTGTTATGAAGCATTAAGCACTGAAACACTTTTAAACCAAGAGACCTAGAAATTAACTTATATTAACTATAATGAGACAATATTAAGACAAAATTAACAAGTTTTAACTACTTAAACTAAGAAATGCAATCTTTAAAGAATCATGCTTATAAATTGAATCCAAGCACAAGACTGAGAATCAAGGTCTGAAATCACACCCTATAGCTTCCCAAGAAGCTCTAAACCAAAAAGCAATCCAAAATCAGCTCTGCTCCAATGTCTTGATCATTTCTCCATAGATTTTTTATTTTCTCACTATTTTTCTTGATTTTTGTGAATTTTTCTATTAGAGCTCTAAACTGAACTTAAAGATATCTAATGGCTTACATAAGCTATATAGAAGCTTATTTTAGCTTAAGAGTCCAAAATAACAACTAAAAACAACATTCGACCTTATTGAGATTTTTAAGGTAAAATTGCATAAACCTAAATCAAACAGGAAACTTGAAATTGCTTATTGAAAAGGATTTATAATACACTCAGATTACTTAATTCAAAGCTTAAAAGCTTAAACAAACACTGGAAAGTTTAAATTATTTAAAACGACATACATAAAATAAAATTACACTACTACTTGGCTTCCTCTGCTTCATTCTTCCTTTATATTTATCTCTTTTAGTTCTTTGTCGACTTTCGAGTGTTTCCCACCTCATTCCACCTATTGGATTCTTCAATTTCATCAAAACCATCCATTTGTCATTTTGGCGGAAAAGTCTTTGAGCGTGTTTATTGCATTTAATGCAATTTGGTGGGATGTGGAGGTGGAGGGGGTTGTTAACCACCTGTGGAGTAGCTAAGGTGAGGTGGAAAGGGGGGTAAGGTGGTGGAGCGGTGGCTAATAACAGTGGAGGTTGAATAGGATGAACAAAGGCTGGCGGGTTTTATTTTAAACCATGGGTTGGGTATTGACCGACTTGGGCTTGGCTGGGTTTATTGGATTTGGGTTTAAAAATAACAAAAGGGTCCGTTTGGTTTGTTAAGCACAAGGACCATCTATGTAATTTTCTCAAAAATGAAGGATCGATTGTAACTTTCCCAAAGTTTACACAAGGGTTAAATTTGCCAAGTTTCATTTACCAAAGGACCAATAATGTTTATTTTCTAATTTTATACGTCCAAGGGTAGATTTTGCCAATTTTGAAACTTGAAGGACCAATCATGTAAATTCTCGAAACTTATCATATAAGGACCAATTATGCCACATTTTAATAGTACAAGGGTGTTGTTTGAATAATTTCCATTTTTGAACACCCATGGACTATTTTTGACATTTTTCCAAAGTTGAGGGACCTTTTCTGTCATTTGCCCAAAGATTCATTCAAGGACCATTTTTGACAATTTAGAATATTTCAAGGACCTTGAATGATATTTTACAAGTTTTTGAATTACCAGGGACTAGTTTTGACAACTTTTGTAACTTGGGGACTAAAACGCCAATTTTGCAAACATGATAATGCTTTTTCATCTCGATTTTGATATTTTTTCATTTAAAAACACATAAAACACTTATTTGTGATATTTTATCATTTTGATGCATTTCAGTGTTTTCGGATGTTTTTTGCGCTTTAAACGGTACAAAATGATGAGTATTTAGACACTCATCAATCCCCCCCACTAAACTATTGCTAGTCCCTAGCAATCTTTTATGAAAAATTAATGGATTTCATCTCTTTACCAAAAGCCATTACTTCTGGAGTAGCCAATTGTTTTAGCTTCAAGTAAGAACCTTGGTACAATGATAACCAAATGATTTTGAGCAAATCATCACTTTCAACGATTTGATTTGTCTTTACCAGAAGCCGTTTGCTTCTGGACTAACCAACTCTTAGATAAATTATCAATATTATCTTTGGTGAGTCGATTACCAATTATGGTTTTCCAACTGCCTTTACCAAAAGCCATAAACTTGCGGGCTAGCCAACTTTTCACTAATTAAAGATATGGTGAGCTGAACACCATACAATTTTGGGCAAATTGCAAGCCGTCAACGGATTTGAGATATCTTTACCAAGAGCCGTTTGCTCCTGGATTAGCCAGTCCTTATGTGGGTTAGACATGGTGGACGGATTACTATTTGTTGTGTTTAGTACATAGTACTTCTACTAAAAAAAAAATTATTTGGCCATTTTGGGGGAAAAAGGGACTAAAAGGGTACATTTATGATCAAATTCACGTAATTTCCCCACCCTTAGAAATGAATATTGTCCTCAATATTCAAAGTACCGGCTGTTTTGCCGAAACTTAGAACGTAAAAAGATAACATTATTAGCCAAGTGTGGAAACACAACAATTATTCTCTTTTTTTTTTTTTTTTTTTTTTGAGAATTTATATATAACATGTGGGGCATCTCCCCCACACTAAGGTGGTACACACGGGTGAAAACCTATGTTTAACTCATTTTTGATTACCGAGTCGCTAGCTTGACTCGACCCCAATTAATTTGTTCATGGGGAAGTAAGTGGAAGAGACAATCTCCATCGGACTTTCATTCAAGATGTTTATATAAACATTGAAGTACGTGAAAGTTCCACACCGATGAGATGTACATAGAACCGGCTCAAAAATGATAAATGAAAATGCCGGATCAAAATAGTGTCCTCATTCCCGAAGGAGTGAAGAACAGGAGAAGTCACCGTATAGGTGAAGAAAAGAAAGAAAATCATGATAAAAATCATGACAAACTCAATATTATCGAAGGGAATTCATGATTTGGATCATGAATCTCATCATTTAAGCTCATTTGATCAAGACATATTGTGGGTGGGAGGGATGGGATTTTGATATCAAGCAAGTTCTCATGGTTGAGAACATTTCCTTCCGGAACACAAAGATCATTTTTGTCTAGATCAAAGTAGAAGTTATCATACTCCGGTAGAGATATGATATGAGTGAGTTCAAAGGAGAACTCCTCGTAAAGAGAATTATTCACGTAATGTAAGTCTGTGAACTCTTGTTCCAATGTAGACTCATCACTATCCTCAATCTGAGTATCAAAGAGTGGATTCTCAGAAATTAAAGTGAATTCAGAGTTGAATTCAAATAGAGGATTAGTGAGAGTTGTTTTGAACGCTCAGAACAAAGTGATTAACATTCTCTATTGGACCTGTTAGGGTGAGAAGTGAGTGAACGATCATTACAAAGGAGACTTTCAATTTCTCCTAGGTTGGCTTTGAAATCAAAGAGATCATCATCACTTTCCGATGAAAGTGGAATGATGTGAGTGAGTTCATCGGTGAACTCCTCAAGAAGAGGATCAACATCAAAATGTGAAAGTGATGCCTCAACATTCTCAATGTCCCCATAAGATTTACAATCATCGCTAAAATCGGAAAAAGTCTCAAAATGATCTTTTGAACACTTAAGAGGGGAAGGGATATCACACATATGGTCAAAAGTTATTTGTGACTCTCTCGGGATTGGGACAAGGTCCTCAACACTAGACTTTAAGAATTCGTCCGATTCCTTTTCAGGAACAGTGTCAAGATGCTCATCCCCCATGTTTAGAGAGTGAGTGGGAATATCGGGTGTGATAGCAGTTGCATGAGAATGAATCTCAAGCATTGGGATATCAACCGATGAACTTGATGAATCTTTATAAAATTGTAGGATACCAAGTGCATCCTCATCATCACCTGTCATCGTGAATAAAACGAAATTGAGAGCTAGATCCGGTCGCTTTTTCTTTGCAATTGATTCCCTAATAGATTTTTCAAAGGCAATTTGGGAATTTATTTTAGCACCGCTCTTCACTAGCAATTCTTCCATGGATTTCTCATGTGAATTTTGAATGACGGGACATTGTGGGAGTGGAGATTTGTCCAAACCGGAAGGTTGACATTGATAATCATCATGAGGACCCCCACAATATACACAAGAAAAACTGGGAGAATTTTGAAATGCTGTTTTACTCAACTCCTCAGTTCTTTTCACGACTCAAGCTCTAGATAAGTGTCTTGTTGGTTTTGGCTGAGGAGTTTGAGTCATTTGGCAATGTGGAGGTTGGTCGTGATATGGATAGTCGTAATTGATACAAGGAAATGGATTCCCTCGTTTGACAATCGAAATGAAATGGGGACCTCCACAGTTCTCACAAATGAAATCTGTTGAGTCCAGATTTGGCGAATTATATGGATATTGGTCATGACCAAAGTCTCGAGCATCACCGAAAACTGTTCATAGAATAACGTGTTTCCGGATTGACACTCAAATCCTTGGTGAGGACCTCCACAAAATTCACAGCAGTTATGTTGATTATATGAAGATAAGTCGGCCTGTGGTGGGTAATTGGAAAAGTTTGAGGGGTCGTTAAATGAGTTCCGATTAGGATCATAATCAAATGAATTCCTCGAACCACAAAACAAACAACTCCCGCTACAAATATCATTACCACACGTAACACGCACACTAGCGACATGGTGAACCAAAAAGAGGCTCACCACAACCGACACAAGGAATAAACGATTCCATTTGAGAGTTATGAGAAGGAATCGGTTCATTCAAAGAATCAACAAAACCAACATGGTGATCCGAATGACTATTAAGTCTCGAAGAACATTTTGAAAAATCCGGAGGTGGGACAAGTGGTGTGCTCTGAGAGCTAGCAATTTCCACCTCTTCCGCTATGGTCTCAGTTCGGTTCTTGAGAACGTGAAGATTAGGCAAGTCATTCTTGCTAGTCAACTGGTCTAATTCTCGCATTCTGCATGATTGCTTTTAACCGGAAATTGTGAAAGTTTAGGATCAATTTTAGACGGCTTAGGAGCAATTGAGGGTTAGATCTTTGGATAACCGTAGGTTGGACGTATTTAGCACCTCCATTATCGGAGGGAAGTACCGGTCCTTTGTTAACCTCGGTTCTCGCTCCATTTCCCTACGCTAATTAATGGATCATCACGAACAACACGAATTCTTGTCATTTGTGATAAAGTATGAAGTTTTTCAACTTCGTTCGAAATTCAGAGTCGAGAGATTCCATGAGAATAGAAGAAGTTAGAATCAAATGGATAGAGGGTAAAGGGATAAAGAATCAAAAAGGGTAAAAGGGTAAAGATGAATATTTTTGGATTTTTGAAAAACATGTTATAAAAACAAAGAATGAAAATATTTTTGGTAATCGATCCGTCAAACGAATTAACTTCACGATAATTTTGGTTTTATATGAAAATAAGGAAATATGGACAAAGATGGTAAATATACAATGGGTGAATTGTAGGATCGATAAAAACAATGATTCATGTGGTTCGGGGGGTCGGGGAAGCTCAAAGAATGAATAAGACATGGTATTGTTTAGATTGATGTAAAGGGAAGATGTGTGTGTTTCTAGAGAGAAGAAGAAACCACACACACCTTTTTTACAAAGTGAACTTCCTACCCTCCTATTTGGGACTAGGAGGGGTATTTATACTTCAACAAGCCTAACTTAGCACTATTGACTAAACTAGTCCTTGTGAATGAGTCAAAGAATAAACTAGTGCAATTCCCGTAATGACTTCACTTAAGCGAGGCTAACAATCTCTCCCAAGTGATGTCATACGGGAGTTGCTTACAATGTTCCCTACAAGCAAAATTGAATACAACAGATAAGCCGCAGCCTCCAAGAGTGTCTTCATAGTCTTCAAACTTCATGAATCTTCTCAACTGCCATCTCTTTACTTGCAGAAGAACAATATGAGCAAATCTAATTAGGGATTAAATCTGACCTTTTTGCTCTCCCCTAATTAGTGCTCTCCCCCAAACCGACAACCTTCGATGAATTTCTGAATTCAAGAAGTCTTTTGATAATTAAATTAGAACCGCCTTTAGTCTTCTAACACGCAGCGGAAAATGTAGAAAAGACTGTCGACTCGACCTTCTTCAAGATTGTCCATTCGGGGAAATAATATATCAACATCTTCATCTCACCAAATGCATTCCACTTATCTTTCATATATCAAATCAGCCCATAATGTACACATTTCTCTCCCCGAAGGTTACGCATTTATCGGAATCAAACATATAATTGTGTACATGAAGCATTAATGGAAGCATTCTATCATAAATCAAATCAGCCCGTGAGAAGATGTCGATGAACAATACCATTTGAAATTGACAAACTCATCTCAACCCCTCAGATCAAAATTCAACTACCGTCAGAGTAACCACATGTGAAGATAACCCAATATGACGAACTTGAGAATGAAGTCAAATCTCCCGGACTGATTACTTAAGCTTGTACTATCCTTGTGAAAAAGAACGGTGTACCCAATGTACAAAACCTCTTGACGTATCCTCAACTACGTGAGACACCGAAAGTGATAGCTACTTTGTGGGTTAAGAGAGAAAGAATCACAAAACTAACTAGATAGCAAGTCTTCATCACACTCAACATATTTGCCTAGACAAGTCATCTTCGCGGAAGGGAAGAAAGAAAGAAGATGAAATAAGTAAACTCGTCCGTCAAACGTCACTTCAAACCCGAATAAATAATAAAAGATCATCTTCGTGGTCACAATTGAAATTCATCGAAACTTTTAGCCGTGAACATGTATCCTCCGTGAAAATTTACCATACCAAAATACCAATATTAATATCAAAATTCTAACCAAAATTTTTATAAAAAAAATTCAGTTAACAATTTTTATAACACCCCAATTTACGTTGGTCCAATGCATATTTAAGACTTAGCATGGTCTAGGATATGATTCGTAGCCCATCACAAATTAAAAAAATGATATTATCCATCTCATTAGCACATTCGGATCAACACACAGTCCAACTCAGCCCAATAATCGGATGAAATACCCGGGCCAGTCCAACCACAATATAACCGTTTGATTCTTGAAGCCCCCAATCCAAAGTCCATTCCATTCATATGGTAGTATCTGGTTATAATAAATATATAACACTTCAACAACATTTGACCTAACCTAAAACATATTCTGCTTATAGAGTACGCCTACCACATAAACGATTTTCATTCAATCCCAACACTACTCTTCCCAAGACAGAAAACTCATCTCCAAGAACATCAAATCATATCCCAAGTCAATTAAAGCTCATCTCAGATTCATCATCGCATCAAGTGAACCGTCTTCAAGATCATACTTATGATCTCGGGTAGGATTTATTCTTTTTTGTTTGAAGCTTGAACGAACCAAGAAGAGGGTATAACATGATTGTTATAATCCTCATCTTTATATTCGGATAGAAACACAACATGGATCTATGATGATAATTAGCCTTCAATACTAAAAAATCTTTTATAAGATTGGAGACAAAGTATGAAGCAATCTGAGATCACGTTATATTTTTCATTGATGTTTGAGAGTTGAGGAGTTGATGAAAGGGTTATGAGTAGAGTCTTGGTCTAGGATTAGATGAATGGTTTAAGTTTGGAGTCGGTTTTGGTTTTGGATCCATCGGACTGATGATGGTGATATGAACATGATGTCAAGTCTTTTGGTAAATGGTAAATATGGCCGTGGTCTTTGTATATTTTACACATAACTTTTTCATATCTTACGCGTAAACATTTTGTTACGCGTAACTTCCTTTCATCTGCTTATGCGTAGGCAATTTCTTAAGCGTAAACCATTTATGCGTAACCAGGCTTAGGCGTAAGCCTTGGGTTAGGCGTAAAAGCATACGCGTAAAAATTTCTACGCATAACTTCACAGTTATGCGTAATCACACTGTAGATTCTCCTTATGCGTAGAAAAAGGGTTTTGACCCTTTGAATTTTTCCGGCGAGTTTTTCCGACCAATATATCCGACCATCTTCATACAAAAACCCAGAAAAGCATAAAAGCTTTTCATTTTTGACCATGTTTGACCATAAAAAGATGAACGGTTGACCACATATTTCACGGATAATGGTGCAAAAAATCATAAGAAGGTAGTACAAAACCTGTTTGGACCAGATATTTGATGCAAGACAGATTGTGTAAACATGAAACATGAAATGACCATATGATTTTTTTTTTACCAAAAAGGATACCAAAGTAATAAACTGTTTGTACCAAAATAATAGGAAAAAAATTTTCCGACCAACAAATATGGGTAAAAAACAGCCTAAACAACATTCAAAAACCACACAAATCGGTAAAAATACACAACCTGGCTCGTTATACCAATTGTAGGATCGAAAATACTAGTGATTTATGTGGTTCGGGGGGTCGGGGAAGCTCAAAGAATGAATAAGACATGGTATTGTTTAGATTGATGTAAAGGGAAGATGTGTGTGTTTCTAGAGAGAAGAAGAAGAAACCACACACACTTCTTTACAAATGTGAACTTCCTACCCTCCTAGTTGGGACTAGGAAGGGTATTTATACTTCAACAAGCCTAACTTAGCACTATTGACTAAACTAGTCCTTGTGAATGAGTAAAAGAATAAACTAATGCAATTCCCGTAATGACTTCACTTAAGCGAGGCTAACATGAATATTCAACAACACTAATCAACTAAACGGAAGATTATTAGCACAGCTCCCCGGCAGCGGCGCCAAAATTTGATTCGCTCCAGACAGTCAGGTTTTATCACACAAGTTAACCACTTGTGAATGGTCAACCGTAATAAAAAGTCCAAACAGTCTGAAAACGAAATGCAATTAAAATCTAGAGGAGTATAGTGTTTCCCCAGGTCGTTAAGTCCCAACGAGTAGCGAATAATAATCAAACGATAGTGATCGGGTGATAATGAACGGGAAAAGGTTATGATTTTGGAATAATTATACCTAAAGAGAAAGTTTGTAAATTACAGGGGCTTAACTGCAAATTAAAGAAAATTAAAATGATAAATTATATTAAATAAACGCTATCACTATTTTTAAAGTTGATGAACGTTTAAAACTTAAAACGTACGTTTAAATAAAATTACGTGAACGTACTAAATAAAACGTGAAAATAAAGAAGTAAAATACCTACGTATATAGAAAATACATTTTTACAATCCTAATTATATTAGAAAATTATTGGAAAAAGAAAATTATTTTTATAACTATTTATCTAATTATTATTAATTAAAAACTATTTTTAACTATTTAATAATACCCTAAAATATAAGAAAATATGAAATAAAGCTAGAAAAGTAAAATTATGACTTAGAAAAATCTAAAATATGATAAAACTTATTTTAAAACTGATAATATATTTTTTAGACTTTTTATGTATTTATTATTAATTAGAAACTATTTAAAACTAATTAAAATGCTAGAAAATACTATTTAAACTAAGAAAATTATGGAAAAATATTTTTTTGGCTTTTTGTATTTATCTTTATCTAGGAAAATTGAAAACATATTTTTAAACTTTTCTCGATTTATTTGTATTAAAAGCTAATTAAAATGTCTAAAAGGATTAAAATAAAGAAAAATAGTAAACAGTGATGGAAAATTATGAAAAATTCAGGAAAAGTCTAAAATGATATTCTAAGTCTATGAAAAATATAAAAACATATACTAGTGTGCAAGATTATGAAGTTGCATTGAAATGTGCTTATAAATAAGCACTTGAAATAAGCAAATGAGCACTAAAGACCACCAAATGAAAGCAGAAGCTAAAGTATGCTAACTTTATCTAAAAACAACTAATTACAGCTACTATAAACCTCTAGTGTGCATATCTAAACTGATTTGAACAATTTGAGATCATGAAATCTAGCCAGCCTATTATCCTCACTTTTAGCTTAATTATAAGCTTATCTAAATGACCAAAGTGGAAACCAGAAATTAGGTGCTCAAGATCACCTACCCAACTATAACTAAACCAACTTTCAGACCCTAAGAAGTTAAAACAAAGCCTGTGCAAAGTGCCACAAGCCTTGTTCTCACTTAGTTATTGTGAAGGGCATGTGAGGGCTTCTGAAGCTTATTTGACCCTTTAAAACGCTTGTAAAAATTCAACTAAAATGTGTTTTATCTTTTTGACCAACTGAACTAGAAAACTTCCAAGTTTCAATGATTTTGATTTAGAAATGAACCCATGAAAATTCAACAAAGGTTGGGTAAAAACTGGCTTAAGTCATATTTGACTTTTAAAAACATAATCCAGTTTGACTTTAATGAAATTCTAATGCTTCTAATTTGATCTAAGTGATGGAATAAGCTAAGTTAAGAATCAATTAAGCTAGTGAGATGATTTCCAAACCTAGTGCTAACCTATTTTACTCTTGTACCTATCTGATTCAATAACAAAGTCTGACTAAATGGAATTTTGACCAAAGAGATATGCAGAAGCAAGATAAGAACCAAAGTAAGCACACTAGACCTATTTAAGCCTGTATGAACCACTCTTAACTCCTCACCCAACCTCTATCACAGTTTAAAGGACTAATCCAAACACCCCTTTTCAAGGCTGTTATGAAGCATTAAGCACTGAAACAACTTTTTAAACCAAGAGACCTAGTAATTAACTTATATTAACTATAATGAGACAATATTAAGACAAAATTAACAAGTTTTAACTACTTAAACTAAGAAATGCAATCTTTAAAGAATCATGCTTACAAATTGAATCCAAGCACAAGACTGAGAATCAAGGTCTGAAATCACACCCTATAGCTTCCCAAGAAGCTCTAAACCAAAAAGCAATCCAAAATCAGCTCTGCTCCAATGTCTTGATCATTTCTCCATAGATTTTTTATTTTCTCACTATTTTTCTTGATTTTTGTGAATTTTTCTATTAGAGCTCTAAACTGAACTTAAAGATATCTGATGGCTTACATAAGCTATATAGAAGCTTATTTTAGCTTAAGAGTCCAAAATAACAACTAAAAACAACATTCGACCTTATTGAGATTTTTAAGGTAAAAATTGCATAAACTGAAATCAAACAGGAAACTTGAAATTGCTTATTGAAAAGGATTTATAATACACTCAGATTACTTAATTCAAAGCTTAAAAGCTTAAACAAACACTGGAAAGTTTAAATTATTTAAAACGACATACATAAAATAAAATTACACTACTACTTGGCTTCCTCTGCTTCATTCTTCCTTTATATTTATCTCTTTTAGTTCTTTGTCGACCTCTGAGTGTTTCCCACCTCATTCCAGCCATTGGATTCTTCAATTTCATCAAAACCATCCATTTGTCATTTTGGCGGGAAAAGTCTTTGAGGGTTTATTGCATTTAATGCAATTTGGTGGGATGTGGAGGTGGAGGGGGTTGTTAACCGTACTGTGGAGTAGCTAAGGTGAGGTGGAAAGGTGGGGGTAAGGTGGTGGAGCAGGTGGCTAGTAACAGGTGGAGGTTGAACAGGATGAACGAGGTTGCCTGGCGGGTTTTATTTTTTAAACCATGGGTTGGGTATTGGGTGGACTTGGGCTTGGCTGGGTTTATTGGATTTGGGTTCAAAAATAACAAAAGGGTCCGTTTGGTTTGTTAAGCACAAGGACCATCTATGTAATTTTCTGAAAAATGAAGGACTGAGATTGTAACTTTCCCAAAGTTTACACAAGGGTTAAATTTGCCAAGTTTCATTTACCAAAGGACCAATAATGTTTATTTTCCAATTTTATACGTCCAAGGGTAGATTTTGCCAATTTTGAAACTTGAAGGACCAATCATGTAAATTCTCCAAACTTATCATATAAGGACCAATTATGCCACATTTTAATAGTACAAGGGTGTTGTTTGAATAATTTCCATTTTTGAACACCCAGGGACTATTTTTGACATTTTTCCAAAGTTGAGGGACCTTTTCTGTCATTTGCCCAAAGATTCATTCAAGGACCATTTTTGAAAATTTAGAATATTTCAAGGACCTTGAATGATATTTTACAAGTTTTTGAATTACCAGGGACTAGTTTTGACAACTTTTGAAACTTGGGGGCCCTTGTGATAATTAGAGACGTGTTTTCACACTATGCTGTTAACACCTTCGAAATTCAAACTTGTAAGTGCCGGAATCCGCTTATTACTAACCTTTTTTTATGTTTTCTTCTTATGGAAGCTCCGGAGCGGATTGATCGTGCAGACTATCCACATGCTCATGCCAACAACACATGAAAGTTCTCATCAAAATCAAATGCAACACAAAGTTAAAGATGATTCTTCGTCAATGTCAAAGAATCTACAAAGTTTAAAGACTAGAGAACTTCATATCATTGGTAACCAAAAGTCAAATAGAAGTGTGAGCATGGTGGAGAAAGACGTGGAGACACCTAACCAACGAAGTTGACAACGACAGACAACCACATTATCTGATCACAAAGCATGAAGGAACAAAGATTCAAGACTATTCTATATCTACACACAAAGTTCAAGCTCGAGAAAAGTAAAGACCTTATCAAGTGGAGCATCATTTGAATGACCACCCCTTAGGGGGAGATTGTTAGCCTTAATAGTTTTATTAGAAGTGATGGTCATTCACGTTTAGGAACTTTGTAACGTGTGTTAGATATCGTGATAGAATAGTCAACGGGCTCGTGGATTGGACTAAGCTAAATGGGTATTAGTTTAGATAAGCTAGCCTTATATCAAATCCAAGTCCAATCCAATCCCACGAAGCCCACATACGGCCCATGGCCAAGCCTTAGGGCATCCTTTGTCTTGTACTATATAAACACCTCAAATTCTCATTTGAGGGGTGTGCTTGAAAGTGTGTGTGTTTGTTCTTTCTTTGGAATATACAACTTATTGTGTTTATCTTTTCTCTCCACATACACGGTTTGTATAAACATCAAGTCACCATCTTTCTCATCTTTATTTCTTTGGTTTCACGCATAGTTTGTTTGTGTGTTAACGTGTTCTAAGCAAAACGTGGGTATTTGTGTGATAAGGTTGATAAAAGTAAGGTCCTACAGTGTTCGTCGAGGAAAGAGTCCCGGATAGTCTATGTATCAAGTTCTTCGAGCTCAGGGTTTTCTAATCGTGAAAGGTGATCAGCTGCTAAGTTTTCAACTCCTTTCTTATCCTTGATTTCAATTTTAAATTCTTGCAGCAGCAGTACCCATCTAATCAACCTTGGTTTGGCATCCTGCTTATTAAATAAGTACTTCAAAGCAGAATGGTCAGTGTAGACAATAGTTTTTGACATAACTAAATACGACCTAAATTTATCAAAGGCATATACTACAACCAGGAGTTCTTTTTCAGTGGTTGTATAATGCTCTTGTGCCTCATTTGAGGTTTTACTAGCATAATAAATGGGTTTAAATTTTTTATCCACCCTCTTTCCTAAAACAGCTCCAACAGCATAATCACTAGCATCGCACATGAGTTCAAACTCGCCCCCCAGTCAGGAGCAATAATAACCGAGGCAGTAGTTAGTTTTTCTTTTAAAATGTCAAAGGCTTTCTTGCAATCATCGTTAAAATCAAATTTAGCGTCTTTCATTAGGAGTTGGGTCATGGGTTTGGCAGTTTTTGAAAAATCTTTTATAAAACGTTTATAAACTCCCGCATGCCCAAGAAAACTCCTAATGCCTTTTAGGTTGGTCGGATAAGGTAGTCGAGAAATAACATCCACCTTAGCTTTGTCAACTTCAATCCCAGTTTGAGAAATTTTATGCCCCAAAACAATACCTTCTTTAACCATAAAATGACATTTTTCCTAATTAAGGACAAGGTTGGTTTCTTCACATCTGGCAAGAATTTTAGATAGATTATTAAGACAGGATGAGAAGGAGTTACCAAAAACCGAAAAGTCATCCATGAAGACTTCCATAAAATCTTGACACATATTAGAGAATATAGCAGTCATGCACCGTTGGAATGTGGCGGGAGCATTACATAGTCCAAAAGGCATTATTCGGTAGGCGAATGTTCCGTAAGGGCAGGTGAACGTTGTCTTTTCTTGGTCCTCAGGGGCAATCGGAATTTGAAAATAACCTGAGAATCCATCGAGGAAGCAGTAATACTCATGTCCAGATAGTCTTTCTAGCATCTGATCGATAAACGGAAGGGGGAAGTGATCCTTTAGGTGTGGCATCATTTAATTTCCTGTAGTCAATGTACACCCTCCAGCCAGTGATTGTCCTAGTTGGTATCAGCTCATTATCTTCGTTGGTTACTACTGTCATTCCTCCCTTTTTTGGCACAACATGAATGGGGCTAACCCAAGGGCTATCGGAAATAGCATAAATTAGTCCTGCATCCAGGAGCTTAATGATTTCGTCCTTCACAACGTCTTGTACCTTAGGGTTTAATCTCCTTTGTGGTTGTACTACGGGCTTAAAATCATCTTCCATAAGTATCTTGTGGGAACAATATGAAGGGTTAATTCCTTTAATGTCAGAGACTTTCCATGCAATTGCTCCCTTGTGCTTGCTTAAAACCTGTAGTAATGACTCTTTTTCTTCGTTAGATAACAGAGAAGAGATCACAACAGGATAATTTTTATCTCCATTGATAAATGCATATTCTAAATGAGGAGGTAACTCCTTAAGTTTCGGTGGAGCATCAGCTTCTTCCGGGGTTTCTTGAACATACCTTGTCGATTGTTCTTGGTCAGTTCCTCTGTTTTGATTTCTTCGTCGCTAGATATCCCATCATTATCTTCGAATTTTAATGATCTCAGAGGATCAGGAAGAAAACATTCCTAGGCATGTTTCTGAGTGTTAGTTTCGATAAGGTCGAGATCATCAAGGTTGTCATCGGTGAAAGAAGCATTACTCATGGATTTTTCCAGTTCAAAAATAATCTTGTCATTACCAATCTCTAATGAAATCTTCTTGTTGAAGACATCAATCATAGCGTGTACTGTAGCAAGAAAGGGTCTTCCGAGCAAAATAGGGATATCATCCTCTTCCATATCCAGAACCACGAAGTTGACCGGGAAGACAAATTTATCGATCATGACAAGAACATTTTCAGCTATCCCTTTCGGATATTGAGTAGATTTATTAGCCAGCTCGATACACATTCTAGTTAGTTTTAGCTCTCCTAATTCCAAACGTGAATAAAGAGAGAATGGCATAAGACTAATGCTTGCCCCTAGGTCGGCAAGGCCTTTGTTGAATAAAATTCCCAGATAGTTGGGGTAAAGTGAAACTCCACGGATCTTCTTCTTTGAGAGGCATATTTTTAAAAGGGCGTGAGCATCTTTGGTTTAAAGTAATTTGTGTCCGGTCAGAGAGTCTTCTATGGGTAAGGAGATCTTTCATAAATTTGGCATATTTCGGCATTTGCTCCAAGGCTTCAACGATAGGAATATTAATGCTGAGTTGTTGAATTTTCTCCATGAATTTTTGAAATAGCACCCGTTCTTGTTCTTTTTTAATCCTTCCCAGAAATGGAATTGGTGGAATGTAGGGACGGACCTTTTCGATAGAAGGTTGAGCCTCCTTGGTTTCTTTATTGTAATCTTGGGGTGTTTCGTTAGTCAGATCATTCGAGTTCAAAGGGTAAGTTGGTTCCTTATAGTTTAATCCACTTCTTGTTGTAATGGCGTGAGCCAGATCTCGAGGATTTGTTTCTGTTGTGCTAGGAAAGTCACCTTCATCCCTTACTCTGATAGATTCTGCCAGTTTTCCCACTTGATTTTCAAGTCTTCTAATAGTAGCTGCTTTTGTTCTAAGTGATTTGTCGTAATCTCGCTTGAGATTCCGAACCAAATTTGCGTTATCATCATATTTTCTGCTGGATTATTTAACGAGCATCTTCACAGCCTTTTTAAGATCCGTCACTCTCCCATCAATGGGTTTAACGAACTTGTGTTTAACCATCTTGACTTCTTCGGTCAGGGATTGCATGTCGACTTCAAATTCCTCCAGATTTTTTATCACAGATTGTATATCTATAGGATCTTCATCCCGCTCTTCGTTCCATGATGACGAATGGAGCGCAATTTCCTCAACTTTTTTCCATCCTTTATCGACAGTCATTAAAGGGATAGGTTCTTTAGAGTCTAATAATTGTCGAGTCTTTATGTTCAATCCGTTGTAGAATATTTGCAGTTGCTCGTGTTTGTTGAGTTTATGCTCGGGGCATTTTAGGATGGCTTCGTTAAATCTTTCCCAAGCTGTAAATAGAGGTTCATCGTGGAATTGGCTAAACCTCCTAATTTCATCGACCTGTTGAAGGATTTTTGCAGGGGTTCGATATTCCTTAAGAAAAGCCTTCTTAAAGGTGTTCCATGTTGTAATAGATCCTGATGGAAGTTTTTTTTAACCAATCTCTAGCTCTTCCTTTTAGGGAAAAAGGAAAAGCCCTCATCATAACATGATCTCTTGAGACTCCAGGTGCGTGGAATAAATCTGCGATTTCACATACCTTCGCTATGTGTTCGTGTGCTTCTTCGTCTTTGGTCCCATAAAAGCAGCATCTTTTTAGTTCATCAAGACAGAGTCCCCAAAATTCGAATTTAACATTTTCTTCAAGAGCTGGAATGGTGATCCCCTGTTTACTATTAGATGTGGTGAGATAATCGTTCATATTAAGAGTCATAGTATCAAAACAAAACTTAAATAAAAATCCTAATATAACTCCCCGGCAGCGGCGCCAAAAACTTGATGCAGCTTTTACTGACCAGGTCTTAATATTTATAGTGTCTCGCTATACCTATGGTCTACCCTAATGCACTAACGGGAAGTGTACCCGGTCGTGTGTAGTGTAGTAAATGGTAAAGCCGAGGTCGTCCCAAGAGCTATGTGTGTCGGATAATTACTAAGTCTAATTGTCACAGAATATAAATGGTTTGATAGGGATTTAATTAATTAAACTACTAATGCAGAATATGAAAGTAAATAAATGGTAGAAGGGAAATCAATGGAGGAATAGTTGTGCTAACCTAGTTAATCCTCCTAACTAGTAATGTTTACGTCTACCTACTTCCAATTACTTCAGGTGGGGTCAAATTCGAGAGGACAGCATTTGGTCAATTCGCCCTAACCTATCAGCAAAGATGCCACCACAGGAGAAATCAGGCACACCTTCATAAGTCCTGTTGTTCCTGGTCCCCTAAGCCGAGTCATTAAGTACCGCTACATGCTAGATTCTAAATAGTGAGTGCCCGGCCGTTAGGAACTTAGACACTACACCCCCAATTCTTAAGTTCATCCAAACGATAGGTGATCGGTTGGTCAAATCGCACAAGTAGAAAGGGTCTTCAGTTGGTCATATCTTACCCTTCCCGTCTCAGTCCCGCTCACCTAGGGTCAGTTGGTCATATCTCCTAGGCAATTGACCTCTACCGCCATTCAAAACTACCGAACCAGGGGTGACTACCAAAGAACTATGCATGCATACACTTAGAAATAATTGTACGGAAGTAAAGGTAAACGCAAACAAAACAATTAAGGAATCATAACTAGGCTAGCACCAAAGGGTGCTTAGCCGCTCATATTAATTGAAAGTAAAAGAAATAATTGACGCTAAAGCTTATCGTAATGGTGTGACTTCTCCCTTGGAAACATCTCCGTATGCTTCCCTAGACCTTCCTTGAGCTTTTTCCCACGTTCTCAAAGTGTTGTGTGTGGAATGGGATGATTAGAAATGCTGGAATTCATGGGGTATTTATAGGCCAGGTCTGGGTTACGGCGTAACCAAAAGATGAGTTACCCCGTAACCTTCTATTTCTCCATAAATGCACTAGATCTGCTAGTTACGGCGTAACCTTATAAGTGGTTACGCCGTAGTCTTCAATAAACATGGTTACGTCGTAAGTGATGCAGAGTTACGGCGTAAGTATCAGCGGCGTGGAACCTCTTTTGACCTAATGGAGTTACGTCGTAATCTTTGGAAGGAGTTACGCCGTAACCTTTTGATGAGTTGGACTTGGTCACGCAATAGTTACGGCGTAATGTGAGAGACGAGTTACGCCGTAACCTCTTCAAAATAAGCATACTATGATAAATCCTTAGTAACGTTTCCATTTCCGCGTCTCTTTAGCTCTAATGCTCGCAATTTACCTGAAAGTGTAAAACAATGGAAAACAAGCGTAAATCCATATAAATGATATAAATAACGAGCATTAACGGGGGAAATTGACACTTAATATTCAGGACTATTTGATGTTATCAGGCATTCGGGTACTTTGGGTTTTTGAGCTTCATACACAATCATCAGGAAAGATAAATGTGCATTAGGTGGTTGTATCATTTAATCTTTGGAACTCTATTTGTGTATTCGGGCTCTTGAGCTTTATTCTAAGAGACGGGCTGCATCTATTCAACTACTCGGGGGAAGTGGTCTCTTGACACCTTTTGGAGTGGATTGCGTCAGACTTCAGTGGAATGAAATTTGAGAAGAGTTATTTATGTGTGGGATGATACGTTGATGTTCTTCTATTGGATGATATAATCTCGAACGATGAATCACGGTGATTATTCTTAAAAGGAGCAGCAAGTTCGATGATAATGGTGTGCTTCTTTGTGCACCTGGCTAAGAAAAGCTTGAAAGAAAGCTTTGAATGCTTCAGCTAAAGGATTTTCGGTTTGGGGAAGCTGCCAAAGTCTCTCTTTCTCAAAGCGCATGTTCTTTCTTCTATTCGGAGCCTCTGAAGCTTTGGTGGTGGAAGTTTAAGAGATGACGAATTCTATCTTCTACGACGTGCTGCTCGATATCCTTATCTCGGTACTCGTATCATCATCCTCTTAAACTATATCATCTATCCAATCTTTGTAAATATTTATCAAAAACAAAATAGAAAATTTTAAAACCAACAAAAACCCATAAAAAATTACAAAATTTGAAAAAGACAAAAATATTATTTTTCAAAAACATGTCTTCTGGTATCGATAACATCTGCGGTCTTAGAAATGTCATTCAATAATGGCACGGGACCATAGATGAAGTTCAAGCAGGAGGTGTAAATATTCTTTTCCAAAACATGTCTCAAAAATATGGCTTGCAGTTACTTCATACTGTAACCCGTGCTTAAAACTATGGCTTGCTATTATTTCCGATAGCAACCCGTTCTTCAAGGAAGGAAAGTGCTGCGCTAAACAAATTTTCAAAATTTTCGTGCACTTATCCTAAAACATAATGAGGAAAGTATGTCGAAGGACTACTGTTCCTACTCAAATATTTTTCCGTCTAAAATTCTTCAGAAAAATATTTGTTGTTTTCAAAAATGGTGGTAATGAGTTGCTTGAGAAATCAATCAGAATCAGAGTTTTTATAATAATTGAAAACTCAATCAATGACTTTAGCGCTTTTAAACTTTTCAGTAAAATAAGTCATTGATTGAGGGGGAGAATGTTTTCAAATTTACATCATCTAACGGGCTTTCTTAATTATCCTATATGCTTAATTAAAAATGATGTTAACCTATGTTGAAGGACTAGGTGCCCAGGATATGATTTTTAGGATTAGATGATTAGAGTTTGATGAATACATTATTCCCATGCCTTATATGATCTGATTAATATGTTGAATTGACTTTTATTAGTCGATTGCTGTTTGGGTGATGTCGACCACCATATATATGTATGTGTGTACACTAACATATGCAGGTATCATGGTTAAAAAAAATGTTCCCGATCCGGATCCCATAAATTAAGATGATTGGATGCCGAAAGGAAAGGGTAACTATATCTTGGGTTGACAAATGAAGAAACAGAGCTTAATTGGACTTCTATGGAGAGTTGGCATGGAAAAATGCAACGTAAGAGGTCTCACTGCATCAGCAGATGGTTTTCTTCATCAGCAAATGAAGAAACGGAGCTTAATTTGACCTCGGTTGGCATTAAAATGCAACGTACGAAGTTTCACCGCATCGTGACGGTTTTTCTTCAAGCCCTACAGCAACAACATAAGCTTCTCAACCACCTAACGTATCTTTGTGCAGGAAATTTGATACCATTTTTTAAACAATTTTCAAATAATATTGTTTTGAAAAATGGAAAAATATTGGTTTTGAAAATAAACTGGACTAAATTTTGAAAATCACCGGACTTCATTTTATCAAAACTATAAGTTACTCAATCATCGACTACGGTCATCGATTGAGGGGGAGAGTGATTTAAAATATATTATTTTCAAACAATATTTCTTCATAAAAGTCCGGATTGTACAAAATAAAGTGGTGATCTAAAGATTTAATGTTATGTCATGGTATGATTTTCTTTAATAATCAAAGATCTTACAAAATGAAATTTTTTCCGTTCTTGTTTGATTGTGAAATTGTTTTATTTTACTTAAAATATCTCTTAAAACAACCATACCTGACACTAACAATCTTTAATGTCTTAAATTGGTCTTTATCAATCATTTTTAAAAATTAAATCTTGCCACGTCTTTCCCCTAAAATTTTTAAATGATTTAAATCAATTGGGATCACAAATCTCAAAAGGTTTGAAAGTTTTGATCAGGGGAGAGATCGGGATTTAAATCTCAAATCTGTTTAAATAGAATTGGTTTTAAGTCCTTTAAAGGCACTCCTGCCCTCCATGTGCCAAAACGATTTCAAATATACAATGCACATGTTGAGGGGGAGCATTTATCCAAAAACTAGATGAGTATTTAAACCTGGCCACATATTCTCCCATGTTTTCCAAACCTTATTAAATCACTTGGGATCCAAAATCTCAAAGGGTTTGATATTTTTGATCGGGGGAGAATTTGTGATTTAATAATGAAATTTGATAAAAGGTGATCGTTTTTTATTCAAGTGTGCATGCTGCTCTCCCATATGTGCTAAACGCTTTCGAATCTCGAAGCATATATTGAGGGGGAGCATTTCATAATAAAATAAACTATCAAGGTACAAAGATTTCTATGTTTCAATACAAAGTACCTTGATTGATTTTCTAATGGTTTCTTAATGGTTTGTGTGATCATGGATGTGCTTCAAAAGAACTCTTTCCTCTATGTGATAAAATCGTTTCAAATATCCTATGCACATATTGAGGGGGAGAATTTACCAAAGAAAATCAAATGGCTTTTCCTAAGGAAATTGTGATCAAAGAATATATTTCTAAGAACTCTTGCTTCCATGTGCTAAATAATTTCAAAATCATATGCACATGTTGAGGGGGAGCATTTCTAAATGATCAAAACAATTAAGGTACAAAATGCTTTGATATTATATCACAAGTACCTTGATTGATTTTCCGAATGATTTTTCAAATGGTTTCAAGAAGGAAAGAATAATACCAAAAGACCGACCAATTTACTTTATGCATGGTGTTATAAGGATGGTTAGGTTAGGTATTTGTTCCCACGATCCGCCAGAACCAGAGGGATCTACCCAGGGACAATCCACTAGAAAGTGTAGAGTCCTTTGGTATGATGAAAAAAGGAGAAAAAGTGATAAATGGGAAGAGTGCGGACTGAGACAGAGCTAGTACTGGAATAAACCCAACAAGGTTCTAGTTATGAAGTCTCGGTAAGCACTGAAGGGGTCGAAGAATGAAAAAGAATTGAATATGAAAAAGGGTGAAAAGAAATAGCCCTCCAATAATTCAACCTTAGGGCAGAAACCGGGTTCAATTCATATGCTACTAGTGGTTACTAAGGTAACACTGGTATTGAAGACAAGACGTCATGGACCCAGTGACGCACTGCACTAAACTTCCCAAGCTACTCAAGTTCCTTTTAAAAGGGCTTGTTTCATTCTCACGGGGAACCTACATAATCTATCGACTTTCTTTTAGAGATTGTTGATATTGAAGAAGGAGACCCTCTCCCTAGTCTCCGGCATAGGAACCAAATGTGCACAATTGAGTCTAGAGTCAAGAGATCATCCACAAAATCTCATTAGGACACTAAATTAATAAAGACTTGCTGTTTCACACAATGTGGAAAGTAAGAATATATATTAAGAGTCCTACGCATTATCCTTGTGGTATTGCCAGAACATCCGAGTGATATATTAAATATATTCACGATGAAGATGGAAATCCTTCTAGAGCCAACATCAAACAAGCTCTTGGTGGGTGACATGTGAGATCTTTTCTAAAGATCAAACTTGTGACAACTGGATAGAAACGATGGGGCGATTCACTCTTGAATCAAACTTGGTCCAGGAAATGAATTGACGAATACTTTTGGAAAAACCGTTCGATGTGCAAATCTTCTTTTCTCTAGCACATCCAATGTGTATTCATATTTCAAATTCAAAAAGTATATCTGATTGAAAAAATACTTTTGGAAAAACCATTCGATGTGCAAATTTCTTCTTTTCTCTAGCACATCGAATGTGTACTCTTTTCCAATACAAAAGGTATTTTGATTGAAAATTGATCTTTCTCATAAAACCTTAGTCGTATTGCAAAACTCTTTCTTTTAAGAAATACGCGATTGTTTTTCAAATCAATTTTTCATCAATCAGTGAATCTCAATTCGCTGGTTCACTCACTCCGTGTTGTCTTCTTTGAGACGTTCCGTTTTGAGAACGGCTAGAACAGCTGTGAAACCCTGTCAAGGAGATTCTTCGGAATTATACCTGATCACAGGCAGTACTTGTATTGATCAACGGGGAACCGTGGGTCGTGTACCTCAATTCAACGAAAGTGATCAAAGACACTTTCGTGTGTTTTATTGCTAACTGTTGTTTGCAGGTACATTTGGACGGTTGCAGCTGATCAGAATTGAGGAGTCAATCCAAAGCTGCATGCTCACAGCATCCACACTTAATTAAAGAAAACATGACAAGTGCTTATCTACATAACCTGGCTCTGATAGCTGCAAATATCATGAACCAGTAAAGCTTCCACTACTCTAATGAAAAGATGTCATGATCCAGAAAGTGTGAGCATGTCGGTCCAAAAGTCACAACATCACATGATGGCAACACAATAAAGGGTGATCCAGAGATTTACTATGGCTGATGATCTTAATGAAAGCTCGAAGATCATCAAAGATGTGTATCAGACCAAAGACCTCCACTTAAAGTACAAAGTATGCGGACTTTGAAGAATCGCTACTAAAGCACAAAGATTGCAGAATTGAAGAATTGAAGTATACTAGCTCAAGAACAAAGACAAAGAAAGAATGCTAGGAAGCAAAATGTATTTCATGGGGTGACCTCCCTTAGGGGGAGACTGTTAGGAATTGGAAATTCCATGTTAGTAGCTTAGGTTAGTTTATTGTATCACCGTTGAGGAAGGACGGGTCTTTACCCACTGTATACCTGATCCACATGCCGTCAGGAGGTCGTGTAGTCTTGTAACTATAAATACCCCTTCCATCCTTGGAAGGGGTGTGGCTTGGAATCTAACCTTTCATATTTTGTTAATCAACTCTCTACCAAGAACATTATCCCTCTACTTTCTCTCTCTAAAATGTCTAACATGTATTTCCATCATCAAAGACCACCCGAATCATCATAACACAATAATATGAAAGGGGTGTGGCTTACGATGTTACATGGCCCAACACCACCAAGGAAGGTGATGGTTGTCTCTTCTTGGTTCGAAGCCACAAGAGTGGCTACATGAGCCAAATATCCTTACGTCATGTCGGTTTAAAAGATATAAACTAGCACTAAGTGATACGTTCGGATTCGAGTATTGGGGTACACTTGATTTTGTACCGCCTCCGTCGAAGTCTGTCAACCCACAAAGATTGTGGAGTTTCGTTAGCTGAGCCGGGTCATGAATGTAAGTAGGTTGAAACCTTGCGGGTAAGTGTGTTGTTAAATCCTATGTTCGTCGGGTCCTTCTACCAAACCATATAGCCTGGTGTCGCTAGCTGGGAAATGGATGGGTCAAAAATCGAGTTGAGATAAAAGATATTGGGAAAATAAGGCTTTGAGCCACAGCCTTCACTAGCACATATGGTGCGTTAATTAGTGATAACCCAATGTAACGTGCATGCACATTATAAAAAGATTAAGAGCATATTAGTATATAAAATAAATCTATAAAATAATGGTCCCTCGTGTGATGTCAATCGCATACTAAATCCATTCCGCGATACGATTCTCGACTCGTTCGCCATATATGTTCTCGACGCATCATGCGTTGTTACTTATACCGTCGACACTACTAAAAGTTCAAGTCGTAAAACCAATAATGAGAACATAAGCGTAGAACTAAATTGGTAACATAATTGTCTAAATAAAATGAGTCTTTTATATAAATGGATATATAAATCGGATAGTTTATAATAAAAGTGTACCATTTTTTTTACTCCACTAAACCAACCAATAAAATATTGAAGTATAATTTAAAAAGCATTAAACCTTGTATCTAATTTTTGTTGTGTAAAAAAAACAAAAAAGGGAAAATTTACAAAACTTTGACGTTAGCCACCACATATAAATAGCAACCTAGTTACGGGCCATGCTCAATTTTCGACAAAGATATATAATTTAACTTATTTTAGAGATTTATTTATTAACTTTCACATATTGAGTCTTCTAAAAACAAATATATTTAAATTTAATTAAACTTTGAGTACCTTTATTGTAACCAAAAATAGTGTCCTAAAAATATACATAAGCCCATATGTACATACCGTATCAATAATAATGGCATAGGTTGTTATCGCTTAGTGCTACAAATGATCATTTTCGTGCGTCGACTTTCGTTCCCCATCGGATCGAAGGCTCATTTGTCTTTGATATAGTCTCTATTCCATGATTCTCATCCGTCTTGGATATAGTTTCCTATTCAATATTCCGTACCTCCAAGGAGCCAATACTTGCTAATATTTCGAAAACCATTATAAAACTTAACCTTGTCACACAAGCAACATAGGTTTAACCATTTCCAAATTTTTTAACGTAATTATACGTCACTAAGCTTTAAATGGGAAATAATAAACAAAATTTTGCCCAACTTACTTAGGTCGCGTGTCGGTGCGGTGCCTCAACATACATTGATTTCCACATTCGGACTACTAATTGCCGAGGTGAGTTTCATAGCCCTTACTTTTACCTGTTTTCATAACTGTTTTGGGGGGGAATACATGCTCGTTTAAACTAAATGCTTATTTTACCTGAACAAGTGAATTGTTTACTCAAACTTTGCTGATTGACTAAATGTATTATGTGTTTACTTGCCAATTACTTGATTACTTAAATGCATTCTAGTGTAAAGTTAATGCTTGCCTTTACATATGAACACAAGTACTTGAAAGCGTTATGCTGCATGATGAGTGAACTGGTCACCTGACCGATTGAACTGGTGGCATTTCTTATGTACATACATGACCAAATGAATGGGTCACATTGCCGAGTGAACTGGTAACATGACCGAGTGAACTGGTCACATAATGAAATGAATTAAAAACTAAATCTTGTGGTCCATAGAAACTTTTACAAATTAAAATCTATGAACTCACCAACCTAGTGTTGACACTTTTTAGCATGTATTTTCAGGTTTTAAAGTGATAGTTTATCTTTGGAGGCGTAAGGCAAAGGAATGGCATGGTCATAGAAGACTCTAATTTAAGTATTGGGACCACATTTTGATAATGGGCCATTTTCCGCACTAATCAATAATGTAAACATTGTTTTCAAGAATGAATAAAAGTTTATTTATAAAAATCAGTTATTCTATGCTTATGTTGTGATATCGATTTAGTAGCACTCCAATACTTATGTGCTTCCGCTGAGCCATTTTGGGTGTGTTACAGATTGGTATCTGAGCCTAGGTTATAGTGAACTGGGTATTTTTTAAATCCTAGACTATAACCACTTTTACAAAAACTTAACCCTATGACCGACACTTGCCTGCCTGCCAAGCCTATCGCCTTAATTACTGTTTCTCTTTACATAACTAGATACTGCACTCTACCATTTGATAATTTATATTCTACTTACACTATAAGTATTTCTACCGTACTTGTCACAACTTACCTTTTTCCCCTACGTAATTCCACTACCCAACCCCGAGTCTGAACGCTAGCCAGTTCTTTTGAAACACCTATTTTACCGTTATTTAGAAATCCACCAATTCATTTGATTACAACCTCAACCTACCACATTAAAATATACCCGCTCGAAACACCTACTCCTAGAGCACATCACTACTAAGTCTCACTATTCCTTCATTATCTAGAAGGGACATGTCATTGGGAGGCAAGACCTAGTCCCTGCAGTCATGTAATGACTATTAATCTATGACAAGTGTAATTATTGATTCAATCATTTCTCTCCTTTCATGGCGAATTCTACTCGCGCATTCTGTCTGATTGTACCTTCGTCTAATACTATCTTTCTATTTAAAAATCTCGATTGTCATCATGACACAGATAAATGGCACCAAAGAGAAAGTCAGCTGCAGTTAAGCATGGACAAACTACTGATGCTCCTGCACCAGCTAGAGTTATACGCTGCCGAACTGGTAACACCACTACTCCACTTGGGGCTGAAGCAAGCCCACCAGTTATGAATCAAGCCATGCTGGACCAGTTAGTCGACGAACGAGTGAAAGCAGCACTGGCCACAACAAATCATTCATCTACTCATGCTGGAACCTCAAGAAAAACAACTGACAACCGAGGTTGCACATGTCAGGAGTTTCGCAAAACCATGACGGGAGGTTTTGGAGGAACCGAGGGAGCAGTTGGTCTGACCAGATGGATTGAGAAACTGGAAACTGTGTTTCACATCTGTAATTGTGAGGACGAGGCTAGAGTTAAGTATGCATCGTTCACCTTCATGGATGTTGCCTTAACATGGAGGAACAACTATCTGAAGTCTGCAGGCATGGATGTCGCCTACGCAATGCCATGGGAAAACTTCAAGGAAATGGTGCTCAAAAAGTATTGCCCCGCAACGAAGTTAAGAAGCTGGAGGTCGAGTTTTGGAACCTAAAGGTGCAAGGAACCAACATGGCTGCATACAACCAACGCTTTCAAGAGTTGTCCTTACTGTGCCCGGAGATGGTCCAAACTGAAACTCGCTTACTGGAAAGATACATTGGGGGATTACCCTCATCCATCAAGGGTAATGTCACCACCTCCAGGGCTGCTGACCTCCATGAGGCAATGGAAGTGGCCAACAGGCTAATGGACCAAATAATTGAGGATACCCCCGAGGAGGTGGTGGATAACAAAAGGAAATGGGATAATTACTCTGGAAAAGACAAAAACAACCAGAACAAACAACAAGAGGTTGTCAAAGTCTATACTGCTGGTTCTGGAGAGAAAAAAGGTTATGCTGGAACTTTACCCAAGTGCAACAAGTGTCACTTTCACCACAACGGACCTTGCCCCATTCAGTGTGGGAACTGCCGAAAGATCGGACACCAAGCCAAAGAGTGCAAGGCCCCCACCCTTATGATGGATCAGAATCTCATAGTAACATGCTATGAGTGTGGAGTGATAGGGCACTTCAGGAGTGAATGCCCAAAGCTGAAGAATCAGAATGAAGGAAGAACTCGTGGGAACGCATATGCGTTGGGAGTGGGAGAAGTTCGCCAGGACCTCATCGACGTCACGGGTGATAACAATGTTTAAGTGGAGAGAGTTCCCTACTTTGCATAATAAGACCTAAGTCTAGACCCTTGGATTGTACTTCTTTGAGTATTTATACTCCCTTAAGATTTTTTTTTCATTTATTTCGATGCATTGTGAGAATCTTCATATAATGAATTCCCTATCATTTTCTGTCAAGGCATTATGGTGATTTCTTTGAGTTGTGCTCTATTGTACAAACAATCTTTGAAATTTTCCTGCAACCTACTCTGCCATCGTCTTATATACGATTGTACCCCTTCATAAACTATTTTGACTATACCAAGCATGGCATCATCACTCCTCAATTATACATAGCCTGATCACCTATGTATAATTCAGGAAGGATCCGGCTATGATAGGAATAGTCACCCCAAAAATTTTGTACTTCAAAGTAAACACTTCGTCCAAGTTCAATTGTTTCCTCAAAGAGGTCATGAGAGCATAAATATCCACATCTTTTCCCAACTTCAGCAAGTAACTCTAACTGAAAGCCGAGGACGACTTTTCTTTTAAGACGGGGGGCTGTGACACACGGTAATTTTTCACCTATTATTAATTAGCAAATGATAATTTTTTATTGCTAAGCATATTTAATTAAGCACACATTAGCTTGCATAGCCAATTTGAGTAGTTAACTCGCACGTTATAGCTTATTGTATAACCTTTGCATTCATAATCTGATCATAAATTTGTGAATTTATAATTTAATATAAATTTCTAATGATAAATTTATATAACGAGAGGTTATCTCGTTACTATCAAAACCCCAACACCGCTGCGTACCGACACTACAGTAAGGGCAAAATAAACATATAGTAAATTCACAGAATAGAAAAATTCGTCCTATAGTAAATTTGGACAGAGCATGTTCAGAAACATCATCTCGCAAATTTATCACCAAGCCAAAATGATATGATTACAGTTGGCTCAGTTAGACGCGAGGAACAAAAATATAATAAATTTTCACTTAATATTATCAAAACCTAAAAATTTCTATCCACCTTTTTCTTTTGCATGTTCTGCCTCTCCTCGTTCCCTACCACGCCTCAAAGTCAACTAATAGCACCTCCCATCAAAAACCTAACTAGAGTTATGACCCTAAAAGCAGAAATCATAAACATAGATCTTCAGCCTCCTGCTTTCTCTCACGCCCCCTCCATGACTCACCAATTATAGCAAGCTTCGATCCATCAACATCACCCATCTCCTCTCTCTCTCATGGTCACAGTCCCAAGGTAAGGCTGGAAGAAGACACTAGATGGTGATGTTTGCCAAAAAGGGTGCCTCCATGGTTTCAAGGTCAAGAAGTGTCACACCCCCAATTTACCTGTTTTGCAGCGGAATTGAATACCTTGGGGAGGACTGTCATAGCATCAAAGTTACAGTTATATCGAACGACCTAAAGTGTCGTTTAGAAAACACATCGTTTGATTTAATAAAACAATCAGAGTTTACAAAGTATAGGTCCCAAATGAAAATCAACTTGTGCGGAAATAAGTGTGTTACAATTCAAACGATGTTTTTAAAATGTATAAATCCCATGTGAGACGCGTCGTCACCACGACTCTATGATATGTCCATATGCATGCCATGAAGTGAATGCCTTAGATACCTGAGATAAAACATGCTAAAAAGTGTCAACACAAAGGTTGGTGAGTTCATAGAGTTTGGTTAACAAGTAAAGCCTTAAAAGAGTGTTCATGTAATAAAGGCAAGTTTTTGGTCATATATAATAGTTCGCAAAGCAAAGGCATCGTAAATCCACTCAGTTCCAAGTCCCGCCCATACAAAACTTGCAACCTGTGTGTTTACAACCCACTGCTAAAAATAGTATGTCAATCATGAATGCATGTATCATAGTAGTAAAAAGTATATGTGTCACCACAAGGGTCTTCCAACACTCGTGTTGGGATGTTTGTAAATTAATAGCCTTCCAACAACTTAATTTGGAGCCACTAATTCTTGTATGTAGCCAACTGAACCTCTTGACGAGTCTAACTTGTTTGTTGTGTTGCATTGAATAACAGATTATATTCACCCCAGGTCGCGTCATCAAGGACACAAGGGTGGGGGCGTCAGCCCGATAGTACTATCAATTCCTCTCTGCCGGCTCCGAGCAGGACTAACCAGTTGCTAAAGTTTGTATGTTGATGCATAATTGAAAACTAGTTTAGCACATTAAGGCACATATCGCAATAAACCACACATAATGTCCAAAGTGTATAAGAAGTATATTGTAACACAATTGTATAAATGGTTTGAGTATTCGCAAGAGTGAAACAAGTATTTAAGCATGTATCTCCCCCAAACAGTTTGTAAGAATTTAAACGAGTAAAAGTGGGGTACGAACTCACAGTAGTATGTAAAAGTTTAAAGCACTTGTGAAAGTAAATGAAAATAGTTTGAGCATGTATCTCCCCCAAAAGTAATTGAAAATGTATAAAAGTAGGGGCTATGAAAACTCACAGTAATATGTAAAAGTTTAAAATATTTGTGATAGTAAAAACAAGTAGTTGAGCATGTATCTCCCCCAAAGAGTTTGTAAGACAAATAAGTAATAGAAAGTGGGGCTACGAACTCACCTGGTGTGATTGATATGCTAACAAAATGAAGTGCAAGAAAATGAGGCTCGGAAACTATCCGCGACCTAAAATGAATGATATGATATGTGATGAGTTATGATGTAATGTTATGCATGCATTTCGTATGTTATTTATACCACTTGTGAATTTTGAAAAATAATACTCTTCGTCGAAAAATACACTTTTGACGTCTTGACCATCCAAAAATCACTTTACAAGTATTTACGTCAAAATGTCATCCTACAATAGTTTTATAATGATTTATAGTGAAATTTATCACTTTTCGTCGTAAAACAATGTCGTCGGAAATTTCATGAAATTAACAAAAATGGCTTCGAAAAACTAGTCGTAAAATGGTGTACGTCGATCGTTAGGAAACGAATTCGACGGTTTTGGAAAGTTGTATCAAAATCTAGAAGTTTCAGTTCAGGAGTTTTTAACATAGAGGTCTCGAACATAAAGATAATAAAGGTTAATGATGGTGATTTTGTCGAATTGTGGTTCAAAAAGTGAGTTTCGGCCAAGTTTAAGCATTCGTAAATAATCTATTACAACTCCACTATACAAACGGTTGATCGTTTTAGAAAATATGCTTGGTGATATTGATTTTATTAGAAGACATTTCGTACCAAAAAGTTCCACATCCTTGTTAAAAACAGCCCTCAACATGGTCGTTTTAGTTACCGTAACACTTGTCTCGTAAAAATAATATAGTTTTTCTGAAAAAAATAATAGTTACGGCAATTTTATGAAAACGTGCATATCTTTGTCGTTTCAAATCCGTTTTCTACGTATTATACGTCCTTAGCTTCGTATCAAAGTATACTAATATATTTTTGATAAGTCGAAATAATTTGTAAAGCTTAGGACTCATTTTTGATTCGAATAAAGTAATAATAGTATGCTGAAATTTCAGAAAAATATATATTTCGTCGTCAAACTTGTAAAATCCATAACTTCTTCGTTATAACTCCGTTTTAATCCGTTCAAGCGGCCACGGATTCGTTTTAAAGTATATTTTCTAAATATCAAGACCAAAATTTCGTGTCAACTGTCGGATTTTCCAGAAAACAAAATAAGGACAGACCACTTTTTATACTTGTCGAAAATAGTGTTTCTCGTACTAAACCTATTCCAATCCCTTCAAATCAACTCCAAAGCTAATCTAATCCTACCATACACCTTCTTAGGGTGTCATGGGTTCCTAATCATCATCAAGACCAAAATATAACAAGGGAATAATTATAGGATGACTTTATATATATAAACTCTAAAATCAATGTAAAAATGGTATAAATAAACACAAGTCTTGCATGTTTTTGCTCAAAAATGATGAGATGAGTATGAAATGAATATGTAAGATGAAAAATAAATATGAGATGCTTACAAGTGATATGATGAGGTGCAAAGAACAAGGTTAGCCTAAACACCCTAGGTTTTTATTTCAAAACCTAAACAAGGGTGTATACTAGATTGTGATAAACTTGATTAGAAAATTTTTTGTGATGATCTCCTTCTACCCTTGGTTTGGCCGGTTCTAGAGAGAAAAAGAAGGGAAGAGAGTTTGCTTTTTCATTTGATAATGAATGTGTTGTTTAATAATATGTATGTATAAGATAGATATTTTGCAAGACAAGATCCTAAAATCTAGGGAAGTTGATGGATTTTGGCTAGTTTATTCAAGAGTTGGTGACTCTTGTTTATAATATAAGGGTTATAATTTGTAAGTAAAATGGTGTAAGTTAAATAAGTATAAGTAAAGGTAACTTGTCTACATTTGTGAATTTAGGGTAGTGTTGTCTAAAAATAAACTTTAATGGATCAAAGTAAAGTATATTAAGATCATATAAATTGTAAAAATATAATTCTTGTAAAATTTGAGTGATATAGTAATTATCGTGTAGTTTTTAAGAAAAGCGTCGTAATAATATAAATATAACGATTTATATACAAAATAAATTTAAAACACTAGGTAAACTCAAAATATTGTTTTTATAAACTAATGTAAGTATAAAAATATGTCGGGATCATTTTTGAAAGTAATGGATTAAATGTTCAAAATAATAACTCACGCGATAACGTTTATTTAATATGAAAATTTACGCGTTAAATGTGAAATGAAATGTCATGAATGGATTAACATGATGCAAATGATGTTAATGAAATGTAGACTAAACTTAGTCCATATGAAATGTTCGTGATGATATGATCATGAATTCGCCGCTAAACCATAAAGGTTACGCGAATTTGGAACACGCAAACCTAGTTTACGATAAATGATGAAATTGTGAAGCATGAATTGTTTTGAGAAATGACCAAAAATTGAGAATTGTGACATTCTTCCCATGTCAGAGGAATCACGTCCTCGTGATTCAATCGATGATACTATGATTCGAACCTCGACAAGGGTTCTAAAAGTTTATGCTTGTGTATGCTCTATATGATTATGTCAATGCTCATGCATATGAGTTACTCGCCCCACAAGATACGTTCCTGTGCTATCGTGAGCAATTCCCATCCTAAATACATGCTTTCTTATGATTAGGCTCGATGAGACAAGCTTTCCCATTCTCAAGCAAAATTTTTTTTTTAAAAGACTTTTGGTAACCGATTTTTGCTTAATCCCACAACTCATCAAACAAGAACTGTCATACGATTAGGCTAAATCGGTTTAGGTAACGACTTGTTTCTAGCTCGATCTTTGCAACTCATCAAACAAGAACTGTCACTCGGATCAAACTGGAAACAAGTGGTTTGAAGAAAATTTTTTGAAAATTTGGCTTGATTACGGAATTGCTTACACATATGAGACTACTACTCCCTTCATTGCATGATTCTTCCTGAATTAGACATAGGTGATCAGGCTATGTATAATTTAGGAGTAACTATGCAATGCTTGGACTAATCGACTCATATGATGTTTGGTGTTGAGTCATAAGTCCGCATGTATAAAGAATGTGCACTTATAATGATATGATGAGATGCTATGATGATGTGGTTATAGTCTAGGGTCAATGATGCAACCTAGTTCTCTATAACCGATGCTCTGATACCAATCTGTCACACCCCCAATTTACCTGTTTTGCAGCGGAATTGAATACCTTGGGGAGGACTGTCATAGCATCAAAGTTACAGTTATATCGAACGACCTAAAGTGTCGTTTAGAAAACACATCGTTTGATTTAATAAAACAATCAGAGTTTACAAAGTATAGGTCCCAAATGAAAATCAACTTGTGCGGAAATAAGTGTGTTACAATTCAAACGATGTTTTTAAAATGTATAAATCCCATGTGAGACGCGTCGTCACCACGACTCTATGATATGTCCATATGCATGCCATGAAGTGAATGCCTTAGATACCTGAGATAAAACATGCTAAAAAGTGTCAACACAAAGGTTGGTGAGTTCATAGAGTTTGGTTAACAAGTAAAGCCTTAAAAGAGTGTTCATGTAATAAAGGCAAGTTTTTGGTCATATATAATAGTTCGCAAAGCAAAGGCATCGTAAATCCACTCAGTTCCAAGTCCCGCCCATACAAAACTTGCAACCTGTGTGTTTACAACCCACTGCTAAAAATAGTATGTCAATCATGAATGCATGTATCATAGTAGTAAAAGTATATGTGTCACCACAAGGGTCTTCCAACACTCGTGTTGGGATGTTTGTAAATTAATAGCCTTCCAACAACTTAATTTGGAGCCACTAATTCTTGTATGTAGCCAACTGAACCTCTTGACGAGTCTAACTTGTTTGTTGTGTTGCATTGAATAACAGATTATATTCACCCCAGGTCGCGTCATCAAGGACACAAGGGTGGGGGCGTCAGCCCGATAGTACTATCAATACCTCTCTGCCGGCTCCCGCAGGAGTTAACCAGTTGCTAAAGTTTGTATGTTGATGCATAATTGAAAACTAGTTTAGCACATTAAGGCACATATCGCAATAAACCACACATAATGTCCAAAGTGTATAAGAAGTATATTGTAACACAATTGTATAAATGGTTTGAGTATTCGCAAGAGTGAAACAAGTATTTAAGCATGTATCTCCCCCAAACAGTTTGTAAGAATTTAAACGAGTAAAAGTGGGGTACGAACTCACAGTAGTATGTAAAAGTTTAAAGCACTTGTGAAAGTAAATGAAAATAGTTTGAGCATGTATCTCCCCCAAAAGTAATTGAAAATGTATAAAAGTAGGGGCTATGAAAACTCACAGTAATATGTAAAAGTTTAAAATATTTGTGATAGTAAAAACAAGTAGTTGAGCATGTATCTCCCCCAAAGAGTTTGTAAGACAAATACGTAATAGAAAGTGGGCTACGAACTCACCTGGTGTGATTGATATGCTAACAAAATGAAGTGCAGGAAAATGAGGCTCGGAAACTATCCGCGACCTAAAATGAATGATATGATATGTGATGAGTTATGATGTAATGTTATGCATGCATTTCGTATGTTATTTATACCACTTGTGAATTTTGAAAAATAATACTCTTCGTCGAAAAATACACTTTTGACGTCTTGACCATCCAAAAATCACTTTACAAGTATTTACGTCAAAATGTCATCCTACAATAGTTTTATAATGATTTATAGTGAAATTTATCACTTTTCGTCGTAAAACAATGTCGTCGGAAATTTCATGAAATTAACAAAAATGGCTTCGAAAAACTAGTCGTAAAATGGTGTATGTCGATCGTTAGGAAACGAATTCGACGGTTTTGGAAAGTTGTATCAAAATCTAGAAGTTTCAGTTCAGGAGTTTTTGACATAGAGGTCTCGAACATAAAGATAATAAAGGTTAATGATGGTGATTTTGTCGAATTGTGGTTCAAAAAGTGAGTTTCGGCCAAGTTTAAGCATTCGTAAATAATCTATTACAACTCCGCTATACAAACGGTTGATCGTTTTAGAAAATATGCTTGGTGATATTGATTTTATTAGAAGACATTTCGTACCAAAAAGTTCCACATCCTTGTTAAAAACAGCCCTCAACATGGTCGTTTTAGTTACCGTAACACTTGTCTCGTAAAAATAATATAGTTTTTCTGAAAATAATAGTTACGGCAATTTTATGAAAACGTGCATATCTTTGTCGTTTCAAATCCGTTTTCTACGTATTATACGTCCTTAGCTTCGTATCAAAGTATACTAATATATTTTTGATAAGTCGAAATAATTTGTAAAGCTTAGGACTCGTTTTTGATTCGAATAAAGTAATAATAGTATGCTGAAATTTCAGAAAAATATATATTTCGTCGTCAAACTTGTAAAATCCATAACTTCTTCGTTATAACTCCGTTTTAATCCGTTCAAGCGGCCACGGATTCGTTTTAAAGTATATTTTCTAAATATCAAGACCAAAATTTCGTGTCAACTGTCGGATTTTCCAGAAAACAAAATAAGGACAGACCA
The DNA here is from genome assembly GCA_910596185.1 of Chrysanthemum makinoi. Classification (NCBI taxonomy): domain Eukaryota; kingdom Viridiplantae; phylum Streptophyta; class Magnoliopsida; order Asterales; family Asteraceae; genus Chrysanthemum; species Chrysanthemum makinoi. Next base: position 24,031,272 of record OU343224.1, on the reverse strand, counting down.
CTTTTTATACTTGTCGAAAATAGTGTTTCGTACTAAACCTATTCCAATCCCTTCAAATCAACTCCAAAGCTAATCTAATCCTACCATACACCTTCTTAGGGTGTCATGGGTTCCTAATCATCATCAAGACCAAAATATAACAAGGGAATAATTATAGGATGACTTTATATATATAAACTCTAAAATCAATGTAAAATGGTATAAATAAACACAAGTCTTGCATGTTTTTGCTCAAAAATGATGAGATGAGTATGAAATGAATATGTAAGATGAAAAATAAATATGAGATGCTTACAAGTGATATGATGAGGTGCAAAGAACAAGGTTAGCCTAAACACCCTAGGTTTTTATTTCAAAACCTAAACAAGGGTGTATACTAGATTGTGATAAACTTGATTAGAAAATTTTTTGTGATGATCTCCTTCTACCCTTGGTTTGGCCGGTTCTAGAGAGAAAAAGAAGGGAAGAGAGTTAACTTTTTCATTTGATAATGAATGTGTTGTTTAATAATATGTATGTATAAGATAGATATTTTGCAAGACAAGATCCTAAAATCTAGGGAAGTTGATGGATTTTGGCTAGTTTATTCAAGAGTTGGTGACTCTTGTTTATAATATAAGGGTTATAATTTGTAAGTAAAATGGTGTAAGTTAAATAAGTATAAGTAAAGGTAACTTGTCTACATTTGTGAATTTAGGGTAGTGTTGTCTAAAAATAAACTTTAATGGATCAAAGTAAAGTATATTAAGATCATATAAATTGTAAAAATATAATTCTTGTAAAATTTGAGTGATATAGTAATTATCGTGTAGTTTTTAAGAAAAGCGTCGTAATAATATAAATATAACGATTTATATACAAAATAAATTTAAAACACTAGGTAAACGCAAAAATATTGTTTTATAAACTAATGTAAGTATAAAAATATGTCGGGATCATTTTTGAAAGTAATGGATTAAATGTTCAAAATAATAACTCACGCGATAACGTTTATTTAATATGAAAATTTACGCGTTAAATGTGAAATGAAATGTCATGAATGGATTAACATGATGCAAATGATGTTAATGAAATGTAGACTAAACTTAGTCCATATGAAATGTTCGTGATGATATGATCATGAATTCGCCGCTAAACCATAAAGGTTACGCGAATTTGGAACACGCAAAGCTAGTTTACGATAAATGATGAAATTGTGAAGCATGAATTGTTTTGAGAAATGACCAAAAATTGAGAATTGTGACAAGAAGGAAGAGTCAAAACTATCCCTAATTTCTTCTTTATGAGTCCGAGCGCTTCAGGGTCACACACCCACCCACTCACAAAAATCACTCACAAGATTATCTTCAATCCAAGCTTTGGGCAAAGAAGTGAAGCTCGTAGGATCGGATTTGGATTCGAATAAGTGGGATTTATTCTGCTCGCGGGGGTGTGCATCTCCTTCCTGAATTGTATCTTCAATCCCTTGTAAGGAATCACAAATTATTATCATTGATTTGTCAAATTTATGTTTAATGTAAAGATATTGAGTTTCGATAATTATGTATCGGTTCATTATTTTTACTTTCGCCAATCGCATATAATGCTCTGTGATGGAAAATGTTAAGTGTTGTTGGTGAACTTGTATGACAAGTGAATAAAATCTGGAATAGAAATCTTAGGACCAATTAGGAATTTCTCATGTCGGGCGACTTAATTTTGGTTAGTCGCTTATGTCGATTTCGGTCGAAGCTCATTGAGTTACTGTGATTGAGGTCTCCTGTCGTCCCTTTCCTCTCGAGTACGCTCTAGATCTAGTTGCTTGTTAGTTCCAGCTTTGTTCTAAAACACTCATCACCGTGTTCCCAGCTGATTCATACGGATGGTATAAGATAGGTTGTTTGCATTATTCTGGTCATGGGTTACAACTCGTATAAACATTAAATGAAATGGTCGAGAGTTTTGTTGGTTTCATTCCGTCAAAAAGAGGTTTATTTTGAGTAATATGTAGTCGTCCAAAATTATATTTGATGCCACTACTGGGACAGTGGGTGGCGTTACTCTTTTAATCGCTCTCTAACCTCATCTTTCCCCCATCTGGACACGTGAACAACTTTACCTTAAACTGTTGCACCTAGTGAATTTGAGTTAAAAGTTTATTGGGTGGTTGGTTTAAGAAACATGGTTAGAACAATCTCCTAACAGTGGAAGTGTTGTCTTTTGGTTTGGTTGGTGTTCCACCTTGACTCCTTGGTTAACGAGACACCACACGAAAGGGTATGACCTCGTTTGAGTATCTTGGCCCAATACCACCCAAGGAAGGTGATGGTTGTCTCTTCTTGGTTCGATACCACAAGAGTGGCTACATGAGCCAAATATCCTTACGTCATGTCGGTTTAAAAGATATAAACTAGCACTAAGTGATATGTTCGGATTCGAGTATTGGGGTACACTTGATTTTGTACCGCCTCCGTCGAAGTCTGTCAGCCCACAAAGATTGTGGAGTTTCGTTAGCTGAGTCGGGCCATGAATGTAAGTGGGTTGAAACCTTGCGGGTAAGTGCGTTGTTAAATCCTATGTTCCCCAGGTCCTTCTACCAAACCATATAGTCTGGTGTCGCTAGCTGGGAAATGGATGGGTCAAAAATCCAGTTGAGATAAAAGATATGGGGAAAATAAGGCTTTGAGCCACAACCTTCACTAGCACATATGGTGCGTTAATTAGTGATAACCCAATGTAACGTGCTTGCACATTATAAAAAGATTAAGAGCATATTATTATATTAAATAAATCTATAAAATAATGGTCCCTCATGTGATGTCAATCGCATACTAAATCCATTCCGCGATACGATTCTCGACTCGTTCGCCATATATGTTCTCGACGCATCATGCGTTGTTACTTATACCGTCGACACTACTAAAAGTTCAAGTCGCGAAACCAATAATGAGAACATAAGCGTAGAACTAAATTTGGTAACATAATTGTCTAAATAAAATGAGTCTTTTATAGAAGGATAAATAAATCGGATAGTTTATAATAAAAGTGTACCATTTTTTTTACTCCACTAAACCAACCAATAAAATATTGAAGTATAATTTAAAAAGCATCAAACCTTGTATCTAATTTTTGTTATGTAAAAAAACTAAAAAGGGAAAATTAACAAAACTTTGACGTTAGCCACCACATATAAATAGCAACCTAGTTACAGGCAATGCTCAATTTTCGACAAAGATATATAATTTAACTTATTTTAGAGATTTATTTATTAACTTTCACATATTGAGTCTTCTAAAAACAAATATATTTAAATTTAATTAAACTTTGAGTACCTTTATTGTAACCTAAAATGGTGTCCTGAAAATATACATAAGCCCATATGTACATACCGTATCAATAATAATGGCATAGGTTGTTATCGCTTAGTGCTACAAATGATCATTTTCGTGCGTCGACTTTCGTTCCCCATCGGATCGAAGGCTCATTTGTCTTTTATATAGTCTCTATTCCATGATTCTCATCCGTCTTGGATATAGTTTCCTATTCAATATTTCTTACCTCCAAGGAGCCAATACTTGCTAATATTTCGAAAACCATTATAAAACTTAACCTTGTCACACAAGCAACATAGGTTTAACCATTTCCAAATTTTTTAACGTAATTATACGTCACTAAGCTTTAAATGGGAATAATAAACAAAATTTTGCCCTACTTACTTAGGTCGCGTGTCGGTGCGGTGCCTCAACATACATTGATTTCCACATTCGGACTACTAATTGCCGAGGTGAGTTTCATAGCCCTTACTTTTACCTGTTTTCATAACTGTTTTGGGGGAGAATACATGCTCGTTTAAACTAAATGCTTATTTTACCTGAACAAGCGAATTGTTTACTCAAAATATGCTGATTGACTAAATGTATTATGTGTTTACTTGCCAATTACTTGATTACTTAAATGCATTCTAGTGTAAAGTTAATGCTTGCCTTTACATATGAACACAAGTACTTGAAACTGTTATGCCTGCATGACTGAGTGAACTGGTCACCTGACCGATTGAACTGGTGGCATTTCTTATGTACATACATGACCAAATGAATGGGTCACATTGCCGAGTGAACTGGTAACATGACCGAGTGAACTGGTCACATAATGAAATGAATTAAAAACTAAATCTTGTGGTCCATAGAAACTTTTACAAATTAAAATCTATGAACTCACCAACCTAGTGTTGACACTTTTTAGCATGTATTTTCAGGTTTTAAGGTGATAGTTTATCTTTGGAGGCGCAAGGCAAAGGCATGGCATGGTCATAGACGACTCTAATTTATGTATTGGGATCACATTTTGATAATGGGTCATTTTCCGCACTAATCAATAATGTAAACATTGTTTTCAATAATGAATAAAAGTTTATTTATAAAAATCATTTGTTTTATGCTTATGTTGTGATATCGATTTATTAGCACCCCAATACTTGTGTGCTTCCGCTGAGCCATTTTGGGGGTGTTACACCGTCCCTCAGGACGGTTCTGTTTTTGTCCTGATGTGGTGAAATGTTTTTCGGGTGAAGGTGCTATCTTCTTGAGCGAGAAAAATGGGTGTTGGAGATTTCAAATTCAAATATATATATTTTTTTATTAAACATTTATTTATAATTACAAAAATAATTTGTATAATTTATTTTAGTAAAAAGATTTTTGTCACATTTATAAAAATGTGAGTTTTAAGAACAAAAATATTTCTTTTGTCACTTAACAAGTTTGATATGTTTGTACATACCGTATATGATATTATGTCGAAATGGACTTTTACGATTAAAAACTTGTTTACATATATTTTTACGTAATGTGTTTTTACATTTTGTGATTATCAAAACATACGGAGATTGAAAAATATAAATAACGTTTTTGACATTTTTTGTATTAAAAAGTGTTATTAATTTGGAGGAAATTGAAAGTAGGATTATAAACAGTAGTGTGCAAAGGATTTGAATGATTTTCGGTTTTGATCGTAAGATTCTGATTGATAATAGTTTTGATTTGGATTTGAGATTCAATTGATTTCGTTTATGTCTTGGTGTTTTTGGAGAAAAATATTTTGTTAAATGTTTTTGATGTTCAGGTTTTTTGACATTAAAATATAAATAAAAATTTAAGTGAAAAATAAAAAAAGTTGAAAATAAAGATATTTTAATCAATTTACTTTTGCAAATGATGAAATTAAACATCTCATGAAGACGATTTTTGCAATTTACTTAAGCGGCCCATTTATTACACGAGTTAGTTTTCGCAGAAGTAAATATACTTTGACAAATAAAATAATAGATGATGTTAAGCGCACTATTACATGTCAAATAAAAAGACCACACGTGGAGTTGGATTTTGAGTAATTCATGCTACATGATATTATATATGGGGCTAATTATGCAAACACACATTTTGCTTAAGTTGTCATAACTTTCTAAGAAAAAATTGGGGTATTTTCAAAATAGACTTTTAAACTTACGATTTTTTTACTTTTCATCTAAGCTTGACACGTGTCCTTCGGAATTTGTGTACCAAATTATTGTTTCTGACTTTTACAGCTATGATAGTACAACGACCGAATCTCAGCGACTTTTTTAAAAACGTTGCGAAATTTCTTTTTTGTCCGTTTGTAAAAAAAGTCAAAGTTACTAAAATATTTTTTTATAGCTTTAGTTCTTTCCCAAGGCTGAGCGACTTAAGCGAAATAATTTAAGCGACTTATTTACTGTACCTTTTTAACAGTACTTTTACACTTTTTAAAATTTTTACCCTCTTTTTGAATTTTTACCCACACACACTAACACTCAATAACCAGAAAAACACAATTCAAAATTGTGAAACCCTAAATCAACCCCTAATTATTCAGTCAATTAAACTCCCAAATGGCTTACATTCCCCAATATTTTGATGCTAAGGTAACGGTTCGTTCCCAGGTTAAGTTGCTTTCGGATATTAAGTCTAAATTGTTAAGCAATCCAAATCGAATGAGGTTGTTTAGGGCAACAATTTTTGGGCCATGGTTAGATATTCCTGACCTAGGTAAAGGCAATCATATGATGAATTTCGTTTTACAACACCAGGTATATCTCGACAAACTGCTTGATTCTTGTCCCCCCATTTTATACAAAATTGGGAATAATGTATTGAAATTCGGTCGGCGAGAGTTTCTATTGATGACCGGATTTCGTTTCGGTCGATTGCCTCCCCTTGTAGAAATTGATCGCAGTCCTTTTGGTTTGCGTGTCTTTCCTGATTTTTTTTAAGAAAGGTAACTGTAAAAGGTAATGAGCTTTTAGATTTATTTGGGAATGACACACAATTTTCAAAGTTACCAGATGAGGATGCGGTAAGGGTATGTCTGTTGCTAGTCGCTGAGGTCGTGTTCATAGGTCGTGGACCTTGGTACATCGTTGACAATCATTTGTTGCAATTAGTTGAGGATTTTGGGGCATGGAATGCATATCCATGGGGAGAGTTCTTGTGGAGGCGTTTTTACAAAAAATTAGCCAATGTGGTACCCCGTCATTACAATGCTCACTACAAAGAGAAATTGCAAGAAAACCCAACTAAAATTGCAACATATAATCTTTCTGGCTTTATCTTGGCTTTTAAGGTTAGATGTGTAAACATTTATGAAAATCTCAGTTTTTGTTTACTATTTGTGGATACAAATTTGTTATACTTATTTTCATTGTACAATGCTTTTATTGTTTTCCTTCACTTTAGATATGGATTCTTGAGAGTTATCCCACAAGCAGTTCATGGTGGAACAAAGACCCGTCAAAGATACCACGTTGTCTTTGTTGGTCAAAGGGTAAAACATTTTCCAAACGCCATTATGGCAAAATTTTTGGTCCTGTAAGCATTTCCATTCGTTGTATTTGTCAAATAAGTTACGACTTCGTTATATTTGATTTTTACTTTATAATTGTTTGTTTACTAGGGTTCTATTCCAGTATTGGATCTTGTTCCAACAAATTCGGAAATGTTACAACCATGGTTTGCACCTAGTAATGCTTATTTTAGCGAGTTGGATAGTCTAGAAGATCAATTACCTGCCGATGATCCCACTAATAAGGTAAGTTGCCCATTTTGTATCATTTATTTTTCATCCGTATCAACTACGTCGTTCGTGCGACTATTCACGTTGACAATTTACCAATGCACATTCTGTTTCGATCTTGCTTTGTAGGTACATGAAGATCGTTTGATAACTGATACAGATGTGGCCTTAGTTGATAAAGATGTGGCCTTAGCTGATAATGATGTGCCAGTAACTGATGAAGATCAAAGTTCCAATACTCTAGACATGCATGCCGAGGTTGACGATATTAAAAATAGACTTGCCGTTGTAGAGGAAGCTCTAAAGATACAACCCAGAGCCAATGTGGAGGTCCTTAATGATATTAAAAATAGACTTGCCGTTGTTGAGGAAGCTCTAAAGATACAACGTCCAAAGGTGAACATGCTCGTTACATTCATTTTTAATCTACATCATTTAGATAGCAATATTTATTGGTTGTTCACCAACTAATGGATTATATACATACATTATTCAGGATCAATTGCAAATAAGGCAATGTGTTGATGAAAATTTGGCTTCCAAAGATGCCATGGTAATTTCCTTTTATATTTGTTAATCATTTAGGTCTCGTTTCTTTAGTAGTCTAATTGATTGTATATTTTAAATTTCAGACTTCAACTCATATGCACGACAAATCGGATGAGGATTGTTTTGGCCAAAATGACATGGAAATTCAGAATTCAAGTCCAATTCATAATGAAACCTGGAATGGTAGTCCTAGTTTGTTTGATCTTCATTCTCATGATGTTCATTTTTCTGATTATAAAAAGGTTATGTTCCTTTTAATAGTACTTTTTTATTTTATCGTTAGTTTGTTACATACCTAAATCAGTATTCTTAACTACTGAGACCTTAAGCCCGAACTGATCAATCTTGGACAAATCGAAGTTGTGTTAATTTTAAAACGAACAAGGTGGGCTTAATTATATAGACCCTGCCGCTTATCCATCAGCTATGTCTCATATTGCGGATTTTTGTCGTCAAGACGAACCATTGCATTTAGTTGATCACATTCTAGATGATGATCCCAGTCATTTGAATTTACCTAATTTGAATGACAAATTTTCTCAATCGGCTGTTGAAGTACGTATATATTAATTCCACCTGCACTATCTATAGATGTTTGCTAGATTTGGTCGTCTATATAGTTGTTTTTTTCTTGTATAATTACAGGGCAAACCGCTGGAGCTAGATGAACAGATGGAGCTAGATGATGATTTCTCTGTTTATGGACCTTCGGAATTCCAGGATAAACAGCTGGAGTTACATGAACAAAATGCTGCTGAAAACAAGGAAGATGGCGAAAAACCAAGTGAGGTAGTGGTAAGTGTTGATGATAAACCCGGACAGGCGGTTCAAGCTACTGAGATAAATGCTCATGATTCCGATGTTACTGTGAAAGTAAGTGAAGGTGCGTCTAATGTTGATGATAAATCTGGTGATGATAAACCCGGACAGGCAGTTCAAGCTACTGAGATAAATGCTCATGATTACGATGTTACTGTGAAAGTAAGTGCAGGTGCGTCTAATGTTGATAATAAATCTGGTGATGATAAACCCGGAGAGGCGGTTCAAGCTACTGAGATACATGCTCATGATTCCGATGTTCTTGTGAAAGTAAGTGAAGGTGCGTCTAATGTTGATGATAAATCTGGTGATGATAAATCTCTAAAGGGCGTTCAAGGTAATGAAAATGACATTGTTGATTGCACTGCTGCTGATCAACACTCTCATGATCGTGAGAAAGTAGGTGAAGTAGGTTTAAATGTGGATGATAAATCTATGGAGGGCGTTCAAGTTAATGAAAATGACATTGTTGATTGCAACGCTGCTGATGAACACTCTCATGATCGTGAGACAGTAAGTGAGGCAGTGTTAAATGTTGCTCAGAAATATGTAGATGGGGTTCAGAAAGTAAGTGAAGCAGTGTCTCAACTGGCAGGGATGGGGGATGAGCATATGAATCATCTTGGATAGATGGTTATTCATAATGAAGCATACAATGTTGACGGCCACGTTAATGAGAAAGTAAGCGGGGTTGAGTTAGTGGTTGCAAAGGAGTTGTCAACCAAGGCGGTATTAGACAAAATTGATAATGAAGCTGTGAAAGCAAGACAAGCCATGTTTCATAATTCTGAAGGACAAGCCAATAAGCCTTTGACTACAGCTTCTGAGGTACAGATACATTATTTATTAAAGTTACCACATGTAGTTCAAAAGTTTGATGTTATTTCAATGATGAATTTTTTTTGTATAGGATGTTTTCATGCGTGTTAAAAGGAAGAAAAATGCAAGTAAGTTCAGACAATCACCTTATAATGGCCCAGCAATAAAGAAAACTAGAAAGGCCAAAGTTACCAAAGAGAGTAATGCCAAAATTACCCAAGAGAGTACTCCTGTTTTGAAAGAAGATGTTGACTCAAAAAGGACAAAGCAGGTAGGCAAGTGTTTGCAGGACCCATACGTGAACCTCCCTCCCACGACTCCACAGTTGCTGAAATGACGTTCCAAAAGACTGAGAAAAGATATTAATCCCCCACGTGGTGAAGATAATCAGTTGGAACCATGGGTAGAGGTATATCAGAACTACTATTACAAACAGACATCTTAAAGACATATACATTAATATGGTTGTTTGAACTAATTTTTCAGGATCTGTCACGTCCTGAAGGTTGCCATATTAACAAGATTACTAAACCAGCGTGTATGGATATGTTTTTAAAAAAAAATTAAGTCATCGCATAACTTTCCTTGGGGTCATGGCGACATCGTTGTTCATCGAAAATTTTGGTTGGCTTTGTTGGGGTATGGAAGGGGCAATAAAAAAGGATGGCTTGGAGATGAGGTACTTAACAGATATTTAATTTCCATACAAAATTTAATTTTTATTTGAATTATTTTAACGGTATGTATCTTATAAAAAAAATTTGCAGCATCTGGATCTTTGGGTTGATCTAATGTGGCAGTTCAGGCCGGGCAATGCCGATTGGGCTATGGCTGGACCATTTTTCTCGTCTTCTATCCTTGATGGGTCTATGCGTGCCTACTACGCCACTGGTCAACGCTATCCATTGCCATGGTCTAGTGTCGAGAAGGTTTGTATATAAAGACCATACTTTCGTCTAGATACTTGCGTAAATGTATACATGCTCAAAATGTGATGAATTACGAAAAAGTTTATTTGTTCACATTTAGGTATACTTTCCTGTGAACGTACCCGACTGCCACTGGTTTCTCGCCGAGTTACAAATTCGTACCGGAGTTATAACAATTTATGACTCACTAGGTACGCCAGAACCTGAGACGAGAGAAGATATATTAAAAATGAGGATCACTTTTGAGAGATTGCTACCACAGTATCTAAACTTGTGTAAAGTTCTTCAAGCCAAATCAATATCTGTTTTTGATTATAAGATCACATTTCGAGTTGCGGATGATGTCCCTATACAAGCCAATGCATACGGTGATTGTGGAGTTTGGGTATGTATTTTTTTTCACAGGCTGGGTAACAACTTAAGCATCAAGGTTGATGATCCTCTTCAAGTTGCTTTGGCGTATCGAGAGCATATGGTGGAGTACTTTTGGAAGTATAAGGTGGTTGTTCATACAAGTGATGAATAAAGATGCATTTCATCTCTTTGTGTATGGCTTGTATGTGGGTTTAGACTTTTGTTGTTGAACCAAATTTAACCACAAACTGTATGTCTGTGTAGGACATCAAAAGACAACTTCTTATGCATGTGGTAGTGCAACTTGGTATATTCCTAACAGCTATGTAGTCTTTCTTTAAGCCCTTGTTTCTGTATATACGTGTTGTGATACTGTTGATTTGCAACAAACATTTTTTTGTAAATTGTTAAAATGTTTGTTTTTTTACAAACATCCATTTCATTTGAAAAAATGACTACAAACAATCTTATTGCTAAAACACCATAACATACATATTACATAACACTTATTTCTAAATAGATTACCATAACCAAACTACAACACTGAAGAGAACAATCAAACTGAAAACCAACACAACTTTGTCATGAACTTGCACTCTTGACTTGATAAAAGTCAACTCATCCAACATTTTCATGATATCATTGTTTGAAACCTCAATAACTTCATCCGAGACTGAACGCTTTCCCGTCTTCATTAAATTTTTCTTTTCCTCATGTTCCTTGTAAAACAAATCTTTGTAATACTGACTTGGTAGTTCCGGATCTAGGAACCCATAGAAGTTACATTTGGTATCTTTGTCCTAAAAAGAAGATTTGTTAAATTCACATATTCAACCTAACAAGTAAAATAAGTATAATGCATAATAATATTACATAAATTGGACAGGCCTTGAATCTTCTACCAGGATGAGTCCGGGTCCAATAGGTTTGCACTTCCACCTGTAATGGTTTTGGACATTCGCAGTGTGTAGCATTGATGTAGTATTCCAATAGCTTTCGATTGGATCTGGAAGTAGAGGCAGAGGAGGGAGCCATTGTTTTATTTCACCCAATGAGTAAACTTGACGCATTTCTAGTAGAGTGACATCAAATTTGGCGGGAAATATACTTTGTTAATGAGCGGGTAATGAATATTATGGAGGGAAAAGTTTAAGCGAATTTTATATTGAGCGACTAAAATGTCCTCTTTTCAGCGATTTTTTTTGGGTTTATTGGTTTGTACAATCCCAGAACACAAATCCCATAAAAATGACTTCGGCTAATTCCCTAAAATTCAAAGTTTATTTGGATTTTGAGAGATCAATTCGTGGAGTTTTACTTCCAGTTGACATCACCTACCTACATCTGATTACCTATCTCACTAACAAATATCAGATTAAAGATAAGATCATCAGTTTATACTACATGTCCGCTTCAACCAAAATTGATGTAAGTGACGATGATGATGTTTCTTTCTTCGTTCATGAAATATGCTGTAAGCAGAACGTGATCCAGACACTATACATCAAACTTATCGAGAAATCTTCCGAGGTAAAGCCGTCTACTTCTTCTAAGCCTCTTGATATTGATCTTAATGTTCCTTTGTTGCCTCAAGAATCTGATTTTCAAACACCAAAAGTTGAAGATCATAATAACGAGGGTGCAGGCGCAAACGTTAATGTAGATGTGCAGCCTAGTTGGCAGAAAACCACATTTCTAAATATCCCTGATTCACCCAGTTCACCTTATCCCATAATTAAAAATTTAATTAACCATAAACACCCTGTATTATCTAAATTAAAGGTGGGTAGTCGGTTTGATGATAAGCAAGCATGCATTTATGCAATAGGAATAAAAGCGTTGGTTGATATGTTTGAGTATAAAGTTACTACCTCATGTAAGAAAAGGTACAGTGTAGCTTGTTTTAAAGAAGGTTGCAACTGGTACATTAACGAACGAAAAAGTGTTGTTAACCGATACTTCTATGTTACTTCCATTAACGACTGTCATACATGTTCCAGAACAAAAATTCATCCTAATCATCGAAATGCTACCCGAAAATTAGTGGGTCACATACTTGTTGATAAATTGAGGAATTGCAAAAGGGTCTATATGGGTTCGGACATAAAAAAAGATTTTAATGTTGATTGGAAAGTAGACATTTCTTACCACCGAGCTTGGGGTGGGAGAACCATTGCATTAAAGTTGTTGAACGGTTGTCCTAGGGAGTCTTTTGAGCAGTTGCCGCATTACTGCTATAACTTAAAGTTTCAAAATGAGGGGACAGTAAAACACATTGAGACAGATGAGACAGATCGGTTTAAGATGGTATTCATTGGTTTCGGTGTTGCTGTAAGTTTTTCATAAATTCTATTATCTTTTATTTCTAATTAATACCTACAATATTATGTAAATATTATTAATTAAGCAATTTTTGATTGATTTAAAATAGATTCGGAGCTTCTTACGTTTTATGCGACCATTGCTAATCATTGATGCCGCACATCTTAAAGGGAGATACCTTGGTACGAATCTGGTTGTTGTTGGGATTGACGGCAACAACCAGATTATACCTATTGCAATTGGTGTTTCTCAAGGTGAGACCAATGAATCATGGACCTGGTTTTTGAGCAAACTTAAAGAATGCATTGGTGAAGTAAAAGATTTGGCCATCATCTCTGACAGACATCCGGCAATTGCACATGCACGTAGTACCGTTTTTACCAACGCGTTTCATGGTTTTTGTTGTCGTCATTAAATGATGAGCTACAATTTGAAAACTAGAAAGTGGAAGGCTATATATTGGAGGACATGCAAAGCTTACACAGAGCAGGAGTTTGATGCTTCAATTTCTGAGATTCAATCATTAAAACCTGATGTGTATAAAAAACTAAAAGAAGAAGATGGATTTGATAAATGGTCGCGTGCTTACTGCCCTGCAAACAGGTACAATTACATGACCTCAAATAGTGCAGAATCAGTAAACTCTGTAACCAAAGATGTTAGGAAGGTTCCAATAACCCAGCTAATGGAGTACTACCGAAGGCTTCTACAAAAATGGTATTTTGAACGTTGAGCAAAATACAAAGGTAACTTAAAAAAACTGTATATTATAATTGGTTTATCACATATTTGGCACATCGCTCGGAAATGTATTATTATTTTTTTATTTCAGATGCTCCAACGGATGAACTTACCGAATGGGCAAATGCAAAAGTAAACAATAGAATGGCAAAGAGTGCTAATTGGGATGTTAACGGAATTGAGATGCACAAGATTTACCAAGTTACTGATCCGAAACATGTTCATATTGTTGACTTTGACAACAGAGAATGCACTTGCCGCAAATGGCAGCTATCTGGTCTACCGTGTGGTCACGTTTATGTTGTGTCTAGAGTTGAACGGATGACTGACACTAGCAGTTGGGCGATGGATTGGTTTAAGAAAACGTCACTAAAAAATACATACGAAGCAAGGGTTTATCCTCTAAAAGATGTATCCTTGTGGCGTACTCCTGATGACTTGCAAACCGTAAAACCACCTGCTATGGATAAGCGGCAACCTGGAAGACCCAAAGAAAAAACATGTATCCGATCACAGGGGAAGAGCCGAAAGCAAAACCTGTGGCGGTGTGGAAAGGCAGACACACAAGACAGTCATGTACTCAACCGTTGATGACAAGCAAGGCAAGTGTGTTTCTATACTTTATTTCAATGTATATAATTTTGTATGTAATAACTGATATGGTTGTTTGAACTAATGTCACATCTCAGAAACGTAAAAGAAACTCACAATCGTGCACCCCTACAACTAATGAAGAAGCAGTGGAACAAGAACGACACGGAGGGCAGAGGACGCGTGTAGAGGTCGAACAGGGAGAAGCAACTGCTCAGTCAAACAACGATTTTGTATGGAAATGTGAATCATCTACTCCTGAAAACAATGTTCCTAATAACATTCAGTCACAACCTGTGACGTTAAATGTTGTTCATTTGGACGATTTATAGTTGTGGCTTTCAAATTGAACTTTAACACAATGGAAGCACAACTTATCAGTCATCTAGGATTTTCAATGTTTGTTACTTGAATAATAATAGCTACAGGAGTGGCTTGCTTTTATTTTTTTATTTTATTTTATTTATTTTTTATTTATTTTTTTTACTTTGTGAGAATGTTCTTCATTATTGAGGCATCATTTGTTTTCCTTCTTTTTTGGATGTTACTTTGTGACAATGTTATACAATCAACTGTTGAACATGTGCATATTTTTTGTTCTTTTCTATAAAAACATATAGGAGTCAGGCATATAGTGTAACGTCAATGGTATGCATGTGACTATTTATTTACCTTTCAATTTGTCTATTTAAGAGCAAACTTGCAAGTATATTTTCACACAACATCATTCCATAAATAAGTAAGCAAAAACAATGTCAGGTCTGCCTAAATGTGATGAGATAAGAGCCGCTAACACTAACAAACTGGACAGACATGATGATTTACTACTTCGTACCACGCAATCGAAGATGTTCAATTGGCAAGAAAGGTGAACACCCTAACTCAAGAATTGGCTAGACTTAATCGTGAAAGGACTGCCGTTATTCAAGAGATGACAATTGTGCGAAAGAAGGTGCCACAAAAAATTGTTGAGTTTCTGAAGCAGGAGCAAGCCCTTAGTGAACATAAAGTGATGCAAATGAATATCTTGGCAAAGACTGGAGCTGAGTGCTCGAAACAAGAATTTATTTATTCATAAGCTTGAGGGTACGTTGCAGCTATAAGCACTGTGAGATATGCGAAGTACTAAGTGTTATATCGTATGTGATCTCCTAGTAACTAAGAGTACTATATGCCCCTAGTAAGTACTTAGTGTTATAATGTATCTGATTTCCAAGTACTTAGTGTTATATCGTACGTGCTTTTCTAGTAACATACTTTATTCAATAAAGTTTCCTAGTAAGTAGGAGTTAAATACATTTTATTTACTCACCTTTTTTCTTGTCTTCAATAGTTGGATGGTCTTCAATATTCTGTCTTTTCATCATATCCAGGGTATCCTCTCCAATCTATGGGATTTTAATTTAAAATGAGATAGCGAAAATAACAAAAATGAACAATCGAAGACATTAACATAACATTGTTAAAGTATCGTATGACCTTTTTGCATCCATTTCTTGGTTTAATTACCTCTGGCAGTGGTTCCTTGTATGTCTGCAATCTTCTCTATCTTTTGAAACAGTGGATCAATTATAGGATGTGTCTCCTTTGTTCCTCTTAAAGTGAGTTTAGCTTCCAGCATTTGTCTTGCCACATTCTTTGATAAAGGATAATCCCTATCAACAAACATGAAAAACCTTTCCTTTTTTTTAGTTTTTACAGCATGAACCTTGCAGTATGAGAACAATAGCCATTCAACCACCTCACAATCATACCAATATTCAAGCATCAAGATCAGTTCAAACATGTTCTTTTATAGCACCATACAAACTTAGCTAACTCTCCATTTGGACCTAACTTCCCATATCTGAACTTCATTACTTTCCACAACTGGTCCAAATCACTCTTAGTCAAACAATCCAGTAAGATCCCAAATTTGAAATAAGTAGATTTGCATCCATCACCTCTTGTTATCTCAACTACTTCTCTACCCCTTTCTATAACAATCTGCCAATCCATAATAGGATGAACTGATTTTAAAGGAATAGGATTAATAGGTTCAGGATTAGGATTATCAGTCTCCTTAAAATATTGTTTAGTTCTTTCTTTCTTTTTCAACTCTTCATCCACCTTTTGTCTTTTAAAACTGGATCCCTTCTTTAACCATTCTGCCTCTTTCTCAGAATCCATAGGATTGTAATCATCATTAACCTTCATACACATCAGACAAAGCTCCTTAATCCTCTCAAATGAACATTTACTTAGATTTTCATTAATATGTATGCCTGAATTCTTGACAATCTTCATCATAGCATTTCTCATCTCGCTCTTTGTAGGAGGTTTCTTTCTTTTGACTTGCTGCCTCTCTTTGCTGATCCTTGTTGCCCATTCACCCAAGATTCTTGCTCTTTGATTATTAGACAACAGTTCCCACTCTTGACGAGTGTACTTATTCTTAATATTATTAGAAGCTTCAAGATAGGATTGTGTATCCTCCCAATCATCTAACCATCTTTGACTAGCTTCCTCCTCTTCTAGCTTTTTCCTTTCTATTTCTGCTTTTTCTTCAGCTACAATTCTTGCACCAAAGTCATGATCATAAGCAATCTGCTCTTCTTTATTCTTAAACTTTATCTCAGGTTGAGCAATACCTTTTCCCTTTCCAATATCTGGTAGAGCCACCTTCTTCTTCAAAGGCTCACCAATAGTCAAACTTTTAGTCAAGGGTTTAGGTCTAGTTGGTTTAAGAAATATAGGAGCAGGTGCAATGGTAGGTATAGGGTTTGATGAACTTTTGCTTAAGTTTATCAGTGTACTGGCAGCCTCCTTCTCAACTTCTTTTGATTTAGGTGGTGAAACAGATGTAGTTGTGACAATTGTAGATGTGGTAGTAATAGCAGTGTGTGAGACTAAGATAACAGTGGGTGTGGTTACCTCAGTTGAAGTTGTAGCAGTGGGTTCTGAATAACTAGCAGTGGTTACAGAAACACTAGCAGTGGATGTGTCCTGCACCACCTCCTTCTCTTTAACTTCTACAACAGTGGGTGTGGTTACCTCTGTTGAAGTTGTAGCAGTGGGTTCTGAAAAACTAGCAAGTGGTTACAGAAACACTAGCAGTGGATGTGTCCTGCACCACCTCCTTCTCTTTAACTTCTACAACAGTGGGTGTGATTACCTCTGTTGAAGTTGTAGCAGTGGGTTCTGAAAAACTAGCAGTGGTTACAGAAACAATAGCAGTGGATGTGTCCTGCACCACCTCCTTCTCTATATCGTCTACTATAGTCTTCAAGGTTTCGAGTACAGCTTCATTCCCATCTTTATCAGATGTTGTAAACACACAGACCTTGACAGATCTTTAACACTCGTAGATCGTTAGTGTTGCCTATGTAATCATAAGCAAACTAATAGAAACTCTCTACAACTCGTATTCTTTAGCGGAATGTAAATACAAGCTCTAATAACTAAGAACACTTAGATCCTCTATGGATCTTTTATTAACTGAAACTCTATGTTTCTCTCAACTTTTTTTATTACATACTATCAAGTTCCTTTTATAGACAAGGAACCCTAAACTATTTCTACCCAAACGACTAAGCATGCAAGCATGCATTTAAACATTTGTTTCAACCCATACATGTTATGAGTAAACATTAAACAATATTGAGCAGTACAATAATACCCATGCTAACCTCGGGCAGTTCAAGAATAATGATGGGTTAGCATGTAATTAATAAAGCGCATGCAGATCCTAGTCAGCCTCCACTCTTCAGCAGAAACACGGCACGGCTTTTTATACTTCAGTAAAGAATCTCTTCTTCAGCAGATTCTGCATTTACTTCAGCCAGAATCCTTCCTGGAAATGACGGTAGAAATCCTACTTTGCATAATTCCCAACAATCCTCCCCTAAACTGGAATTTGACTTGGTTAAGTTCCAGTTTCCTGGATAGATCTTAGAGACTGCATTCTAGAGGATTGTTCTCAAATATCGGGCAAAGAACCCGAAACAATTTCATCTCTATGATGACACAACTTTGAAACACCGTGATCTTTGCAAAGCAACAAATGACATAATGTACATCAATACATATCAGTTTCAAACTATTCTCATCACATCCAGGTGTGTTAACACTTTGTGAGAGGTGAATCATTGAAAATAATGGATTTGATGTCTCTTTACCAATAGCCATCACTACTGAGTAGCCAAATGTTTAAGTTCAAAACTATGGTACATTGATAACCATCGATTTATTAGCAAATCAGCAACTATAAACGGATTTGATGTGTCTTTACCTGTAGCCGTTTGCTCAGGACTAGTCAATTCTTAGAATTGGTGAATTGATAACCAAATATGGATACAGTTACCTTTATCACAAGCCATATACTTGTGGGCTAGCCAATTCTTGGATTCCAAAAAGGAATATACCATGGTGAATTGATGACCATACAACTCTCAGCAATTAAGCATGGGTGGTTGCAGACCCTATGATTTTGAGCAAATCATTACAGCTATCAACAGATTTGATGTGTCTTTACCAAAGCTGTACCCTTTGGACTAGCCAACTCTTTGATATACACAAGGTATATCTGGTGAGTTAAAAACCATCAACTATATACAACAAACCTGCAAGAGAAAGAGAGTTTTTTTTTAACTAAGAAGAATCAAATAAAACAAAGAAAATAAACATCACAAAAGACTGTACATATAAACTACAAGTACATAGAAACTACAAAATCCTCCCCTGAGGCATATGCCTCCCCTGAGGCCTATGCCACCCCTTAAACTTTGCAGTTAAGGGTTAAGAGGAGAAAGATCCACCATTGTTCTTGGGTTTCCATTGAAATTTAGGCCCTTATTATTCCAAGAACAACCTGCTGAGGTCTTGACAGGAGTACCCCAAAATCCTTTCCCATTATTCATAGAGTCAACATATGCAGGCCAATAACCATGTTTAAAGTATGGGCTTGTAGGTAGCACATGAGGTCTATCAACTGATCTCCTCCAAGGAGAATCAGTATTATTAGCTTGTGGGACATATGATGGAATATTATTAACATTGGTCCATACTGGTCTAGACTTCTGCTGAATAGCACATACACCCAATCTTTGCTCATAGAAATCACAATCCTTAATTAAATGAAATTTACTTCCACATACAAAACATGTCTTCCTTTTGGAAGATTTATTCAACGAAGAAGATGTTCTATTACATGTAGAAGTACTTAAACGTAGAAACATTAAAGGAATTGTTTTTAATGAGACTTATTATGCAAAGATTTAAAGGACAAGTCTTCGGAGGAAACTGTCTTTGAAGTTGATTCCTCAAAGCTACCCTAGGAGGCTTGTAGATAGACTTGGGTGCAGGCTTGGGTGTAGGCTCAAGTGAGGGCTTGGGAAGGTCTGACTTATCACTTGAAACACAGCTGGCACAAGAAGTAGACCCTGATCCGATGAATTGTCACCAGAGCAAGAGACAAAGTCATTAGATGAAGCATCGGTAAGTCTTTTGACTTTTGCCATACTGATGATGTGATCCATCAAAGTCAACATGAATGGAGCCGTGTCAGTGGGCATGAATTCACCTCTAATAGGTCAGTGGGACATGCAAATCACCTTTTTAACAAAATGTTCTAAGCTGGTGTAGATTTACTCCCATCATTCCTAGCTTCCAATCCTACATACTTTTGAAAACCTAAACCTATTCCAGAGGTCATTGGTTGACTACTATAGATTTCTCTAGCTAGATTGTCACCTGATATTAACCATTGTATATGTCTAGCTACTTCACCGGCTAGTTTCTCTTTAAGCTCTAGGTTCTCGGCAATAGCATCAGCTTTTTTCTTTTAGGTCGTTTTAAGTTAATGTTTGCAATATCTAGATCAAATTGTAACCCCTTTATCTTTTCTTCATAAGCTATCTGATTCTTTTGAAACCAAACCTTTTGTCTTTCTAATGTTTTTAACGAAAGTTTATAAGCTTCATTATCAACATAGCATTCATTGTATTTAGGTCTCATAGTATCATAAGCACGTAAGTTCATTGTATCTTTCACTACAACCAAATATATAGTTGTGTGTACCTGAGAAAGTCCCATCAAGGCAAATTGATCATGCCTATCTTCTGAAGTACATCTGTCCAGCAATCCAAGCTTCTGTATCGGCGAGTTTCCTCATTCACGGGTTCATGTGCAGTCGGTTGACCTTTTCATCCAAGGTGACAAGAGCTGCGAAGTTCTAGCTTCCTTCGATTCTAGCGATAGGAATTGTAGTTAGCTCCTCTCCATTCTTCCTATCTTTGCATTCCGAGAAATGACCCATGGTGACAAGAGAAACTTGACCTTTCTCTGTCAAAATGAAGGATCCTTTCCCTTGAAGCCAAACTTTCTTCCGACTTCTCCTCAAACCTTTTGATATCTTGAAAGCACATGGCCACCTGCCATTTCAGTTTCATCTCCTCCATATCAAGTGGGTCCACACGCTCAAAATCTTCATAGACAAGATGCTCTTGAGTATCATATCGAGCAACAAATGAATGAAGAACATCCTCCAATATACTACCAGTTTTAGCTTGATGGTATGATGGAGTGGGACTGTAAGATGATGATGGTAAGAAAGTTGGACTAGGAGCATGTATCATCATATTGGGTAGAGATGTCCCAACAAGGTTGTATGACTAGAAGAGGATGCGGTAGGAGTTCGACATCGGGTTCAAGAGATTTGAGTTTGTAGTACAGCTCATCAAAAGTGAGTATGTCCAACCCACCTTTAGCCTTAAGGGCTATACTAACATGTAACCATGATGGAGGCAAAGATCGTAGGAACTTTGAATTGCAATCATCATTGTCGGGTTTTGCATTCAATTTGGTTTAGCTGACCCAAAATCTTATGAAACCCTGCCGTATCCCTTGTGGATACCCTCTTCTTCTGAGATATTGAACTCTTGAAAGTGTTATCTCAGCATGGACTTCCTCATTCTCCTGGATTCTTCATTGCCACGAACCTTGCTTTGGCGCCAATCCATATGTCCTTTGCATCAACCATGTGGTGAAAATCACCTAAGTGATCTTGAGAATAGCTTGAAGAAGGATGGTTCTTACTTTGTGCTTTCTCTTTGCTGGCTAGAATCTCTTCATCGCTTTGGGAGGAGCAATGGTAAATTTACCATCAAGATAGGATGATAGTCTTCTTGATTGTTCCATTCTTCACAATCTCCCAAAGATTCCAATCAATATGGAGATCCGTTTGCATCTTCATTGTCCACGATCATACTCTTCCTTCTTAGATGAAACTTAGCATTATTTGGAAAGACTAAGTTGTTGCATAGAGGTGGTGTTGTTGTTGTTGTTGGTGACTTGGATTCATTATCGATTCGGTTCAGCATGGTGAATGTATTTTTGGTTGTATGGAGGTGAGGTTAAATATGGTTTTTAGTATCGTAGAGACTTTCGAGAGGCTGAAACCACTTGTTGTAAACACACAGACCTTGACAGATCTTTAACACTCGTAGATCGTTAGTGTTGCCTATGTAATCATAAGCAAACTAATAGAAACTCTCTACAACTCGTATTCTTTAGCGGAATGTAAATACAAGCTCTAATAACTAAGAACACTTATATCCTCTATGGATCTTTTATTAACTGAAACTCTATGTTTCTCTCAACTTTTTTTTTATTACATACTATCAAGTTCCTTTAATAGACAAGGAACCCTAAACTATTTCTACCCAAACGACTAAGCATGCATTTAAACATTTGTTTCAACCCATACATGTTATAAGTAAACATTAAACAATATTGGCATTACAATAATACCCATGCTAACCTCAGGCAGTTCAAGAATAATGATGGGTTAGCATGCAATTAATAAAGCGCATGCGAGATCCTAGTCGACCTCCACTCTTGTGAAACAGCTTGACTTTTATACTTCGCCGAATCTCTTCTTGGCCAGATTCGCTTCTATCACCAGAATCCGGTAGAAATGACGGTAGAAATCCTACTTCGCATAATTCCCAACATCAGACACCACATATTGCCCTCCATGATCTACACTATCCACATCCTCATCCATATGCACAAAGCACAACCTCCCACGAATCAAATCCTTCATCCTCCCCTTTTTTGGTCCTCCAAAACCACATCTTGAGAGGAGCTCACCTTCTTATTCTACTTCCTAACTCTTCTAACAACACTAAGCCCATGTCTCCTAAATTTCTCCATCACAAACATCACATGCTTCAATTGTCTACGTATTCTCCATTTTGTACATTTAACCGTCAATTCATTTAATCGTTCAAGATTTTCATCCCTAACTTCGACTGTGTTAAGCTGGTCTGAGAGGTGGTTCATTGGAAAAGTCATCATATACGTGATCATTATCCGTCAATTCATGTTGATGTTCCAAGCTACCCTCATCACATTTGACTGTGTGGCTACCTGTGCGAGGGTGAATCCTTGGGTAAAGTAATCATAGCATCGTGGTTGGTGTCAGTGGTTACAGTTGTACTAGCAGTGGGTGCAACTAAGGTGGCAGTGAGGTTCAGTCAATTGGGGTTCAGTTACATCATCAAACTCACGAATGATAGGTAAATTAATCATATGAGGGAACAATGGAACAATTGGGATTGTTAAATTAGGATTTTGGTGTCTCATATGAGCAAAAACCTTAGGAAGCATATAATGCACCTCATACTTTGTATTATGTTCAACAGGTTATGCTATTTGGCTATCCACAATAAGTTGAACAAACCTAGGATACAAGTAATATTTACCTTTCTTCCTAATATTCTGCACAAACCCTTCAAAAATCATGCTAAACCAATTGAATTCCTCCGGATAGAAAAATTAAAGCGGTTGCAATTTTGGAGGGAAATTCATTAAACCATGGTCTTATTACTCTGGACACATCGGCAAGGTGTGAATTAAAAACTTCCATTGGGAAGAAAACATACATTTCAAAATTTTACCTGTCTCCTCTTCTTGTATAACCTAACCTTTCTAAACCTAGAAATATATCATTATCAGAAAGATTAACTAGTCCATTAGCATCATCGAACATCAAAGTACCTCTAATGACTTCCTCATCCACCAAAATCTCATTATCATCCACCATAGTCCTAAACACCTCTAATCCATCTATCTTGTATCTCAACATACCCCAAAAATCATGTATATAGTCTTTAAGAATTGTGTGCTCGATTAATGCAAAGTGAATTTTACTGTGGTTGATAAAATCAATCATGCCATGAAAACCATCTGATTGATTATTTTTGATTAAGTAAGCAACTCGGTTATGGGTGTTGGAATCTTGCGGACGGCATTGTGAGTTGTTATGGAATATGATGTGGGATTGTGAAATTAGCAGTTTGGAGTGGTTAGGGTTTATGTTGGAAACGTCAATTGGAAGTGATTTGAAGATCAATTAATTCAACTGCATTGATTTGGGGAAAAATACGTTTGCACCAAATTTACAAAATGACCCTTCAAGTATCCATTACCGGGGAACACGCTAGCGTGGATTTCAAACCACTAGCGGTGGTTTGATAGACTCTAGTATGGATACATCAAATTTACAAAACGGCCCCAAGTATACATTATTAGGAAAACCACTAGTAGTTGGTTGAAAACCACTAGGGTGGTTTGATAGACACTAGCGGGGTTTGATAGACCATAGCGCTGGATACATCAAATTTACAAAACGACCCCTCAAGTGATACATGCGGGAACACGCAAGCGTGGATTGAAAACCACTAGCAGGGGGTTTGATAGACGCTAGCGATGGATACATCAAATTTACAATACAGCCCCCAAGTATACATTATCAGGTCAACTCCAAGTCATTCATCCGGCCACCAAAGTCAACCACTTAATTTACTCCTCAACAACTTATACCTTCCCCACATTAATTTTCTGATTCCATCTTAACTTCTATTTAAGAACCTATAACTCACATACTACCCATATCACACATACCCCAATTATTAACCTCAAATTTACTCCTTCATCTTCATCACTGCACCACCTTCACCACCACTACATCATAGAGCCGCCTCCACCACCACTACATCACCGTGCGGGTATCGTTCACTACATCATAGAGCCGCCTCCTTACTTTCTTGGGTTTTTGTTATATAGTTGTAATCTTAACTGGGTATCTCTTATTTGGTTAATGCTTAATGGGTTTTTGTTTATGTTACACCGAATTGATTGAAAAGCTTAGGTATTGTGGTTTGTAAGAGATTATAATAACTTTCATATTGTTTATAAAAAAAACTTCATTAAACCTTAAACAACATTGATATCGGTTTCGATCTTATCTTGAGCAAAATATATTATATGCAATTGATTAGTTGTAGGAATATATGCTTTGCTTTTATACTTGTTGAAATTGATTAGGTGTCACGGGTGCCAATCCGAGGCCAAGGCAAGCGACTTGATCGAGGCCAAAAGGTAAGATAATGGATTTATTTTAAATAGCTTAGGGTTTTAGGTAATGAGAACTATCCAAGCACGTATCAAAAGACCCTTTAAACCATTAAGGTTGAGTTGGTCATTTTAACAATTAGGGTAGGAGGGTAGGATGGTGGATTTTGGGACATAAACCAAGTTCTTGGCAAGGTGTTGGGGTCCACCCCCTTTCATGTGTAAAAGCACTTTAACTAGGTTAATGAGATCATGGTGTGTTCATATGCTTGTGATACAAAAGATTTGATAGTGTTTAGGATGACTATTTGAGCAGTGTGTCTATGGTTGAGGGTTGGTGAAAACAAAAGAATGCTGTTAGTTTGTATAGTAAAAGTGCTATTATAACATTTCCCAACACCATTTCATTATCCTTTTTACAATGATCTTCCCAAAAACTCACCAACAATTCTCTCCTATATTATCAAACAACAAAATTGAAGTCAAAAGGCCATGACACGTGGCTATGCGATGGTTTACGACGAGGAGGTACACGGTTTCTTGGTCCGGTAGATACCGGAAAGTGTAAAGCCATTTCTTGCTACGGTATGTTATTGTTACCTGATGATGAGGGTTGAATCTTGAAGTGTAGAAAGGTGGTGCAAAAGGGTTTAGCTTGCTTTGAGATTGTTTAACTGCTGTTAGTTTGTATAGTAAAAGTGCTATTATAACATTTCCCAACACCATTTCATTATCCTTTTTATAATGATCTTCCCAAAAACTCACCAACAATTCTCTCCTATATTATCAAACAACAAAATTGTAGTCAAAAGGCCATGACCATTGGCTTCTCGATGGATTTCTGACGAGGAGGTACCACGGTTTCTTGGTCCGTAGATACCTGAGAAAAGTGTAAAGCCATTTTTGCTCGGTATGTTATTGTTACCTGATGATGAGGGTTGAATCTTGAAGTGTAGAAAGGTGGTGCAAAAGGGTTTAGCTTGCTTTGAGATTGTTTAACTGAGTGTGTGTTTTTGGTGAAAGTCCATGTTTACGGTGAGAGAGAGATCGAGATGATAACAAGAGAGATGAAAGGGTTTGTAATGATAGATATATAATGGTGGCGAGAGATATGAAAGGGTTTGTGAGGGTGCCTCATTAACTCCACTTCACTCGCCATCACTATCATTACAAACCCTGTAATCTATTTCTTATAATCTCGACATCTCTTGTCAATGCGCGCATGGAACTTTTCACCAAAACACACACTAAAACACACACACCGCTATGAACTCTCCGCATGGCTAAACCACGCACCACCTCTACTTCAAGATTCAACTCATCAGTAACCATAACAAACCGTAACAAAAATTGTTGTACACTTTTCTGGACCAGGCCGTGTACCTCGCCAGAACCATCAAAGAAGCCACGTGTCACCGACGAAACTTCAATTTTGTTGGTTCATAATATAGAGAGAATTGGTGAGTTTGGATGATCATTGTAAAAAGGATAAGGAAATGGTGTCGGGCAATGGTATAATATCACTTTAAGTAGACACACTAACATCATTCCTTTGTTTTCAGGAACCCTCAACTATATACACCTTTGTTCAAATAGTCGATGCGCAAACACGATCAAATCTTTTGTATCACAAGCATATGAACACAACATGATCTCATTAACCTAGTTAAAGTGCTATTACACATGAAAGGGGGTGGACCCCAACACCCTGCCAAGAACTTGGTTTATGTCCCAAAATCCACCATCCTACCCTCCTACCCTAATTGTTAAAATGACCAACTCAACCTTAATGGTTTAAAGGGTTAAAGGATACCCGATGTTTGGATAGTTCTCATTACCTAAAACCCTAAGCTATTTAAAATAATTTGTTAAGCTTTGGTCAAACTTCGAGAAGCGAAGATATCGGAAGTCAACTGACAAAACCACCTGGTTAACACGAGTTCGCGCCTTATGTGTTACGATATGTTTGTAGAGAATAACATGGTTAGGATTAACGCTAAATGGATTATACATTATAGTTTTGGACCATTTGCATATCGTAGCTTATGTATAGTTTCGGACCATTGGTGATTTTGGAAACACATTTTATGTTATCGATTGATGGTTATATATGAAATTATGTTTAGCGAATTTGTGTTGTTGTCACAAACCAAAAACGGAAAAAAAAATGTTCTTTTTTTGAAAAAACAATTTTAATATATATATATATATATAAAAAACTAAACAAAACTAAACAAAACTTGATGGAAAACTCCCAACCCTCCTTCTTCTTCTTCAAAATAGAAAATACAAATATCAATTAAACGCATTTTTTATGTTTTCAAGTGCTTTGTGTAGATAAATATCCCATCTAAATTTTACAAAACTAGACATAGAAAACAAGGGAATTTTTACTCCAACTAAACGCACCCTTAATGTTTATCCTTTTTCATAAATATGTCCTCCAAATCCAACCATATATATGAACACCTTTTCCCATGCAGAAATGAACAGTCAAAACATATATGAGAAACATCCATCATGTTTAAAAAAAATGAGGATAACTTCTAAACAATATACATTTTACACTTCTATTTAAAACTACTAAATGACAATACACATTTTATGCTTAACACTCTATAATTCCACTCTATTTAATCCGCTGTAACAACTCCTATCACAACTACCAACACATTTTGTGCTTAACACTCTATATTTCCACTCTCTATTTTTAATCCTTTCTAAAAAAAACTTATCTCAACCAACAACAACAATGGCCAACCCCCGTCTTCCCCTCTTGGATCAACTATCCGCATAACAAACTCTCGATCTGTCAAGTCTATGATGATTGTGGAATATTGGGGAGACGTTAGGGATACTGTTCGGATGAATTAGATCGCAAGAGAAGATTGACGAGCTAACCGCTGGGTGTACAACGTAGGGATGTGCTTATTGGAGAGCTGTTGGTTGTTGGTCCAACTAACTCGTCTCATTGCGTTCGGCACATGAGAAGGATGCAAATTGAAGATAGGGCTGAGATTGGAAGGAAGCAGACCTCCATCTTAGAAAGGCGTGCTCGCGTTTCTTCTTTGTTATCCTTCATTGAACATCTTGAGTCAATGGTCCTTTGACTTTGTGAAGCCTTCATGTTAGGTTTATGTTTGTTTAGGTTATGTAAATCTTTGATTTAGGTTAGTTATGGTGGGTTATGTGTTGATGTACTAGTTAAGTGTATTTACTTTTGTTTATGTCGTTGTCAATCTTAATCTTATTTGTCTTTGTGTTTTACTAAACAACCTACATTGACGTTGAATTAAAAAAAAATTATATCGCATAATCGACATAATTAAAATAAAAAAATAAAATAAAATAGCAACCACATAAATCCTTGTATCCAATTTTTTGTTAGTAAAACATAATATGTTTGTCTAGTCGGTCTAAGTTGGTAAGATGAAAATGAAGCATTTAAAAAGTCGCTCAGAATACATCGGTTTATGTGAAAGTACTTTACATGATACATTGGTTTGTGTGATAATACTTTACACTTTTCTTATTGTTGTGTGACAGAGTCAACAAAAAAGATTTGCATTTGACTTGTAACTAAATTTTAGAATTGAAATTAGGTAGAGTTTTGGTCGGGTTAAAGGGTTTAGCTTCCATATATCGCTAAGATGAAAATGGTGCATTTAAAAGGTCGCTCAGAATACATCGGTTTATGTGAAAGTACTTTACATGATACATTGGTTTGTGTGATAATACTTTACACTTTTCTTATTGTTGTGTGTGAGTAAACAAAAAGATTTGCATTTGACTTGTAACTAAATTTAGAATTGAAATCACCTAGAGTTCTTGTCGTGGTGTGATAGTGGCCATAAATCGCTAAGAAGAAAAAAGCTTTTAAAAATGTCATTAGAATATATCGGTTTACGATAGTACTATTAAACACATATCTTATTGTATATATATATATATATATATATATGTGTGTGTGTATATATATATATATATATATATATATATATATATATATTTTACCAAACATGTCTTATTGTATATAAAGACCATACTTTCTTCTAGATACTTGGGTGATATACATGCTCAAAATGTTTTGAATTATGACTAAGTTTATTGCTTAAAAAATATCGCTTAAAAAAAGTTGTTTAAAAAACTAGGTAAAATATTCGCTTAACAATTTAAAAGAAATGGAACTAAATAAAGACATATAAATTTAGGGCACCTAAATACAATTGTCGAATATACAATTTAGCTATACAACTATTCTGAGTCCATGCACGTTTGCAATATGTTTAAACCCGTCTCCTAATGTCACAATTACTGTGAGGCATGGAAACCTGTCAAATTAAAGAAAAAAAGGTTCAACATTTCCTCAAGTAAACAAATTCATCAAGTAGTCTACTATAGTTATTTTGGTTCAAGTTGGCTATCAAATCAAAATGGCTTATAAGTCAAAAGGCCATAGTTACTATGCGTGGCTATCAAATCAAAAGAGCTTATAACTCATATAAAAACACACATAAACCAAAGGAAAATTATAACTGCTTTTTGTTAAAAAAAATAACAAAAGAAGAAAATGACTACAAAAATGCCTTTCTGCGAGGAGTTAGCTGCTGCTGGTTCTAGTCTCGTTAGAGACATGATGGTGGAGAAGTTTAGGAGGGAGGTTATCACACTAGGGTGGGACGGCGAAATTAACCAAAAAGCCCAAGATATTAGGGCTCGTGTTCTTTGAGAGGGATTTCGTGATTGCAGAGTTGGAGCTTTTGTATCCCTTTGATTCAGGTGTGCAAAGTATTTCACAGTTGAATATATTGCAAAATGAGGATTTGTGACATTGCAAACATGTTGGTGAAGGTTGTGAACAAGCGAGAAGCGCAAGGGAGCTTATGTCATTTCATTGAGAAGCTCAAGTCTATGGTGTCTTGATCTGGTTTCTTCTGGTGTTTTTCATATGTCTTTTGAGTTTAATATATGGTTAGGGTTGTGGGGTTTAAGGAATGTATAAAGTTTATGTTTATGCTTATGGATGTTTTAATAAACCTATTAAGGTTAATTTTGTTGGATATTTTAATATATGCACTTACTTATTTATGTTTGTCTAAGTACTTTTGTTGGGAACATACCGTGTTATAACCTTGCTCCTTGATATCTTTGGCTTGTAGCGTAGTGTTGAAAACATAACCTACATCATCAAAAAAATGTATAATCGATATGGATACGTGTCCTGTGGTAAGTGTGATATGAATTAATTGGTAACTTTGGCGCACTGGGTAAAATAGAAAGTTCTGCTATAAAAAAAAAAAACGGCGATATTCTGGAACATTTAAATGCTACTTTGTGACACATATATCGCCTGGTTTATTAGATTTATGTGTCACAAAGTAGCATCTAACAGCTCAAAAATAGCATTTTTTTTTGCACCACCTTAATTTTTTATCGATTGCCTACAAAGGCTTTATCTTGCTCTTCAATGAAAACCAACTTACGCTTAACCTTAGGCTTAGCAACTACATCCCTATGGCTAATAGACATATCGACATCAACATCAATAAGGCGCCGCTTCTTCTTGACCAAGCAATAAGCTCATCATATGTCATATTGCTTGCATCTTTTAATCTTCTTCCATGTATAATCAATTTGGTTGTATAATCATCTTCAGAATCATAAAAGTTAAGATTTTGATAATAAAAATCAAATAAGTTTTGGGGATTATGTGCCATATACATAATTAACTTCCCATATCGATCGGCGAAGGTCAACATGGCGCCACATCCCTATCACACTCTATTAGTTTCAAGCCTACCTCTAATTGACATTGTGGTAAGACAAAAACAACGAATGGAAATTTAGCTCAAGTATGTTCTTTAAGATCTTTGCACATACTACTATAGTCCACCTTCCTATCCTTGGACACACTCCAATAAAAAACACCCCCCATTTTCATACCTCAGCGGTTGGAAATAAAACTCACCCAAAACATGAACGTCAAATAGGTAACGAGGATCTGAAGTCCAACTAGGTGCCATCATTACAGAACACATAAAATACAATACTTTAAAAAATATATATATAATTTTAAATGTAAACCCTAATTAGGTACGAATATTGAAACATTAAATAGAGACAAATTGATATGGGGACCATGACAATAAAGTATCACGAACCTTTCGCACAATTCAATTTTAATAATTGAAGCGAAAACGGCAGTTGAATTAGATTATTAGCGGTAGGGTTCAGTGGGTAGGAAGTGAATGTGGCCACAAAAAGATAAAAGATAAAGTATTAGTGTATCATAAATCGCTAAAATGAAATAAGGCGCTTTTAAAAAAGTAAAATTTCGAGAATATTTTGGTTTATGTGATAGTACTTTACGGTTGTGCGATGTACTATAATGTAGAGAACGTCGATTAAAAATTGCTTTAATATTTAAATAAAAATTAAACTATTCATGGAGGCCTTTTTCACACCTAAAAAGTAAACATGCATTGATTACAATATACTAACGGTGGTTACACAACACTACTAGCAGTGGTTTAACTCAAGCATTGGATTCATTCTTTTTTGGCAAAGTGGTTTCATCAACTCTAGCAGTGGTTTGAAATGTCCTAGCAGTGGATACACCAACCACACTCCAATCTGTTGACCAAGATTACATCAACCAAACCTAGGCGAAAAATAGTGATATTATGCACTAATATGAAGAATTACAACATAATGGTTGTGTTGAAAGTATATCTGTGAAAAATTTTAGTGAAATGTTTTTCGTTTGGTCTACCATGATCCCTGAGTGGTCTTATGCACTAATATGAAGGATTACAACATAATGGTTGTGTTGAAAGTATATCTGTGAAAAATTTTAGTGAAATGTTTTTTTTTGTGTTGTTAATGAAACTCCTCACGTATAAAGGGGTTGACCGCCTAACCGTTATACGCGCATAAAGTGGCCATGTTGAAAAGTACTTACCTTCAACTGTTAAAATTTGTAATCGTCTAAACATTCAATCGAATACAAGTATATACACACCACCGAAAGTTTGTTCATGTAACCAAAAAAATAAATAAAGAAATAAAAGTTAAAATGTCATGCAAGAAAGCGATCCGATTTCCTAACAAATATGGAAAACAGGATACTCCAAATCATCATAACAATCTACATACATGAACTTAAACCTTATCATCTTTCCATGCTCAAACTCACAATCTTCAAAAAAGTAGGTCCAGTCACCTAATGCATTCACATGATTCACCCGGTATGGATTGTCTCTATGATAGTCAATCCACCTGAATTGCATCATGTATTCGACTTCATCATTCCTAAAAAGTGCATTTTGATAAAAATGCATAGGATGATTGTGAAGAAAATGGTGCGGAATATCACGGTGTTTAACAATTACAAAAATTATATAAAATTATATAAATGCATAAAAGTACACACAAAACACAAACTTACAAGTTTACATAACGGAAGAATTTGGTGAGACCTTACGTAAAAGACATCGGTTAGCTCACCAAAATGATCAAGGTGACCAAACCATTGGCAAATGTGTTGCATTCGCTCATCAACTGTTTCAAAAATATCAAAATAAATCTTAAAGATATATGTTATGATATTAATGAATATGATTATGAGATTTCAAGCCTACCTCCATCTTCATTATCAAGATCATTTTGTGGAAAAAATAATTGCGTCACACCAAGAAAGCGCCCTGTATCTTTGCCCTACCATTGAAACCAAACACGGTTATATTCAAGCTATTGTTCTCCAATTTAGTAAAAACAATAACAACACCAAATTCAATATCGAATATTGAAGAGCGTCGACCACATCTCATCATCCATAACATACAATGGACGAGGATCATGACCTCGTTCATAGCCCCAAGTAACATCCACATTAAACTCCATTCCTTCAACAACAACAACAACAGTACCTTGCAACCCAATACCATCTAGAAAATTACCGGGCAATGTCTGAAACAACAACATGATTGACAATTATAACATATACTGATAATAAAATACACTTATTTTTAAAAAAGCGTAAACAAAAATTAATTCTTATAAATAACCTGTGGAATATGAGGGTATAGCAGCCGATAACTCTGAAACCTTATATGCGACTTTCTACACCGCATATTCCTCAACTTCCAACCCATTAGAATCATAGGATGCGTAAAAGAGTCATCACCTTCTTGAACAAAGTGTAACATATGAACATCCGTATACATGTTTTCATGAACAAATTCTACCCATTTGTTACCTACAATCCTAATGGGACCTCCTAACCGAGCAACAATCCTTACTTTCTTCCGTTGTCTTTGTATTCCGGTTAAATATAAATGGCGATTCCCATTAAAAGCACGGTTGACAAATTGAGGAAGCTCAAGAAACCCGAGGTAAAAGTTATGTTTGGTGCACCACAAACTTCGATTGCCATGATTACCTTATAAACAATTACAAGCATGTAAAGTTAAGTTAACGTGGCCAAAATTTTTGATAATGAATATTGAAACATAAAATACAATCAATATTGATATGGGGGACCATGACAATAAAGGATCACGAACCTTTTGAGAAAGTCAATTTTAATAATTGAGCGAAAATGCGATTGACAAAAAAAAGCAAGGGTTCCGTGGGTAGAAATTGGATGTGGCCAAAAATAGCAAAAAGATAAGGTTTTAGTGTTTCATAAATCGCTTTAAAAAAGTAGCTCAGACTACATCGCTAAAAAAATTGCTTATCTAGTCTCCCGCCAAAATAATTTTCCCACCTAAACACAAGTCAACAAAATAAGCATAAATACAGTCAATTCTATAGTACATATACAACAATCCACAATGGCTTTGAACTTATCTAGAAAAGGTAATTATGAACAAGTGCCAAAGCAGGAAAGAGGATGTCTGCGACAATTCGATAGTACACATACAACAATCCACAATGGCTTTCGACTTATCTGAGAAGAAAAAGCTAGATGGTGATGTTACGGGTAAGGAGAACCAAGATGGCATTACACTAGAAAAAGTTGAGGCATTGGAAAAAAGGATTAAAGATCTGGAAGAAGTCTTTGAAAAACTCAAGAAAAGGAAAGCAACTGAAGAAGGATGTGGTTCTAGCAGTACTGTTTGAATGGATGTAATGGTTGAATAATGAATGTTATGAGTGTAACATTTAACAATGTAATGGTTGTGTTGAAAATCTTATCTATGAAATAATTTATTGAGATGATTGTTGTAGTTATGTTATTGAGATGGTTGTCTTTGATAGAACCAAGTCGGATGAAATAGACATCGATATTTAATCAAAATAATTGCAATGTAACATACACATGGTAGTAGAACCATCATCACATACTAGTTTGTAACATACACTAACTAGCCTTCACCACATACTGAAAATAAATTGTTTCATCATGATGACTAATTAGTGTAGTTTGTAACATACACTAACTAGTCATCATGCATGGAAAGGAACAAAAATACAAATTGTTTAACGGTACATACCACCTGGAAGATCAAATAACTACCACATGGTAGCCTTCATCATACCTTGAATTACTTGGATCAAGAGGTGGGTATGACATGGAACCATCACGGTGGAACCTTCAACTATCACTTGATCATTAACCAAACTGATTGCCTCATCACCCTTCATATCATCATATTGATTACTACCAACTGCTTCAAATTCATCAAATAATCTCCTAGATTTCAAGGTACCAGTTTCAAAACGACTTTTCTTAGACACATATTGAACTACGGTGAGAGCTTCCAAGCGTAGGAAGGCCATCAATATCATTAAAAAGCCTCTTACACTTTAAAGGGCTGGTTTAAATAGATGGGAGTAATCTAGTAGAATGTGGATCACGAAGGTCATGATTACCGCTGACCTGAAAGTCGTTAAAAGGTTCTTACCTCTTACGGACTAATCTCGAACACACGTTCGTTTGACAAACAATCGGTAACAGTGGACTTATGTGTCCAAGAATCTTCAAAGTCATTCGACACATAAGGTCGGACTGTAGTCCTTAAACAAGGAGGAATGTATTCAAGGTCATTATTACCACCAAATTGAGACTTTCCTCTGAATAAACTAGCTTCAACAAAAGGCTTGACATAAGGTGTCCTAAGGTAGAATGGTGAATTTTTCCTCTTCTTCCCATGCCATTAGTTCTTCAAACGAACCGATACGACATCTTTTTTTTCTTTTAAGTGACTTTTAATTTTAGATGTCAGTTCATCGTCGAGGAATCAAAAAGACGAGTTCTTGTGATAGTAGCTAACTAAATGAACTTGTGGCTGATGACAAACATAGATCTCAACTAGACCATGGAGCTCGACCATGTCATACAGTTCTTGACATCATTATCACCTTCTACAAGGGTCAACCCTTCCTCGGACTACTACTTGGAAGACAAAAATACCAAGCCCAAATATCCTCCTTAATTTCTTTCAACAGTATGTCACATATTTGAGAATACGATAACCTACTCAACCTAGGTAACCTCAAATGTAAAACATCTCCACCTAAATAGCTTAAGGGATAAAACCTGACCGCCATGATAAACATCAAACCCAAGATCTTGACTTGTTTTCGACATTACGTGTAACAATGGAAATAATTCAAAGAAAACAAAATATATTTAAGATAAAATTTAACGAGAAAAAAGTAAATGGACAAACTTACTGACCATTCTTGATACCATAATTCATATGAGGCCTTTGATTCGTGTTTTGTGATGCCATAGTTAGTAGAAATCTGAAAAACACAAAATATATGTAAGATAAAATTTAGTTTTGGTTAATAAAATGTACAAAAGGTACAAAAAGTGAGGTACAATAGAAAAGTGTCTAAAAAGTACAACCATACTCAAATGATATATCTAAGATATAGTCAAACTCACCCAAAAAAAAAGCCTAGTTTACATGTTGGATAATGCATACCGAATGGACAATACTTGTAAAGTAGCATGCATGGGTTTGCCCTACTTTGTATATCCATAGTTTGGTGTGTGCTTATTTTTTTTTGCTTATTTTTTTAGAAAAATATTACTAGTAAACAAATTTGTAGCGTCTCTAATTATCCTATTACATTAGTTTGAACACAACAATATAATACAACATATTGAATACAAAAATTAAAACCATTCAAGGGAGCATATGGTTATCAATTTGTTTCAAGTAATACGTCAACAAAACTAGAACATAACTAAACACAAACACGGTGTTTAAAAAAACCTAGCCATTTGTTCACGGTATGAAAGCGCTGAATAGGATCCTTCACATCAATGATAGACCAAAAGCCAAGCGATATAAAAAAAATACATACCCAAATACCACAATCACCAAATATCGGCTGCGGTACTTGTTCGTGATAGTAAATGTAATGAAATAACTTGCTGGATCAATGCCTTTCTTCTCAAATACTTGCGCTTGTGCTAGGACCTCGTGTAATTGTAGTTGTGGACAAAAGTTACCTTGTTTTAAAAATATAATGTTTTAAAACACAGTTAAACGGTTCATATTAATTCTTATGACATATGAATAAATAGTCAAACACGTAAACACTCCCGAGTTTGATATAAAACTCTCGCCATTCCTCTTCAAAAGTTTGACCGCTATCATAAAAGGTAACAATGCTTGTGTCTATCTCCAAACGCGCAAGACACCAATGAGCTTGGTTTCATTAATAGGCATGAAAACCTACAACGTTTGGGTCACAAACATAACATTAATATATGGCAAAAGCTAAACCGCATAATTAAATGAATGAGACTGGACTAGAATAAAATATATATATCGTTACTTACGTTTAACGTCGGACCATGGAATAGAGTATCTTTCACCATTAGCATACCACAACGGCAAGAATTTTGTAACAGTAAGCTGAACAAAATAGCTACTAACCATCGCCCAATCAGCCGTATCGGGCCTAACATGCCAAAGGTAATTAACCCATAACTCTATGTGCTGTAAATTTGAAACATGAATGAGTGTGATAAACGTTATAAGAAATCAATTTAGTAGGTACAGTTGTATGAGTACTTGCCTCATCCCTTAGCCAACCTTTTCTAGGCGGGTCTAAGCAAACCAAACTTTCCCAAAACCTTCTATCCACACACACATCGTCACACCAAGGAAACTTGCAGTTAAGCGGTCCAATTTGTCCAAGAAATTAGTCAAATTCATTTGTAAAATGAACTCTGTTGGCAACATCGGTGGGCGTGCAAGATCCTAGTATATGAAACGATTAAACTTATAATCAATTGTCATTAACAAGATATATTTTAAAAGGTTGTCAAGAAGTATTTTTCATACCTCAACCCAAGGCATGACAAATTTAAGTTTTCACTCATATCCGGATCGTAAGCTAGAGCATCGTCTTTTCTTTTCAGCATATGCCTTGGTCCAATAATACGAATTAGCTTCACCCTAACATTGTTCACTCCTCTTGAAAGCGCAAAGCGGCCTCTCGGCTTTCATATGATCCGAGTTCATGATTGCTTCTCCCATTTTCTTTCGTTCATTTTCATCACGCAACCTCTTTTCTTCTTCCCTCATTATCAACTTGTCCTCTTCCATCCTTAACCTCTTCTCTTGTTGCATCAACCGCTGCTCTTTTAACCGGGCACTTTGTAATTCTTCATGTCGCAACCTTAATTCTTCTTGGATAATAAATTCCTTTCAGCGTTTATAAAGAACCTATCGTTATGATATGTTATGGTACGGAAAGGGTTTTACACTTGTTTACTGATTTTGTAAATTACCTTTGCAAGATCAAGAAAATTCATCTAGCCGCCGATGAACTAGTATCAATGCTTGGCTGACTTGACTCAAACAAGTCAAGAAAATCATGATTAAGCTCATCACAAAACTGTGCACTAAGATGTCGAAGATCATTAGTTAACTCCAATTTCTCCTAAGAATGAAAAAAGTATTTATAAAAAGCATATATACGAAAGATAAATTAAGTTTTCAATCCATCGCTAGAGTATATGAAACCATCGCTAGTGGTTTTCAATCCACCTTGCTAGCGTGTTCGATAATGGATAATTGAAGGGTTGTTTTGTAAATTTTGTGTATCCTTTGCTAGAGTATATGAAACCACCGCTAGTGGTTTTCAATCACGCTAGCGTGTTCTCGATAATGGATACTTGAAGGGCTGTTTTTGTAAATTTGGTGTATCCACTACTAGAGTATATGAAACCACTGCTAGTGGTTTTCAATCCACCGCTAGTAGGTTCCCGATAATGGATACTTGAGGGGCTGTTTTGTAAATTTGGTGCAAACTTATTTGACGATCAACAAAAAATGATGTCAAAGTATATATACGAAAAAAAGGATATATTACCCCATTTCTTTACTCGAGCAAGAACCGAAAAAGGACGATATTATTATCGGTAGTCGTGTGATTATTGATGGGTCTATGAGGAGAATATAAAGCTTAAATAACTTGAATAATTGTCTCGAGTTTGAACAAACGCTTATTTAACTCAGAATAACACCATCCTGTGTTATCTTTGATCTCTATATATCTTGCTCTCACTCCTGCGTATAATAGGTAAATGTTTCCTTTCTTGCCACGCTTTGCGTCTTTGCGGCCATCTTCTTCAACCACTCGTCAGAAGATGTGTGGTTTTCACCGGTGGAGTTCTAGGTATGTAATCATGGAAAACGCCGTAAACTTTATATACCAATCGATCTCCTCTCACTATTGTCGGTGTAAGTTCTTTAACAAGATTGAAATCCTTAAAAATCAAATAATAATGTTCAATAAAAGATTGCA
This sequence comes from Chrysanthemum makinoi, assembly GCA_910596185.1. Lineage (NCBI taxonomy): Eukaryota > Viridiplantae > Streptophyta > Magnoliopsida > Asterales > Asteraceae > Chrysanthemum > Chrysanthemum makinoi. The sequence continues at coordinate 23,992,906 of OU343224.1, read as the reverse complement.
TTAATGTAGAATAAAAGATTGCATTAATAAGAAAAATTTAAATATTACTTTTACCTTTCCAAAAGAAACTTATAATCAGATCTTTTGAAGGGTGTATTCTTTGACCACGCTACTCCTCTTGGCATAATATCAGGAACTTTATTCCACCATAGAATGCATCTTTCAAAAGACTCCGATATCCATATCTATACGGATTTTGGAATTTCAATAAAAAATAATAACATAAAATATTGATACATAAAATGACTCCAGTATATATTGATATATAAAATATTAACCTTGAAAGCCCAAACGAATCCCGACAGCGTATAGGTTGGAACAAACTTGTGGTCTTTGTTAATACCTTGAAGGAAATCCCACTTGTGTTTATCCGAAACATCCAAAATTTCATCATACAAATGCCTCCAAATATGCTCTCCCCATGGGAAGGCATCCCAATCATCTAGGTTTTCAACTAATCGCATGAGAGAATCATCAACTTCCTGAACCAATAATCCGCCCATGAAGATAACCTCCAAAGCTAACAATAGACAAAGACGTACTGCATCTTCGTCGCATATGATACCAAATGCCTCTTCATCCTCAATTAGGCCAAGAATATCTAAGTTTGTAATTTTTGAACATGAACGTTTTGGGAAAACCCTTGACCTAAAATTGAGGTGTCCAGATCCATATTTTTCAAAACTTACTTTTCCAAAATGAAAAACAGTGATAAGCGAAAACTCTGGACGACTAGAAATGTAGGGGACGGTCTTCAATATAATATACAATCGGCATATCATAATGATTTTCATTCGGATAACATTGTTTTTGTAAAATATAATCTATCATATGTGCTTCGTGGTCAAAATAAGAAAGGTCCAACCATTTACCGAAACAAGTTCCCCGAAACAACTTCCTTCGTTTTTATCCAACTTGGATTTTATTAAAGAAAAGTAGTTTGGTTTACTTCTGATGATGATTTTCAGCCCATATTCCTACAAATGAAAAAATAAAATAAATAAATAAATAAATAAAAGAAAATAAAATCAAAAACATATTCTACTTAATTACATATAAAGGGAGTAACAAAGCGTATTCAATCATCCAAGCCTCACATATTGTACAATTTTGTAATAAATTCCATATATTACTTCATTCCTTAATGCATTTATTGCAAAAAGGCAACAACAAAGATCACATCTCCATCTAAAACCCCAACACAATCTAAAACCTTTTGCTAACTTAAATAAACTAAATTGTTGTTGCAAAACTACTATTAAACATGATTAATTTCAAATAAAATACGGAAAAAACAAATATACGAACAATTTATATATATGAATATAGAAATACATACCGAATCTGAAACATTTTTTGCAGGATTTCGAGAAGCCGATAATTCTTGACTTGTAGAGTATTTTGTAATGTATGTGTTATTCTAATTCATTGAATAAAGGTTACGAAAGATATGTGATATGAAAAGCTTGAAAAAAACGCTTAAGTAAAAGTATTTTACTGGTGTGTAAAAAGGATAACAAGACAAAAGTACAATTTTAAAAACCGCCAAATTAATTCGCTTAAGTCATTTCATTGGGAAGGAGCAAAATGAATAAAAAAATACTTTCTAAAGTTTGACTTTTTCCTCGAAAATATCAAAAAAAATCGCTCAATCTTAAAAGTCATTTGGATATAAGTCGATTAAAGATCATAGGTACGAAAAGGTAATTTCAATGATTGGAGTTCGAAAAGTGTCGGACTCTTGGACTCTTAGATGGAAGGAAAAGTCGCAGGTCTCAAAGTCTATTTTGGAAATACCCCAACTTTTTTCTTAGAAAGTGATGACACCTTGAGCAAAAGGTGTGTTTGCATAATTAGCCCTTATATATATATATATATGGGAATATATTAGCTACAATTAATTGTAGCTAATTGGCTACAATTTTGTGCTATATAATGTGGGTCCCTGATTCTTTTGGTCCCGATTTTTTTCTGGTCCCAGATTCATTTGTTACAGTTATTTTATGAAGGATTGTAGGATTTAATTTACAAAATTGTCTATCCCCTATATATATATATATTATTAAGAGTTGGTGGGTGTATATAAATACATGGAATACACACTATGTTGTCCAAATCTTATTGGTCCATTTCATTCATATAGTACACAAATCAAGTGTTGGCAAATTACTATCGGTGAATGTGTGTTGAAGCAATTATTGTTCACCCTCTCTCAATGTATTTACACAGTTGATATACGTATACTTTGTTCCACCGCCTTAAAACAGTTACCACCGCCCATTTATTTTGCCAGATCCTTCCAGATCTTCCCACCTCAATTCAGTCTCTTTATTCCTGTCGGGCCGAAAGATATCATGATTTTATCAGGTATTAAAAAGGTGCTTGATTTCATGTTTTAAGTTAAATTCCCAACTGGGTTTAACTTCTTTTTAGTTTATCTCAAATGGGTTTTTTATCATTTTGAGTAATTTTATAGTATGATGGTTTTATTAGGTATGTTTTTAGTTAAATTCCCATCTGGGGTTTAACATCTTTTTAGTTTATCTCAAATGGGGTTTTTTCATTTTGAATAATTTTACAGTATCATGGTTATTAGAGGTATTAAAAAGGAAGTTAATTTTCATGTTTTTAGTTAAATTCCTATATGGGTTTAACTGCTTTTTAGTTTATCTCAAATGGGTTTCTCTTTCATTTTGAATAATTTTATAATATGATGGTTATACTATTAGGTACTACGACCAAACACACCTTCAACTGTTATGCAGCATATCAGAAGTTAAAGTATGAGATGGAACATGCTTTAAACTCCTGATCTTACATATGCAGACCACTACATTGTTGCAGTACCTTGTACCTTGGAGTCTCTTTGATTTGACTGTACCTATTTGAACCCATACTCTTGTCCAAACTTGGCCTAGGGAGGAAGTTTGGCAGGATATGTGGAGAAAGTAGGAGGTCTAATTCAAAGAGATGTACCATAAAGTAGGGCTGCTCTTTGTGAAGGGTAAGTGGTTTGGGCGGCCATGTATGATGAGTGGAATAGCAAGGAGTGAAAGATGATCTTGCTTGGTCCACTCAATACATTGGCATAGGAGGTAATGGTTGGTCATCATGGAGGGAGAGTGTTCCTAAGCAACTGAAGCCCTTCTATGAGAGGGAAATGTAGGTTGTTTTGGCAGGTGGGTTTTAAAAAGCGCGATGCGCGTCGATACGATAAGGGTCAAAAAGCCGAGGCGATGTAATGCGCTACATCACGCACGAGGCGACAATTTATAAAAAAAATATTTAAATTAAATTTAGTGAACAAAACACATTAATAACACATTTAATGTCAAAAGATACTATGCATGTTCATAGTTCACGATTCTATATCACTAAAATCCATAAATAGTCGAAAACTAAGATCAAAAGTCTAATCGTTTATAAGGAATTGGTCAAATTGGACCCATATTTTAAAAGTAAAGCCCATGAGAAGAAGCCCAATACACATTATTAAGTCCAATTAATAATAAAAAAAAAATAAAAAAAAAATAAAAGGCCAAAGTACATGATGCGAAAAGCGCTGATGCGTCGATGCGCGCATCACCTCGCATCCGTAAGCAACGCATCGTTGTGTCGATGCAACAAAGCCTCGCATCGCAACACATCACGCATCAGGCGCGCCTGATGCGCGCTTTTTTAAACACAGTTTGGCAGAGCGATGGGTTATGGGTACCTAGTGATGCCGTGCTTCATTTCCACCTAAACTACTGTGGTGGCAGGTTGAGTGGCCAAGTGGAATGAAACATTGGAAATGTAGCTAGATGGTAGGTGCATATAAGGTGAATTCACTGGCTGAGAATGGTTACATAGTAGAATGAGGCTGCTATGAATATGATCTACTCTGTTTGGCACTAGTGTCTGAGGACACTTATGGCAGATATGTTGTTAGTGTACTTCATTCCATGTTTTTAAGCTTTTAAAAACAAGAAAAATCATTTTTTTTAATAAACTCTTAACTTCCTGATATGCGTTGCAATCTGCTATGTGGGTTTTTAATTTCGTTGATTTATTTGACGAATCTTAATTTTGAGAAGCATAATTATTGTTGCAGAAACGTTGTTGATTCTTAATTATTTGAACGGCGACTAGAAGATACGTGTGCTGATGGGTGTTTGTATTTAACAGATATGCCTCATTTAAGTAACCACTTTTTTTTGTATAACAACAAAGAGGTGTTTATGTTAAATATGTGTGCTGATGGGTGTTTGTACTTATGAGGTATGAATGTTGCCTATTTTCATTTTTATTTATTTATTTTTCAGTATGAACTGGGCAAAATTATGAAATGGTGAAAAATTGAATAAAGGACGAAGGAAACATGTCAAGCTCGGACCAAGGTTCTTGAGGAAGTTGATCGAAGATTGAAATGCTTTTGAGGTGGTTTAACACCACCTACTGTAAGATTTTTTTTTAGTACAATTGGTAGTTTATTTAATAATAGTGATAGTGTTGGTCAAAATGATGGTTCAACCTTTTGTGAATTTTCAGAGGATTTGTGGTTTACGCAAAGGTTGCAGGTTGTAGAGCCGTGGATGGTCGGGATTGGTAATATGAGAAAATCTAATAAGACTAATGGCGGTAGTGGAGGAATTGTGAGTGGCGGTACGGTGAATGTTAAGGTTTTGGCGGAGTGGGGTTGTGATCGATTAATTGGGTAGCCATGTAATATTTGTAGTTAATTCTTTTTTATAATCTAATGACACCGGATTAAAGCACATGGTTGACTATGTCGTTATTGTTTTTGTTGTGCAGGTAAGTTGCCCAACTACTTCATGTTTTGGAGTGCATTAGGAGGATTGTTCTCTAATTGAAATCTTTTTTGATTACCATCCATTTTATATATCAGTGGAGGCTAAGTATTGCAAACAAACACTTTTTTTAGTGTGTGCGAACGAGGTAATTGATCTATGGTGTTCAAGATATGCTACCATTTACTCATACTTGATATGGATATTTGTTTCAAACATCTATTGGAAGTTTCTAAAACATATACTTTCCAGGCATTCGTGATATTTTATCTCTAGCTTTCAGATATCTACTTTTGTAACCAAACTTTCTATTAGTTACATTGTTGCAACACCCCACCCACTTTAGGTGAATAACTATAGCATCATTTGGTTTGACACTTTGACTAATAGCTAAAAACGTTGTCCCAATATATTAAAATGTTTTCGATGTGTTTTGAAGTTATGCAGAATTTTTAAGAGCAGCTTAATTATAACATGACACCATCTTCAGAGGATTAAATGAAGGTATTAGTGCTCTTCCATACGATAACGATAATTTACCATGGGCTTTCTTTCTAGAGTCTTTTGTTACTGTTTATTTTGTGGTAAAGTTGATGATTGGTATTAATGTGAAATACATAATTTTCGCCCCCATATAAGTATGTATAAAAACCGAACAAGCAGAACAAAAATCAGTTTTATTTGGCATCACTCATCATTAGGTGTGTTAGCCGGGTCAGGTTTAGGTCAATTCGGGTTGAAGCTAAAAAAACATAACCGAACCCGACGCTATTTAAAACTCGACCCGGATAGACCCGAATCGGACTAACCAAGGTTTTAAATAGAGCCGGGTTCGGGTATGTTTTTTAACCTCGACCCGAATTGATCTGAACTAGACCAACCCGACCCAACTAACACCCCTACTCATCATTATCCCAAGTGCTTTGCCAAATTTAGGTTGAATTACTTTATTGCATGAGTAATGAGTTCATTTTTGAGATTTCTTAGTGAAACACGCTGCTTGAGATTTCTTATTGAAACTACTTTTACGGCCTGTTTCAGTTTGCTCAAACTACTAAATATTAAGATTGTTTGGAGAAAACCTTATTAATATACCATCATGCTATATTTTCACACAGGTTGTATAAAAACATTAAAACTACAATACATTCATTAGTCAACCACTTTAGAGTTTAGAGCAAGAGAAAGTGGTGCCTTGATTATCCAGCTTTCGGGGCTGAAGTGGAGGTTGGAATGGGTGGGTTTGGGGGCTGAAGTGGAGGTTGAAATGGGTGGGTTTGAGTACTGGAAACAGGGGCTGAAATTTGTTGTGCTTGGGTGCTCAAATGGGGGCTGAAGCGTGTGGATTTAGGGGATGAAATGGGTGGGTTTGGAGGCTCAAATGGGTAACTTTTGGGGCTCAAATAGGTGTGGGTTTGTAGGCTGAAATAAGCGGGTTTGGTGACTGAAATCAGGGTGTATAACTGCTAAATCGGGGGCTGAAAATGATGGACTTCCGTGCTGCAATTGGGGCTGAAGTGGGTGCGTTTGGATGTCGAAATGGGACTGAAACAGGTGCGTTTGGGGTTGAAGTGGGGGCTGTAATAGGTTGTTTATTTATCATGATTATTGCCCATTGTGATTTTATTTTCTAAATTTAGTATAACATTTTGTCTAAAACAATATACGTATACCTTCTAAACGCAAGTAAATTTATCTACCTATATTTCTCACAGAAATTTAAGGTTCACAAATGAAATGTAACTGTAACATTTACGGGTTAATTTAACGTCTATGATTTTGTGTGAAAATGCAGGTAAGGATCGTTTGGTGATGAAATAAAAGATATAGCTGAAGTATCGACAAAAGATGCATATAGAATAGGGATGAAAATCATGCTGAGATAGGAAAAGAGGAATACAGATCTTAAGAAAACAAACGTTTTCTTCACTAGCATGTCACTTTCTCCTAAAAAGTGAGTCATATTTCTTTTGCAACTAATACCATCAATGTTGGCATTTTTCAGAGTCTAAATGATCCTCCTTTTCGACTTTCCACTTACAAAGGTGACCTGCATTTTAGTTTTAATAAGAAGTGATGTCATTAATAAAAAAATTATTAAGGGATGTTTATATAGCCTATTACAGCAGCCATTTAGCATCCAAAACATATTATTCAGGCCTGTTTGGATAGCTTATTTACAGCAGCCCTTAAGGTATAATTTCACTATATAAAAAAATAGTATTGTGATTACGGATATGACATACATCAGGTTAAGGAATCTTACTAATACTTTTGGTTACATCAACATACAATGGTGCGGCGACAGGCAATGGTACGGCGGCAGACAATGGTGCAGCATCAGACAATGGTGCAAGGTGAGTAGCCTTTTTTTCAACATTCTTTGTATCACATTCTATTTATGTTGTATAATATTTCCTGAATTAGCATCTGTATCAAATTAGGATCAGAGATGCCGGGTTTTTATCACTCTGATTTTATATTTTCTAGATTGATAGTACTAAAGTATGTCTAATGCAGTGGTTCTACATAATATCCATACCTACGTAATTACGAATCCCATAATTTAGCATATCTTATCATGGTGTACTTACTGCTCTATAATTATATCTTATTTCAACAAAATAATGTGATGTTTGCTTATAGTAACATTATAAGATTCAATTTTTATACTAATTTTGTAGTGTAATTAGTGATGGGTGCAAACAAATTTTTTTGCTTGGCCAAGGCTATAATAAGATTAGTTGTTTACAAGCAAGTCAAGAATCCGTGACTCACTGTAATGTTGTACTTACTCACACATCTTAATAAGCTAAAAAGCTCATAAACACACAAACACCTCTTTACTATATTAGTCTTTATCTATGTTAAGGTGGTCTTTGGGATTCATTATTTTGTTATGCTTAAAAGCAATTACTTTTTGAGATTCTAAATGGCACATGACAACTTCTGTTTTCTTTTGTATTTACGTGCACGTAAGCATGATTGGTATGCACTATGAGAACGACCACGTTAGCCGACTTGATTTCTTAAGAGGGTGCCAGACCAGTGGGTGCTGTTTTTTTCGGGCTTATCTTCAAAACAGTTTTTTGTTTTTTTTTTTTTTTACCTTGAAATTTGTCTTGTTTAGCGCCAAACTATCGATTCGGAGGTTGTATGCATTTAGATGTCCAATGGGTTATAACAAAGAGCAAGACACCATGAAACCATTCTAGGCTACTAAGATCACCTAAGGGAACACGTGAATTCGGTTGTCAGATTTATTGAACATGATTAGGTCAGCACCCATATATTCAGACTGATGCTAAGACATGTGGTAAGGGAACATAAATGCAATTATAAATATGTGTCCTATTTGTTTTACTGTTAGAGTGCGGATTAAGGGTGTTTGGTACTTAGTAGTCTATTAATAAGGTTATTGCAACTTGAAGACGGACACATCAGTTTTGTGTGTTTCGGTCAACTGAGTATGATTCCTAATAGTTTAACTCTTTATTATATCATGTTATCACTCCCACAAGCATTATATTTGTGTCTTAGTTTCTTACCCCACCAATTCCTCCGCTTTTCACACACACATTGTTTGTCAGGATCATACAGAGGGGATATTATAATAAGACGAAAGCTGTTGACCTAACAGAGACTATTGGCGGTGTTCTTAAGGTATGCCACTCATTTGGCGCTGTGCACAAATTCTTCAAAAAGTTGTCCGTTTGACAAACATCCTACCTGCATAACTATGCTAAGCTACTATTTGGATCATGATACTTTGTTTTGTCTCATGTGTGCAGACACTATAAAGGGAAGCAACATATGTGCGAATGTTAGCAGGACCTAGAAGCATTACTTAATTAATCATCATTGTCTTCTTCAGGAACAAACTTATCATCATATTGGTTTGACAGGTTCAATTCAGTAGGCCTGTTACTAGATATATCTTATATGAATCAATGTATCAATACCTTATGCTTATACTAAACTTATTGCATAATGGTAACATCCTTGATAACATGCTGTTTTCTAACTTCACAAATGATTGATTATATATTGTTTAAATACTATGTGTAAGATCAATGAATTTCTAAACGAAAGCGTATAATCTTAGTTGGATATTCTATAGATCTAATACCTTATGTTTATAAAAACATATTGCATAAATGAGATGTGATTAAATTTGTCTCTTACCTTTGATGCTTGGTACAGTGAGTTGTAATCAATGTTATAAATAGCGTGAGGCGTGGCGAGGCGGCATGGCCAAGCCTCACGCCTTTGCGACTAAGGCGAAGCTTTTGCGTTTATAAGGCGTAGCATAAGGCGGCACAAAGTATGAAAATATTTATATATTTATATCATAACTCATATATATCGAGTTTACAAAAACATGTGCCATAAGGCGTGGCGAATATTACTATACGTGGCACGCATCGCCTCACGCTCTTTTTCATGCCTTTGGGGCGCTTTAACAGTGGTTGTAATACGACTTATTGGATCCAAAACACTATAAATTGAGAACAAGATAACTTAAATGAAACAACATAAAAATTAAGAAAAAAATAATAATAGAAATAAAAATACAAAAAACATTATTTGCAACGACACTATTGAAAAAAATAAGTATACAAAATTTATCAAACAAACGCATTTCCACGGCAACGCGCGGGCTACCCAGCTCGATTATACTAAAAATGAAACTAACGTTTTCACTATTTTAATGCCAAACAAACGTTTTCCACTATTTTAACACTGTTAACGTTGTGTCCAAACGTTAGGTCCTATTAAATGTGATGGCTTAATATTATTGGATGAAAGGTGTATGCGACTAATTTTCTACAATATTTTCCCATTATAACAAACTGTTTAAAAACATTAGCCTTAAATGTCTACAACACTTTCGTCTAACATATTTTCTCCTCGCTTCTAGGTTCTTCTTCTCGACACATGCCTTCTGCTCTCGCAAACACACCCATGCACAAAAAATTTTAAAATATTAAAATACAACTATCACAAACCAATATACTAAACACAACTTACACAAGCCGATATCATTAAAACAAATGATTACCAAACGAACCTGCAGCAACGTGTGAGCTACCCCGCTCATTATACATTATTCTACAAAACTTGTACAATCATGTAACTAGTGCTTCAAATTTTTACCATATTCATCCTCACTCTGTTTTATTTCAAAACCTTTTCAGTTGTTGTTTATACCATTTTTAGTAAACCCCTCATTTCTTTTTTATAAAACAAACAAACAAAACAATGGGTTTCTTGATTCTTGACAGCTGATACTGCAATTCTGCATTTGACTGTAATATCTGTTGGAAAATGAGTTTTGCAAAATGAGTTTTTGCAAATTTTGGACACTATTTAATATATGTATATGTTATATATATTTATATTTCTTGGTAGCTTTGCGTTCTCCTCGACGAGAGCTTCGCAACGAGCTAAAGTATGTCCAAATTGGAGGAGAAATGAATGAGATATCGTGTCTCAAAGTGAGGCACAAAATTGAAAACTAAAACTATCCCACATCGCCTAGAAGAGGAAGTGGAGACTAGTTTATAAGGAAATCATAATATTGGATATCAAATTCCTTTAGGTTGGTTATGCTCCCACCCTACGCGCGTGCTTGGGGGGTTGCGAAAATGGGATTTCCGGGCTAAAATGAGTTCTTCGAACTCATGCGAGCCTGCGGACACGAATGCAGCTCCGAAATCTCGCCTACGCGGGTATATTTTTGCTGAGAATTTCTGTTCCTTATTTGATAATTTTCTAGAATATTCTGTAATCTATTAGATTTAGACTTTGTTCTTAAGTCTTAACAGATATATGCAAATCGTGTTTTTGAAATAACAGATATGCATATTTTTATTTCTGGCGTATATTCTGTCTTGGTGACCAAGATAAGTATTGCCTAAATAAAACGTAGCTCATTCAGTTTTAATGATCCAAAAACGCGCTCATTACGTGCGGTATTCCGCCTTTCTCGATCGGAACACTCGACCTACGGTGAATTTTCAGCAACGAGTCGGTCCGACTGGCAGTTAGAACGTTGTACCCTGGGAAACATACGGCGAATCTGTTTTAAGGGAATCGTGTTAAACACGAGCCTCGTTCACAACCTTTTATGCTGTTTTATATATCTATAGTGTTCCGTCTTCGCTTCTACTCCTTTCTCGTTTATTTATGCTTTTACATTCTGTTATTTTATAATTCTAATCTGATTTATTATTTTAATAAAAAGTGTACACCGTTTCCCACAGTCTTAAAACAGATTCGGTTTAACTGAATTTAGAACACTTTGTTATAAAATCGGATTAATAATTAACAGATTTTATAAAGCGCTTCGCCGAAACCTTGTTGAGTTTCTTTGGAAATCGGTTTCTTTTAAACAGCTTTACATACGATTTGGATTTCGGATCTATAACGCTTTTTTAAGCAGATCTTATCAGTTTATAACGAAACCAAGATTGAGTTTCTAATAAACCGATTTACGTGATCCATCGAAACCAAGATAGAGTTTTGTTGAATCAGATCTGGTACTAGTAGATACCAATTTACAACAACTTGTTTGACTGTTTCTGTTTGTATTTTCAGGATGACAAACACTACTACCCTCCGTGACTACTCTGTGAACGTAATCGGTGCGCCAGTTACCAACACGTTGCTAATCATGCCGAGAAACCGAGAGAAATTCAATGGGCAGAATTTCAAGAGGTGGCAACAGAAGATGTTTTTCTATCGACTACTTTGAACCTTGCGCGGTTCTTAAAAGAAAACCCACCTAACGTGGAACCTCCTGCTGAAGGTCAATCCTCTAATCAACAGCTTTCAAGCCTTGGAAGCATGGAAACATTCATTTTTTGTGTCACAATTATGTTCGAATGGTTTGGTTGATTCTTTGTAGGCCAACGTGTATCTGCAAGACCAAGACCGCCAAAGAATTATGGGAGTCCTTGGAACGCAAGTACAAAACCGAGGATGCTGGTACAAAGAAGTTCGTGGTAGCTCGTTTTTGGATTACAAGATGGATGATTCAAAGAATGTGATGAGTCAGGTTCAAGATCTGCAGGTTTTGCTACACGACATTCATGCTGAGGGAATGAATTTGAGTGAAACTTTTCAAGTTGGTGCTATTATTGAAAAGTTACCTCCAAGCTGGGTAGAATTCAAGAACTACCGAAGCATGAAAGGAGATGAGTGTTGAAGACTTGGTTGTTCGTCTTCGTATTGAACAGGACAACAAGGCGGCTCCGAAAAACACGATACCGATTCTCGCAAAGGCAAATATGGTTGAGCATGTTTCGTCATCTTCAAAGTCCAATGTCAAAGCTAAAGGCAAAGGAAAAGGAAAGAATGACAAGAAGGGCAAAGGGAAGTCTGATTACCTTGCTCCTAAAGCCGCAATTGTGAACGAAGTTCCAAGGGTGTGTTTCAATTGTGACCAACCAGTCACCGTCGCTAACTGTAAGATGCCGGCGGGTGACTCCACGCCGTGCTAATATGGTGAATGAAGATGTGGACATGATGGCTATGGTGTCTGACGTCATTGCCATGATCTCTCGGTTAACCTGGTAGGTTCCAACAACAGGGAATGGTGGGTGGATACTGGAGCTACCCGTCATGTGTGTGCTGACAAGAGTATGTTTCACTCTTTCAGAGCGGTTGATAGTGGAGAGAAGGCGTACATGGGTAACTCTGCAACCTGCTGAAATCAAATAAGGAGATGTAATCTTGAAGATGACATCCGAGAAAGAGCTCAAGTTGACTAATGTCTTGTATGTTCCAAAGATTCGCAAGAATCTTGTGTCTGGTTGGCTGTTGAACAAGTTTGGTTTTCGTCTTGTTTTGAGTCTGATAAGTTTGTTCTTTCTAAGAATCAAGTGTATGTTGGTAGGGGATATGCCTTGAATGGTATGTTTAAGCTCAATGTAATGGTTGTTAAGAATGATATCAATAAAATGAATTCTTCTGCTTACTTGATTGAGTCTTCTAATATGTGGCATGGCCGTCTTGGACATGTAAATTTTAATTCAATGCGACGTTTGATTAAATTTAATTGCATACCTAATTTCCATATTGACTCAAAATATAAATGTGAAACTTGTGTTGAAGCCAAACTTACAAGAGCATCTTTCAAATCGGTTGAACGAAAAACCGAACCACTTGATATGATACACACTGGCATATGTGATTTGAAATCACTACCCACAAAAGGTGGCAATAAGTACTTTATCACGTTTATTGATGATTGTACAAAGTATTGCTATGTTTACTTACTGAAAAGTAAAGATGAAGCTATAGACAAGTTTGTTCTATACAAAACGAAGTTGAGAATCAACTTAGTAAGAAAATCAAGGTGGTCCGAAGTGATAGAGAAGGTGAATATGTGTCTCCATTCGCGACCTATGTGCGAAACATGGAATTAGACACGAGTTCACGCTCCCTATTCACTCAGCAGAACGGTATTTCGAAAGGAAAACCGCACCTTGAAAGAAATGGTTAATGCCATGTTGATAAGTTCGGTCTGCCAGACATGTGGGGAAGCCATTCTAACGGCTACTTATCTTTTAAATAAGATACCTCGTAAGGAAAAGAAGAGACCCCTTATGAATTATGGATGGGAAGAAAACCATCATATCAAGACTACGAGTGTGGGGGTGTCTAGCAAAGGTAGCTATACCGACTCCCAAGGCCCAAAAGATTGGACCTAATTCTGTGGATTGTATATTCATCGGATATGCTAAGAATAGCAGTGCTTATCGCTTCATCGTACATGATTCGAAAAATCCGGATATACAAAAGGGTACTTTAATGGAATCAAGGAATGCTTCATTCTTTGAAAATATATTTCCTTGTTTAACAAAGGAAACTGGAAGTTCATCTAGAATAGATGAAGAAGTTGTCAAAGATAAGAGACAACGAGATGATAATGATCTCCAAGATGAGAGACAAGATCAAACCGAAGAAGAAGAGGTTGAACCTAGAAGAAGCAAAAGGGAAAGAACGGAGAAATCGTTTGGACCCGATTTTGTTTTTGTTATGGTAGAAAAAGAACCTGCTTCATACCGAGAAGCGGTTACTTCCTCAGAAGGGCCTCAATGGAAAGAAGCCATTAAAAGTGAAATAGATTATATTTTACAAAATCATACTTGGGAGCTCGTGGATTTACCTTCTGGTTGTAAACCACTAGGCTATAAATGGATCTTCAAGAAGAAGATGAAAGCCGATGGCACCATTGACAAATATAAAGCAAGATTAGTAATCAAAGGATTTAGACAACGTGAAGGTCTTGATTACTTTGATACATATTCGCCTGTTACGCGAATAACCTCGATTAGGATGATACTTGCTATTGTCGCTTTAAGAAATTTGGAAGTTCACCAAATGGATGTGAAAACGGCATTTCTAAACGGAGATTTAGAAGAAGAAATCTACATGAACCAACCTGAGGGTTTCATGGCTCATGGACAAGAGAACAAAGTTTGTAGGCTTGTTAAGTCATTATATGGCTTAAAGCAAGCTCCCAAACAATGGCATCAAAAATTTGACCACGCCATGCTAGAGAGTGGATTCAAAATTAATGAATGCGATAAATGTGTTTATGTCAAAGACACAAATAGTGGATATGTACTCTTGTGTCTATATGTTGATGATATGCTTATCGTTGGCAGAACGACAAGATGATCAAATCTACTAAAGACATGTTGAAATCAAAGTTTGACATGAAGGATATGGGTTTGGCTGATGTGATCCTTGGAATAAAGATCATACGAACTCAAAATGGACTTGTGTTAAGTCAAGCACATTATGTGGACAAAATTCTTAATACTCATAATGCGGGGATTCCGGCCTAGCTAGAACTCCAATTGACACCAGGAAGCATCTATCTAAAAATAGAGGCTTAGGTGTTGCCCAATTAGAGTATTCAAGAGTTATTGGCTTGTTAATGTACTTAATGATTGTGCAGGTACCGACCGACTTAGCATATGCTGTTAGCAGGCTAAGTAGGTATACTAGTAACCCAAGCTATGCACATTGGGCAGCTATGACTAGGGTACTTCACTATTTGAGATACAGTCGCGATTATGGATTGCATTATGATCGATATCCAACTGTTATCGAAGGATACAGTGATGCAAATTGGATATCCGACATAAAGGATTCTAGATCGACTAGTGGATATGTGTTTACACTAGGAGGAGCGGCTATATCTTGGAAGTCTTCCAAGCAAACTGTTATAGATAAGTCCACGATGGAATCGAATTTATCGCTTAGATAAATGCGACAAGAGGCGGAATGGCTACGTCAATTCGTAGAGGACATACCAAGGTGGCCTAAACCGGTAACGGCCATCAGTATACATTGTGATAGTCAATCGGAAATTGGCAGAGCTCATAGCATAATGTATAATGGAAAGTCCGCATATCCGTCGCCGACATAATTCGATACGACAACTACTCAACAGAGTTATCTCAATTGACTATGTGAAGTCAAAGGATAACTTCGTGGATCCGCTTACGAAAGGCTTAAGCAGAGAGTTAGTTAGTAAGTCGTCTAGAGGAATGGGACTAAAGCCCTTGAAGGAATGAGTTTCTATGAAGAAAAACCTAACCCAGTTGGACCGGGAGATCCCAAGATCCGGGTTCAATAGGACAACCTAATCATAGAAATGTGAGGAAGTCACGTCAATGTGGGGAGTTACTAAATATTGTAACTTTCCTAGTCCATTCCTATAACAAATGTGACTTGTTGAGAGGTTAAACATATGGCTTTAATGATTCAGGATGAAATCATAAAGCATAATGATTCAAGATGAAATCACAAAACATATGTTTTTAATGATTCAAGATGAAATCACCTATGTGAGAGAGAAGTGGGGTCGCTTCGAAGGGAAATGTGGGGCGCAATTCCTAAGAGCTTTTGCAGAACCAGGCTAGTGTTCATGACCATAACAAACACGACTATGAGGACTTGACATTGTCAGGGAGAGTCTTGTGTGAAGTGTAATGTCGCTCTACGAAATGGATAATGAGTTCAAGGACATCGCGTCTACTCAGATCTAGGAGACTAAGTGCATCTCACAAGGGAAGGTTCAAAGGGTTACACCTACCTATCCTATGCAAGACTTAACCGCAGAAATTTCACCGAAACTTTCGTGTGTTTTCGACCGATTTCCATTCATGTGGGGGATTGTTGGAAAATGAGTTTTTGCAAATTTTGGACACTATTTAATATATGTATATGTTATATATATTTGAATTTCTTGGTAGCTTTATGCTCTTCCTCGACGAGAGAGCTTCAACGAGCTAAAGTATGTCCAAATTGGAGGAGAAATGAATGAGATATCGTGTCTCAAAGTGAGGCACAAAATCTGGAAAACTAAAACTATCCCACATCGCCTAGAAGAGGAAGTGGAGACTAGTTTATAAGGAAATCATAATATTGGATATCAAATTCCTTTAGGTTGGTTATGCTCCCACCCTACGTGCGCGTAGCGCAGGGGGGTGCGAAAATAGGATTTCGGGCTAAAATGAGTTCAAGCTTCGAACTCGCGACCTGCGGACACGAATGCAGCTCCAAATCTGCCTACGCGGTATCTTTTTGCTGAGAATTTGGTTCCTTATTTGATAATTTTCCGAATATTCTCGTAATCTATTTTAGGAATAGATTTAGACTTTGTTCTTAAGTCTTAACAGATATATGCAAATCGTGTTTTTGAAATAACAGATATGCATATTTTTTATTTTCTGGCGTATATTCTGTCTTGGTGACCAAGATAAGTATTGCCTATAAAATAAAACGTAGCTCATTCAGCTTTTAATGATCCAAAAAACGCAGCATTACGCGTGTAGTATTCCTTTCCTTTCTTCGATCAGAACACTGCATCCTACGGTGAATTTTCAGCAAGTGAAGTCAGTCCGACTGCGGCAACAATTAGAACATTGTACCAGGAAACATACGGCGAATCTGTTTTAAGGGAATCGTGTTAAACACGAGCCTCGTTCACAACCTTTTATCTGCTTTCGTTTTATATATCGTTATAGTGTCTGTCTTCTGCTTCTACTCCTTTCTGTCTGCGTTTATTTACTGTTTTTACATTCTGTTATTTTATTATTGTAATCTGATTTATTATTTTAATAAAAAGTGTACACCGTTTCCCACAATATCCTTTTCATTTTATAAACTAAATACCAAAACCCATTTGTTAAAACTTATAAAAACAACAACAACAAAATGGGGTTTCTTGATTCTTGAAATAAAAAAAATACTCTTTTCATTTTATTAACAAACAAGCAAAACCCATTTCTTAAACACATTTTGTAGTTATTAAGTTTGCATTTTTATGCATATTTTCAGGTGAAAATAGATAAAGGGCCTTCGTTGGGAGGAGGTGCTGCTGAAGACGATTTGATATTTTCATGGTGTCTTGATGAGGAACTCTATGGCTACAAGGTTCTTTTTTTTTAAGGGGTAATTCTTGACAAAAAGGTGCATAGTGATTACTTTGAGGTACAAAAATAAACTCTCTTCTCAAATTGGTCATGTGCGACGGTGCTGATTCTCTTGAAATGTTGACAGTGTCGACATCGTACATTCAATCATTGGCAGAAGCAGTACCAATATGAATGCCTTGTTTGACTTATTTATACAAATGCGCGGTGAATGTGCGATTTGAACATAACTTTATTGGGAAAGACCACATGTAAGGAATAAAATCTTACTTTTATGGTAAAAAATCTTTATTAAATTTTTAAAATAATTATTTAAAATATTTTAAATAAATAAATATTTATTTAAATTATAATAATTTAAATAAATATTTAAATAACTATTTTAAAGAACTATTTTTAATAAATAAATATTTTAAAGAATTAATAAATAAATATTTATTTATTTAAAATATTTATTTAAATTATTATAATTTAAATAAATATTTATTTAAATTATTATAATTTAAATAAATATTTATTTATTTAAATAAATAAATATTTATTTAAAATATTTAAAATATTTATTTAAATTATTAAAATTTAAATAAATATTTATTTAAATTATTATAATTTAAAAAAATATTTATTTATTTAAAATATTTAAAATATTTATTTAAAATAATTTCTTTAAAATATTTATTTAAATTATTATAGTTTAAATAAATATTTATTTATTTAAATTATTTTAAATAAATATTTTAAAGAATTAATAAAGATTTTGTACCATAAAGTAAGATTTTAATCCTTACAAGTGGTCTTTTCTAATAAAGTTATGTTCAAATCGCACATTCACACATTCACCCGTCGCACATTTGTATATAAAAGTCAAATAAAACATTAATAGTGATTGTACTTGCCAATTATTGAAAGTGTACTTATTGTCTGGACACGTGTCAACATTTTAGTGAAATCGCACATTCACACATCCGCACATGACCAATTTGGGAAGAGAGTTTATTTTTGTACCTCAAAGTGACATTTTTGTCCTCTTTTGGGAATTACCCATTTTTTTTTATATATCATTTTGTTGTTTATTACTTGAATGTATACCCATTATTATTATTATTGATATCAACCATTTCCATACATAATGTTTTGTTTATAACTTGGGGGTTATTTTATTTTTTTAATGTTTTTTTTGGGGTGTTAGGATTTTTATTTTCTTTTTAATTTATTTATTGGGGAGGGGGCTTGTTGGCTTATTTGAATCTGGAAACACCCACAAGCTTATTTTTGCCGTATTATAAACTTACCAACTTCAGCTTATAGCTTATTTAGGAAGTGTTTATTTGAGCTTTATCTGGGCTTATGAGCTTATTTAGGGGGTGTTTGATTTAGCTCTTTTTTTGGCTTCTTTTTTACGTATGAGCTTAATGTGACCTAAATTTGAAAATTAAGCCCATAAGTTAGTAAATAAGCCAGAACAAGTGGTCTTATGAAATATAAGCCGAGTCAAATAAGCTCAAAGCCCCGACCCCAAAAAAAAAAAAAAAAAACTTAAACTGAACTTGGTAAGCTCGTAAGCTGTAAAAAGCGAGCTTACGAGTTTTCCAAATTCATGTACGCCCGGAAAATAAGCTAATCCAAGTTTTTGTAAACCCTTGGTTTACAAAAACAAGTAATACGGTTTTGTGTCTGAAATCAACTATAATGTACTTGAAATTTTTATAAGTTATGTTCATTGTAATGAGCACGGGAACTAGATATATCTCTAAACACTATGAAGATCTTTAAACTTTTGGAAGTCAAAGTTTGACCCATTGGATTGGAAGGTTTATTATTTGACCAGTGACATACCGGCATGAAGGATGTTGATACAGTAATTAATTTTGAAATATAGAAAACATAAGCATGAAGACTGTTTGATTATTGTTGTATTATATACCGAGGGTTTTTCCGTTTAGATTATATCTGAATATCTCTGATGACTTGATGGTGAATTTGTAGGCGGAGAACATACAACTTGATGGTCTTGTTAACGGGAATAGTGCACTTTATAAGAATGCAAAATGGAAGGTACAAATTAATAGTGTTACGTATCTATTCTTTTAACAAATATATATTAGTCTCTAATATTGAATTTTACTCATGTTATTTGTACTTGTTTCACTTTATGTCATTAGATTCTCTTAAGTGATGATTTTAGAAGATCATTTGGAAAGCTGACGAGTGATCGCTTGAGGATGTTGGTTTTAAGTATTTTATTGAAACTTTCTGCTGGCTGGCGGCCCAAGAACACAAGGGTAAACTTGTCGTGTGAAAATTCTTCGCAAAGTTTGAAACAAGAATTAGTTGTTGAAGGGTTGTATATTGTTTGCACAATTGACATCATCAAGGATATCAAATATGTACAAGTTTTGAAGGTTTGGGATATATTACCTTTTGAAGAGATTCCAAAACTGATAAAACGACTTGAGAACATGTTTTCTGCATACACAGAAAGTTATATAAAACGATCACTACAAAATAAATGACCTTTGCTCACTAAAAGAAGTGTGAGCAAAAGATATGAAAACAGTCACTAAATGCTAATTTCTCAACTCCCACTAAAAAAAAAGAGTAAGTAACAAAAGGATCACTAAAAGTCTTTTGCCACTAAAATTTTAGTGAGCAAAAGTTCAAAAGATTTAGTGTCTAAGATTTTTTAGTCACCAAAGGGTACACCACCTTTCTATAAAATGACTCAAATTTACACCTAATTTCAGACAGCAAAAGTGACTTTACAATGTTCAGATACATGCATTTCTGGCTACAATCTCATCAATGGTAAAATATAAACCCAGATTATTATACATAAAAACAGACTGCATATCTCATAAAAACAGATTGCATTTCTATAAAATGACTCAAATTTACAGCTAATTCGTTCGGGTGTACATCAGGTAAAATTGGTCATAACGACAATCTCAACAGCCTGCATAATATGTGCAGACTGCATTTCTCATCAATACAATACTAGTACGGATTAAAGATAGTCTAAGACTCTAAGATTGTCTTTATGCATTTCTTCATTTGTGCAGACTGCATTTACAATCTGGTTATGATGGCCAAGTGGTTTAACGATGCTAACTGGAAAATTGGACTCTGCTCTGTAACTGGACTCTGCTCTGTAACTAGAACTGGAAAAGACCATCTATGCTCTATGTAACCTGCATTTACAAAATAAAAATTGGTGTATTAGTGTATGGATATATCTCAATTTTCACTTTTTCACTAAGTTACACTACATACTCAATTTTCTGCCTAAACAAAGCAACTTACTTAGCAGTTAGCACCCTCTTTATAACTTATATCACTTGGGCTAGCAAACCTAATACTTGATTCCATTACCGACGAGTCAAGTGATATTGTGAAACGCTAACTCCGATCCTTACTTCGTCATTAAATTACTTGTTCTAGAATATATCTAAAAATATTTCACTCCACATATGACAGTCACACAAAACAACTCACGCAGTGGCACTCATAAACGCTACATTCATAGTTTTTTAAGAGTATTCAAGTTCTAAACACCTTACACCAAAACCAGCTATAACATTTATCGGGATCGCTGATCTACTATTTTTCTATTCTAAATACAAAATGTCATGAGTAAAACTGGTAATTACTTCTTTTTTAGCCTAGCATGCCGCGACCCATAAAAAGTTAGTTACAGTAGTGGTTATATATATCCGTTGTTAAATAAATATTTCTGGACCAAATGTGGTATACTGGGTATACTCATAAAAAATGATTAAGTGGTTTTTTTGCTCAAGTAGTAACAAAAATGTGGTTTCTTTTCCATGAACGTCATGATATACTCATAATAACTCAGAAAGTGTACCTTGTATCATAAATGACAATTGTGTATATCATAAAAATGAAGAATATGATACTAATATATGTCAACATATTAAATCCATCAATTAGATTTTTCCCAACAGTAATGATCACCTTATAATTAAGTTCTAAGAAATATTTCATCAGTTATCAGCCAACCAACGATCTTTATAGAAGTACTAACTGGTCATGACCAAGTTAGCCTTTTCATTTTGTAAGTAAATTTATCTCTGCATGAGTCATACCTGAACACAATGAGATGATGATTTGATAATGGAAGGCGTGCCACTTTTCAGCCCCACTTGTTCTTTTACAATTTTTTGCACCTGTTTGCCAATCAAGTTTCAGCATGGCCATATTTGGATAGTATTAAAGTGTGACAATTAATCAAGTTTCAAGAAGGGACTCACCTTCCTAATAGACCAAAACTCATTCTCTGACAATAGACCCCCCATAACAGATTGCACATAAAGTTTCTTCAACTCACTACAAAAAAAGTTATCTTAGCCATACACGTGAAAGTAATTGCAATCAATATAGACAAATTAGTGCGATGTAAAGTAACTTACCCGCCCTCCTTCAAAAACTTCCTTCATTGTCTGCATTTGTCTGAGCTAATGTGAGTAATGGGAGATGTGATAGCTTTAGCTGTTGATTGAGAAAGTGAAAATATTTATTCATACCATTTCTCTTAATATGACATGTCAATTATGCAAATGATAAATAAAGGGTTAAAATAAATAAGTACCGGATTTTTTATTTTTACTTGCACCAGATGTTGTCGAGTTTCCATAAGGACCGTGATTATCAACACTAGACGAATCATTAGCAACCTGAAATCATTTATCATCAAAACATAAAATAATATATCTTCAAACATTAATATATAAATTAGAATCGTTTACGATTACCTCTATTTTTGTACTATTCAAGACATTTGAAAACTCCCCATTTGGATTCTGATTTTTGTAGTTTGCCATAAATTGTAATATAACCGCTTGGCTTTCCTTCATTTCTTTCACTTCGTCTTCAAGTACATAAAAGACTACTTTCTGTCACCAAAGTATACCACTAAACGCATCTTTTATTATACACATATAACAATAAACGCATCTTTTATTATCCCCATACATATCGGACAAAGGAGAGTAGAAGCCGAAGGTCTGCTTCAGGAGCATATTGACCGAATGCAATTGAAATCTGGAGATGTTGCCTCACCACAGGTGAAGATGATAGTCATGAGGAGGTTGAGCCTAAGCATATGCAACTGTTTAATAATAAGATCCTAAGCAGAAAAGATTGTAGTTACACATAACAAACAAGAATGTGATATCCTAGTATTCTAACTTCCAAACAATCTCAGACACGATTAATATCGCACTATGGCAGAAAAGAATTTTTCTCAGGTTCTAACTTCCAAACAATCTCAGGTTCCATATCAGGATCCACATTCTGCAGGAATGATGACTTACGGAACAGGGGTGAGAACCTGGACACGCATTATATTGCAACAATACATTTTCATAATGATAGAATCACCTTTTCTTCATCAGCAAGCCTAGTGAAAGATTTGGTCCCCAACACATGAGGCTCAGTTGACTTAGAACGGATCGCCTTCTTCTTCTCACTGATAGCCTGCCAATTAAGTTACATGATTAAGTTAATGAATCCTACTCAAATAACCAGATAATACAGACACAAAGAATCGGATTACTTGAGTTTCTTCACAAAACCAATGAGTCACTAGCTTCCTGAAGTCCTCTTTCCCGACTCTAGAATCAGTTTGAGCGGCTACAATCTCATCAATGGTTAAGCTTGAATCAAATGAACGTTTTTTTAGCTCATATTTCCATGTCTTCCATTTTCGGTTTATGTCTGCCATGACCTACAATTTGATTTCTTCTGTTTCAACAGGAGCAAATTCAAATTTCTCCTACAATTTAATATTTAGCCAACATTTTAGTGATGTATAAATCATGAATATTTTTAAATTAAATAATATCTTTGTACATATATTATATCAAATTTACCTTAACGATGCTCCATAAATCATCTTTTTTATCTTGTGATATTTTCCTCCAATCTTTGATACTTATTTCGAGATGTTGAGACATTTTCAAGAATCGTTCCAAGAAAGCTAGTTAGCTCTTTCCTCTCTACCAACAGGTTGTACATTCTCATCAAAAGTAACCGAACTTCTCATCGGTTCAAAATCCCATATAGCTTGTTTCTAGTGTGACCGAACCCGCTTTCGGTGGACCTATCAATAGCACATTAAGTCTTTCTCCAACAGGAACAATTAAACTGAGCAAACGAAATTCAACGTGGACATACCTTGTTGTGGTTCATTCATTATATAGTTTGCTACTGATGTCTACCTTGGTTATACAAGAGCTACAAAATTTATCACTTTGCTACCCTACACGTTTAAGATTAACAAATCAAATCAAGATCAAAACATATTATGTACACATAAGATGATCAGAATATATGCTCAATATGAGGGACATCGCTAAGAGCTAGAACCATGACCAATACAAATGGAGACATAAGGAAGGTAAAAACTGTGAAAGGTACAAATATAAATGGGTTTACGGCATCAATTTACGTTTACAGATATACATACCATGCATAAACCGGGAGTTCAACAAACCGGACTACACATAGATTTCACAAACCAAATAAATGCATAATTACTCCTAACATGTCAAGGAAACTAAGGATAAAACAGCTAATATGCTTACTTTTTATACTAAATCACATCTATAAGTTAACTATCCTCTAATCAGAAAAATTCATAGTTCAAGTACAAGAAAAGGATATACTTGCTCTCATGGGAATACATACGCACCGGAAGATCAAAACATATGCACTGGAAGATCAAAATATAAATAACGGTAAAATGCATTGGTCCTATCGGCTAAATGTTATTTATACTAGAGTTTAAAATGTATGTCTACTGAGGAGGTAATCTGGATTAGATTAAGTCGTTTGCCTAACATGAGAAGTGTATGCATTCATGTCATGCATTTGATATAATCATCTTTGTTCATTGCAGACCTTCTACAATATCGCTTTGGCCGATTATCTGAGTAAGCCGATGATGACAGAGTCAGATGGTAAAAAATTAAGACTTTCTATATCTTACTTGCTCTCATGGGAATACATATGCACCGGAAGATCAAAACAGAATGGCTTTTGCGAGAATGACTTCTGCCAGCTTCCAGCTTCTCTTCCTGAAATTAGAAAAAAGAAATTAATATCAGATTCTTTTTTTCCTAATGCGCTAGCATTGATGCCATCTCTCAAAATACATAGCGTTGTTGTTAGTTATCACTAAGCTTACCACTTATAACAAGTCTTGATCACAACATTACTTCACAGCAAGGAAGTAATCTGTGAACCAAAGAGCTTATAGATATATATATAGCATTACAAGGACTTCATAGAGTATGAAATACAATTAACAGTCATAAGAGCTTACCAGTTCCATTTTCAATTTATAAAAAAGTACAACCAAATCAACTACAGTAAAATTTATATAATCACCTATAAATCAGCTAACAGTTCATAATCATAACAAGTTCATCAGTTAATTAGTATAATCAATTTAATCTACTTCATCTTCATCTTCATCAACATCTTCAGATTCGATAACGAGTGTACCATCCACTACATCAGCATCAACTCCAACCCTATGTAGGTTTGGTATGTCAAGCGTGCTAGAAGAAGAAGACTGTTCTCATCACTATCACATCGCATGTTAAAGGCATCCTTAACTTTAACATGTCGAACAGCTAACCACCCTTCTAACTTTGGATCATGAGAATAAAAAACTTTATCAACTTGAGATGCTAAGACATAAGGGTCATCAAGTAGTTGAGCACCCGTGTGTACCGCATACGAGAAGTTTACTAATGTGACACCAAATTCATCTTTTTTACATCCTCTAATCACATCAACCCAATCACACTTAAACAATATTACGCGTACCTTACCAGAATAATTCAATTCAATAATGTCCTTTAAGGAACCATAGTAATTCACCACTACTGGCCTAGTGTTGCCATCTTGAGGATTAGCATCCACTACACTAACAACAATGCCACTGTTCTGAGATTTAAGTGTTTTTTCGTGTTCTTTTGTGTGAAAACGATATCCTACTAGCAAGAGTACAAGTCGAGCTAACGATTTAGGCTTTAGCTTATGCATTTCTAACTAAAAACAATATCCTACAAGCAAGAGTACAAGTCGAGCTAACTATACAATCCTATCAGCTCCAAACAACCTTTAAATTAGTTGAGCTATATCATATTAACCAACAACAACAATGAAATCACTAGGTTGCTAACATCACTCGTTCCTAAGACGATATAGTGTACATATCGAAATTTCTAACATCACAATGCCTCAATCTGCATTCCCATACTAATAATTTTCCGCAAACCATACAACACTAGCTTTCTAAAAGCACTCGTTCCTAAGACGAAGTCTCTCCTATACATACCAAATAACCAAACAAACATATCATAACAACAACTAACATACTTACACTAACAATCATATCACCCAAAAACTTCAATACAATACAATACCGATTTGATAACGACATCTATCGCCTTATTAACAAAACAACAAACATCATAACAACAAACTATCGCCTTATTAACAAAACAGGACACATCAAAACCTGATGATAAAATATATTGAATATATTTAGAATAATTCAATTAAATATCAGAATATATTTAATTTGTAAGAATTTTTGATTTATTCAATAACGACTTCAGCTTATTTTATGAATAATACCTGATTTGATAACGGCGGTGGTGGCGGATAACGACGGTGGTGGATATGCGACGAAATAATCTAATCAAACAATTCCGGTGGTGGCGGATAACGACGGAGTTAGGGTTTCGGTGATAAAGCGGTGAAGTGTGGCGGTGGTGGTGTGTGGCGATTGTGGATAATGACGGAGTTAGGGCTTCGGTGATAAAGCGGTGGAGTGTGGTGATTGTGGTGTGTGTGGGTTTTGGTGAGATCCGGTTTTTACAAATTTGATTTTGGAGTGTGGGTTTTGACAAAGAGGAGTGTGGGTTTTGACAAAAAGGTGTGATACAATAAGGCGATTTTTTGAGTATTTAGTGGGTAAAAGTTTTTACTATCTGGTTACTTTTTGTAGGTTTTAGTTTAGTGGGTAAATGTTTTTGGAGTATTTTTGTTACTCTTATTGATTTTAGTGGGCAAAAGTTTTAGTGAGTAAATGTCACAAATTTTGTAGTGGATGCACATCAAAACGTGTGGAGGGGTAATGCTCATTTTCAATTTACTAATTTTAAAATAGCGATTCCTGATTTATACATGCCTATCCCCATTTCTTTATATTGCTGTTTTGTTTTCATTTTATTCAGGAATTTGGAAATTCCTAGGTGTTGGCCCGCGTCCAATGAAATTATCCGATTTCGTCATAATGATGAAGTGAGCGAGGAATTCCGGTGGTGGCTGAATGTATGTCTAAAACTTGAAAGTGGGTGAAAGCTTATTGCAGATGAAGTTCTACTCATTGTCGCGTGAAGTGGTGTGCCATTTGCTATCTGGTAAAGATGTTGATCTTCCCATGCAAGCAACTGATGAACAGATGGACATACTTCAATCTCGCAAAAGTTCCTTCATAATTGGTCGATAGGAACCGGAAAACCACTGCTTTTGACAATGAAACTGTTCCAAAATGGACAGCGTTATTGCAATGATTCTGAAGAGTTCTATGATGTGGAAAGCATCCCATCTAGAGATGTTAAAGCTGTTAATGATCCTGAAAATAGCAATAAGAGTGTTCTTCGCCACTTTTTGTGACAAAACCAAGATTGTGTCATGCTGTGAAGCAACACGTGTCCCACCTTACAAGGTGAGTACATACTCCCTTTTTATCTTATTTTTGTTACATTGATGCTATTTATGAATTTTAAGAAAAATTTATGTATATGACAGATCGCATGTAATGGGAGTCCATCAGTAGGTATCAATCATGATGATGACGATCTTACAACAGAGTTTAGTGATATCCCGGACACATTTATTGACATTCCTGGAAATATTTACCCTCTTGTGATAACATTTCAAAAGTTTTTGTTGATGCTCGATGGTACATTGGGGAACTCGTTTTTTGAAAGATTTCCTAAAGTAAGAGAAGGTTCTAATATAAGTGTAAGATCTGTTGCGTTGCAAAAATTCATAAGATTTAAAGAAGTTACATCTAATAGGTTTTGTTCACTTTACTGGCCCCACTTTAATTCAAATCTAACCAAAAAGCTTGATCCCTAAAGAGTGTTCACCGAAATTATATCTCATATAAAAGGAGGCAGTGATGGAAATTTAAGCTTTGAGGGTTATTCTTTATTGGCCGAAAGTCGTTCTTCCACTTTAAGTAAAGAGAAAAGAGAGATCGTTTACACCCTATTTGAAACCTATGAAAAGATGAAAAGTGAAAGGGGTGACTTCGATTTGGGAGATTTCGTAAATGACATTCATCTTAGGCTTAAGATTGAAATGCACAAAGGTGACCAAATGGATTTTGTGTACATCGACGAGGTGCAAGATCTTAGTATGAGGCAGATAACTCTTTTCAAATATATTTGCGAAAATGTTGATGAGGGTTTTATATTTCTGGTGATCAACACAGCACAATAGCAAGAGGGATTGATTTTAGGTTTCAAGATATACGATCTTTGTTCTATAAGGAGTTCTTAAGCACCGAACAACCATCGATAAACAAAAGAAACGTTTTGTATCCGAGATTAAACAATTGAAACAGAATTTCAGAACACATGCTGGTGTGCTCGGTTTAGCTCAAAGCGTCATTGACATTTTGTACTGCTACTTTATTCACTCAATTGACAAGTTAGAGCCAAAAATTAGTCTTATATCTGGTGAAGCTTATTGGGTTAATCACTATCGACCCATCTAAACCAGTCACAACCCAAATGACCCGGTCAACAAAAGTCAACCATACGAAAGTCAAAGAAGCAGTTACACAGCAGTTACAGAAACAGTTACAAATAACTGCCCAAATCACAGAACCGACACAATGGTTCAATGTAACCTTTCATTACAAGATATATACTCGATACATTTGTTTGTAAACATAATGATGACATATTTGATTAATGCATAAACACATTTCAGTTTACTTAATCTTTGCACAACTTTCATTCGGTATACTTGTGATTGAAACGTTTAGACCATAGATCCCGTTATAAAGGCCAACAATTGGTATCAAAGCGGTTTGGTCTATCAACCAACAATCATCATTTACCAGCACTCGTAAAAGTTCCAGAATCAAAAAAACGAACAAGTCTCGAAATAAAAAATTTTTTGCAAATCGCTAAGAACACAAATCCCGACGTCATTTTTGTGTCTCAAAGTTTGTCGCAACAGGGGTATAATCACTTTGTGATTACTCACAACCCGGCAACAAATTAAACTCGCAAAAATTTTTCGAAACCGCCATTACCAATCCAAAACAGATCGAAAAAAACGAACTTAATCGTTTAGATATTTTGATTCGAAATAAAAACAAATACGAGTGTCATCAATTAGGGCACAAAATTAAAGATTCGAATTAGAACGAACACACCGTTTTAAACGGAATCAAGCCCAGAAGGATCAATTGAAAACCCCAATTGATTCATTAGCAAACTCCAATCGTATAAATACTCTCGGATCAGAAAACCCCCAATTAATCCGAAACCCTAGGTTTCAAATTGAAGGGTCAACAGTGCTCGTAAAAGGAACACCACACCGGAGAACCGTCGTTGTATATTGGAGCAGAGAAGAAGAAGATAAAACGTTATCTTCTTGAGATAGAGAGAGACTGAAAGGCAGTATCTCAAAAGTATAAGTACGCGTGTGTTTTTTATCTCAAAAGGGGATAACAAAACACAAAGGTTATAAGAAGGACGCGTATACAGATAAGGGCCACACAGGATATTTATTTTAGTTAAGGCATCGGGTTAAACCATCAACCCCTCCAGGTTCCAAAGATTTCAAAACCACTTTATTTTACTTTATATATTTTGATATATATTGTTTTAGTTTTTGATAAGTTATTTTAAAAAATTATTAAAATCTTATCATATTTTGTGTAGTATATCTAACCTAGTTTTTACACTACTTAGAATACTGACTAGGAATAATTTGTAAGGAGTAATTAACCTTAGGTTATTCAGTTTAAATTTTACAATCTCCAAGGATAGTTTAAAAAATTGTTAAAACTATACCTAGAAAAGTTTTACACCCATTTTGAGGAAGATAAAACATTAAGAGCTCATTTTAAGAAAAAGAATTTTTTAAATAAAACACTTTGTGTTAAAAATTCTTTATTGGAGATTTATTGTCATTTTAAGATATGACAAACGACAGTGGTAAAAAGGAACCCAGTACTAACATTTCGAATAGTACACCCCAATTTCAATGCCCAATCCTAAAGCCCGCGAATTACTCATTATGGGTAATTCGAATGCAAATCATTCTCGAAGCGAATGGTTTATGGGAAACAATTGAGCCGACCGAAACGACTCAACCCGATAAGAAAAAGGAAAAAACCGCTATTGCTTTCCTTTATCAAGCCTTACCCGAAGAACAATTACTTCAAATAACAAAGCACAAAACCGCAAAAGACATTTGGAATGCTTTGAAAACTAGACACGTTGGCGAAGACAGAGTTAAACAAGCAAGATTACAAACACTCAAATCCGAATTTGAGATGTTATACATGAAGGAAGATGAAACAATCGACACCTTCACCACAAAACTCACAACACTCGTAAACAAAGCCGCTAGTCTAGGACACACAATAGAAGATGAAACCTTAGTACGGAAATTACTAAATGCTGTACCCGAAAGGTATCTGCAAATAGTCGCATCTATAGAACAATATTCCGATCTAAGTGAAATGACTTTAGAAGAGGCAATAGGAAGACTTAAGACCTACGAAGAGAGGATTAAGTTCAAGAAAGGAAAACAAGTGGACAGTCAAGACAAACTGATGTTCACACGACATGACAATAGAGGGAAAATTTTCAGAGGACGTGGACGTGGAAAATATAAAGGATGGAAGAACCACGATAAAAATAACCACGAGAAGAAGGATGGAGAAAACACTCAAAATCACTTCAACAAACAGAA
Organism: Chrysanthemum makinoi; assembly: GCA_910596185.1. Classification (NCBI taxonomy): domain Eukaryota; kingdom Viridiplantae; phylum Streptophyta; class Magnoliopsida; order Asterales; family Asteraceae; genus Chrysanthemum; species Chrysanthemum makinoi. The sequence continues at coordinate 23,962,617 of OU343224.1, read as the reverse complement.
TATTGACTTTAGCAAAGTTAGATGTTACAAGTGCAATAAGACTGGTCATTATGCATCTAAGTGTTATTCAAAACCAAACACTAGTATGCAATCTAATCTTGTCGAGGAGGACTTAGAACCTACCTTATTAATGGCAATATTAGAAGACCCACATGTAACAAAGCTAAAAGATCAAAAGGTCTCGCTACACGAAGAAGATGTAGGATATAAAGAGACAAGTGTTGACAGTCAATGGTATTTAGACAATGGAGCTAGTAACCATATGACTGGAATAAGAGAACACTTTAAAGAACTAGATGAGAACGTTAGTGGAAAAGTAAGATTCGGAGATGGATCTCATGTAGAGATTAAAGGAAAAGGTTCAATCCTATTAGAATGTGAAGACGAGAAACAAAGAATCATATCTCAAGTCTATTACATTCCTAGCTTGAAAAACAATTTATTGAGCCTTGGACAATTTACCGAAATAGGTTGTAAAGTTGTAATGGACGACGATGAACTACGACTTTATGACATGAACAACAAAATCTTCTTGAAAGTCACAAGACAAAGAAACCGTCTATACAAAGCAAGTCTGAAGATAGGCACACCTGTTTGCTTATTAGCAAACATAAGTGACAACACTTGGTTATGGCACGCAAGATTAGGACACCTCAACTTTGAATCATTAAAATCCATGACTCAAAGATAGTTAGTTCAAGGAATACCGCCATTAAACATACAACACAAATTTGTGATGTTTGTTTAGTTGGTAAACACATGAGCACCATTCCCAAGAAAGCAAAAACTAGATCAACATCACCATTAGATTTAGTTTACGGAGATTTATGTGGACCAATAACACCACCAACACCATCTGGAAAGAGATATATATTCTTGTTAGTAGATGACTACTCAAGATATATGTGGGCGTATTTCCTAAGTACGAAAGATCAAGCTTTCGGTACTTTCAAGGAATACAAAGAAACAATAGAGAAGGAGCTAAGGATAACATTGAAAATGTTAAGAACTGATCGTGGAGGAGAATTCACTTCTAACGAATTCACTCAATATTGCAAAGAAAATGGCATAGCACGACAACTAACCGCACCTTACTCACCACAACAAAATGGAGTTGTTGAACGAAGAAATAGGACAATCATGTCTACTACGAGATGTATGATGAAAGCAACTAACATGCCACAAAATTTTTGGGCTGAAGCTGTTAGACACGCTATATACATTCTAAACAGCGTTCCTACAAGAGCCTTAGAAGACATCACTCCATATGAAGCAATTAAGAAGAAAAAGCCAAACTTAGAAACTTTAAGAGTTTTTGGCTGCATAGCATATGTAAAGGTACCATCACAACATTTGACAAAGTTAGATGATAGAAGCAACAAAATGGTATACTTAGGAAGCGAACAAGGATCAAAAGCTTATAGATTGTTTGATCCAACAACACAAAGAATATGTGTTAGTAGAGATGTGAAGTTTAAGGAGGATGAAGCATGGGACTGGAAGGATTACCTAGATGAACACACCAATGATGAACCCGAATGGTTTGACTTCAAAGTCGAAAACCTTGAAGCCACAAATGAACATCAGGAAAACGAAAACCAACCAGATGAAGAAGACAATGATATCCCTGCGAATGATGATCATGAATATGAAGCATCGACAACTAACTCACCCTCACAAACATTTCGCACACCATCTACAATTTCATCACAAATAAATACTCAAATTACACCAACTACCTCAAGACATTCAACCAATCAAAGTAACTCAACTACAACCCAAAATTTACATCCAGACTTTGATCACACACCATTACAAGGTTTTAGAACATTGAATGATCTATATGAAAACACCGAGGAAGTTTTACCCGAGCATTTATTACTAGCTGAAGATGAACCAAAGAATTACAAGGAAGCATCAAACGATCAAAAATGGATCGAAGCAATGAAGGTCGAATTAGATTCCATCAATAGAAACAATACATGGGAATTAACCACACTACCAAAAGGACAAAAAGCCATTGGATTAAAGTGGGTATTCAAGACCAAGAAAGATGCTAATGAAAATATAGTCAAGCATAAAGCTAGACTAGTAGCAAAAGGCTACATACAAGAGCATGGCATAGACTTTGAAGAAGTCTTTGCACCTGTAGCAAGAATGGAAACAGTCCGATTACTATTAGCCATAGCTGCTAATAACAAATGGGAAGTACATCACCTAGACGTCAAATCTGCATTTCTGCATGGAGACTTAAAAGAAGAAGTGTATGTTACACAACCCGAAGGATTTATAAAAGAAAATGGAAAAGTCTACAGATTGATAAAAGCTCTATACGGATTAAGACAAGCACCACATGCATGGAACATAAAGTTAGATAATACCTTGAAGTCCTTAGATTTCAAGAAGTGCGCTTTAGAACAAGCTGTCTACACAAAGAAGTCAAAAGACTCAATACTTCTAGTAGGAGTCTATGTGGATGATTTAATCAGCACTGGCACACCAAAGAAAGAAATAGACAAGTTCAAAGCTCAAATGGAAGAGAAATTCGAGATGAGTGACCTAGGATTACTATCCTACTACTTAGGAATTGAAGTCACACAAACTGGAGGTGACATATCAATAAAGCAATCCGCCTACGCAAGCAAGATCCTAAAAGAAGTTGGAATGCTAGACTGCAACGAAACTTTAATACCTATGGATCCAGGAACAAGACTAACAAAGAACACTGAAGAAACAACGGTCAACTCAACTGAATATAGAAGCTTGATTGGATGCTTACGATACTTGTTACATACAAGACCCGACTTAAGTTATTCCGTAGGATTACTTAGTCGTTTTATGCAAGAACCGAAGGAACAACACATGAAAGCTATAAGGCAAGTACTACGCTACGTTAAAGGAACAAAAGATTATGGAATCACCTACAAGTACAATGGAAGAAAACAGATACAAGGTTATAGTGACAGCAGCTACGGAGTCAACACTCAAGAAGGCAAAGGCACTACTGGATTATCTTCTACTACGGTGAATCACCAATCAGCTGGAGTACACAAAAGCAAGCCACGGTAGCTTTATCATCATGTGAGTCCGAATTTATTGCAGCAACAGCAGCAGCAACACAAGCATTATGGTTAAAGAGACTGCTTAGCAAGCTTACACACACGGAAGAAGAAAAAGTTACAATACTGGTCGACAACAAGTCCGCCATCGAACTAATGAAGAATCCCGTATTCCACGGAAGAAGTAAGCACATTGATATAAAATACCACTTTATAAGAGAATGCGTCGAAAGAGAAGACCTACAAGTCGAATTCATAAGTGGAGAATTTCAGAAGGCTGACATACTGACAAAGGCATTACCAAAGATCAGATTCCTCACCATGAGACAACTAATTGGAGTCAAAGATCTAAAGCAAGCCGATTGTGATTAAGGGGGAGAATATTGGGTTAATCACTATCGACCCATCTAAACCCGTCACAACCCAAATGACCCGGTCAACAAAAGTCAACCATACGAAAGTCAAAGAAGCAGTTACACAGCAGTTACAGAAACAGTTACAAATAACTGCCCAAATCACAGAACCGACACAATGGTTCAATGTACCCTTTCATTACAGTATATATACTCGATACATTTGTTTGTAAACATAATGATGACATATTTGATTAATGCATAAACACATTTCAGTTTACTTAATCTTTGCACAACTTTCATTCGGTATACTTGTGATTGAAACGTTTAGACCATAGATCCCGTTATAAAGGCCAACAAAGCTCCTGTACTGTTCGAGTCTGGTAACAATGAAAATGCAATTGTGACTATTTTTGGTGGCAGTGGAAGTGGTGAAGATAATGTAGGGTTTGGGGCAGAGCAAGTGATATTGGTACGTGATGATCACGTGAAAACTGAAGTTTGTGAATTTGTTGGAAAAAATGCGCTTGTTCTCACTATAGTGGAATGCAAAGGTCTTGAGTTTCAGGTCAGTTTCTTATCAGTCCTGTCTTGAAAGTGTCATCTATATTGATTTTGAATTACTTCTTTTTTATAATGTTTGACATGATTATTTAGGATGTATTGCTGTACAACTTTTTTGGGACATCCCCTTTGAAAGACCAGTGGAGAGTTCTATATGGATACATGAAAAGGAAGAATTTGCTTGATGAAGATCTTCCTCAATCTTTCCCAATATTCAATGAGGCTAAACATAGTGTTTTGTGTTCCGAATTAAAACAATTATATGTGGCAATAACTCGAACGAGGCAAAGGCTATGGATTTGTGAGAACAAAGAGGAGCTCTCTAAACCAATGTTTGACTACTGGAAAATGAGGGGACTCGTTCAGGTTAGAAAACTGGATGATTCAGTGGCTCAGGCTATGCGGGTAACTAGCACCCCTCAGGAGTGGCTGGAGCGTGGGAAAAAGGTCTTATTTAATCTATTACTGCTGTAGCTTTCATATGATTTGTTATGTTTCTTACCTTATTATACATGCTTTCATAATCTTTCTTTGGTTTTCAGCTTTTCTATGAGAACGATTTTACAATGGCAACTTTGTGTTTTGAGAGAGCTGGTGACACAACGTGGGAAAAATTGGCCAAAGCTTCTGGTCTTAGAGCATCCGCTGATCAAATAAGGGGAACAAATCATGAAGCTTTTGTAGGTTATGTTAGAGAAGCAGCAGGAATGTTTGAGTCTATCAGAAAGTTTGAGTCTGCCGCATCATGTTATTGTGATTTGGGGGAGTATGAAAGAGCTGGTAACTTCTGTTTTCAAACATAGATGCATGTCTAATTATTAAGTGCTTGCACTACTTTATGGTTTGATGGGCCAATCAGGTTGAAAGTCGCCCAAACTTCACTCATGATGCATATATTCTTTCAAATTGTCATTTTAAAATTTGTATTTCTGTTCGGATAAGTACTTTATTTGTATTTCATAGCCACCACCTGAAATAAATGTGAAAAGGTAGATAAAAAAAGAAGAAAGAAGTGTTGAACCCCACCATTTTCAACCCGTACTTAAAATGACATGTTTCTACCCTGACCACATTTGAATCGTTTCCCATACACACCACTTACCAATCAGCCACTGCTAACGTTAATGTTTTACCACTGCAGCGAAAATCTATTTGTGCGCATGTGGAAAGATTGATGCAGCAGCAGAGTGTTTCATGTTAGCAGGGTGTTATAGTGAAGCTGCAGAAGCTTATGCCAAGGGAGATCAGTTCTCCAAATGTCTATCCGTTTGCAAAAAAGAGAACTATTTAGATAAAGGGTTGGAGTATATAAACTGCTGGAAAGACCATGTTAATGTTGAAAGTATTGACATATAACAAATTCAGCAAGAATTTTTAGAAGGTTGTGCTTTCAAATACCATGAGCGTAAAGATCCTAAATCCATGATGAAATTCGTAAGATCTTTTTGTTCTATGGAATCTAAACGTATGTTCTTAAGGTCGCTAGGCTGCCTTGAGGGCCTTATGTTGTTGGAAGAAGAATTGGGCCACTTTCTTGAAGCTGCTGAGCTGGCGAGGTCATGTGGTGATGTTTTTAAAGAGGTTGATCTTTTGGAGAAGGGTGGATATTATAAGGAGGCAGCGGGTGTTTTACATTGGTACGTCCTTTTAAGCTCGTTATGGGGAAATGGAAATACAGGCTGGCCAGTGAAGCAGTTTGATCACAAGGAAGAACTTTGTAATAGAGTAAAGTCGCTTGCAAAATTGGATTCAGAAATCTTCCATAATTTTGTTTGTAGTGAGCTTAACGTACTATCGGATAAACGAAGTAGTTTGAATGAGCTGAAGAAAGATTTAGATGTTTGCCAGAAATACAAGAGTCTAAGTGGAGAAATTTTGTCGATTAGGAGAATTTTCATTTAAGTTCCTCAAAGTACGAGTGGGAAAACGAGTTACCAATTGATATGAATAAGCACTGTGAAAAAATGATGTTTCAAAACCTGGTTTCTGTTAGAACTCTGGTGTTTTATTGGAATTTGTGGAGGGGAAATGCAGTGGATATCTTGGAGAGTATTGAAAGTTTTTACAACGAAGAACCGAATAAACACGAGGGTCATTATGAATTCAGTTTAATGTTTTTTGGTGTGAGGAAACAGCTTGTTGAAGGTAACACAATTTACTTGGTAGTTAAGAAGGACGCTGATTGGGTAAAAACCTTGGTAGTTAAGAAGGACGCTGATTGGGTAAAAACCTATGGTCAAAAGTTTCTAACTATTGATGGCAAGGAGTTGGTATTTACTATGAAGTCTTATTGGCAGAAGGAACTACTTTCTGTTGGGTTAAAGGTACTTGAAATTCTTGAAGGCCTCCATAAGTCAAAGTCAAACGGTTCCGCATTTCACCAAAGTACATCTCTCTTGCACATTTTCGAGGTTTCTAAGTTTCTTTTGGACTGCGAACATCTTAAACTCACAAATCCTAATAGGAGGAAGCTGCAAAGATTCCTTGGGATTTCTTCAAAATACTTCGATATTGTGTTTCCACTAGACTGGCGGAAATCAGTCTCAGAAGACCTGGTTTCCTTAAGTGAAACTGATCTTTCTGTCAGCTTGCTTAATGAGATTGTTATTCAAAATCTTGATGTCAAGGGTGACCTCACCAATTGGACAATAGGAAGGGTTATGATCATATGTCTTGGCTCAAGAATATCTGTAGCACTGTATGAGCATATCATAAATAAGCTTCGAAGGAACCCTAAATGGAAGTCATTTGTTGAGAAACTTAGGGATAGCAGATGCGAATTAAAAGATAAACATGTTGCTCCAGCACTCCAGAATGCTTTGGAAGATACTTTGAAGACTAATTGGAGTAGCATATCACCTCACAGTCTTGTTTTTCTGTTGGACCGTCTTCTTTTAATGAATACATCTTTAACAGGATATTCTTACACAACAAAATCTTGTTTCGTTGGATCGTTTGCACTTATGCAGTCTATTGGTTTATCTGGACAATCTGATTTTGATGTAACCTATATTTTTGAAGCAGTCACTACAATTATCTATAACAAAGAAGATACTATAGCATGGATCAAAAAATCCAACATTGATAGCTCTTATTACCCACTTTTTATATTGAAGATGGTTATGATACTGACCTTAATATCTCTGCAAGTACCGATTCTTTCTGACTGGACCCTTGCTCTACTGACGGAGACGTGGGACAATGTTTTTTATTTGCTTCCAAAGAAGTTTGTTGGCTATCTGTTAGGAAAACAAGTTGGTTACAACCTGAACTTGGATCCAAGTGTGGTTGCAAAAGCGTTTGAAAGCATAGAGGATCCTCTCCTGATTCTAGGTTTGGAAAATTCGAGTCCAGGAATCGACGTTTCTGATGCTATATTTGTGGACCTTACTAAATCTAGAGCGGAAATAATGAACGTATTGTACCCAACGAAAGATAAACATATTTGTCCAACTTGTTCAAACACATTACCAGATGCTTATCTGAGTATGATTCTTGTAAAAGCGCGCATGAGTTGGAAATTTTCCAAAGAGATATCTGACCTTTTTTGGGGGGAGAAGAGGGATCTAAGCTTAATTTCTGAAATAAAGGCAAGTGCATTGTGGTTTTTTTTTTAGTTTTATCTGTTGGTCTAAATTTCTTGTTGAGTTCTAATTATTTGTATTTTATTTATTTATTTATTTTTTTCAGAAAGATCTGAATACAAATATACAGACATTAGCTACTGTTTTGGAGGATGGAAATTCTTGTGTTGGGGAGGATAGGACACTTTTACAATGTGCCTTAAGCAACCTGAAAATGATTTCAAAAGCATTTTACAAGAGGTTAGACATGCTACATTTTGATATTATAAGTTGTTTTTTCCTACTGTTTAAACCAATCTAAACTATGGTGTGTTACATACTTTTCAGTCAACAAGAAGTGGAGTTTTCAGTTATCATAAAGAGTGCGACAGTGGGTACAAACTGGCTGCTAGGTTATATGGGAAAGATAGATGATTCCTTGAGGCGTTATGTCATGATTCAGGATTGCAGCAAGGTTAGGCATATGTTAGTTTCAGAGTGCAGCAGCATGGCTCAGGTCGAAGAAACAGGTGAAAAGAAGAACCATGACGAGGAAGCAGGGGACACTTTACAGGTGGAACCGGTGCTAGAAAAACAAACCAGTGGTGGTAGCACTCAGGAAGCAAAAAACAAGAAAGGGCAAAGAAAAAACAAGGGGAAGAAGGGTAGAAAGGGCAAAGGTAAAAGCTAAACGTAGTGATCCTTTATTTGCAAGGTCTTGATAAGCTCTTTTGCAAACGATGAAAATACGAGCTGTTTTGTATGATTTCTGCTTATAGTTTTCGTCTCATCTTAGCCTTCGACTTTATAGGCTGGTCTCAAGCTTTTGGCTTTTCGTATAATGGATTGATCTTGTCTTTATAAATTTATACGCGTTTGAAATATGAATCCAATTTCACATAGGCAGATATCCTGTTTGCAAATAAAGAATATCATCAAATGATATTCCGTGAGACTAATTGGAAATGAGATTTATTTTTCTAAAAGCCTTTGATAGATGAATAATCCATGAGCCCGCACAGTCCCATACATCAGACTTTATCTCCTCCAGAGAGAACCTGGACTCAAGAATGGAGAGAGTTTTCGAAAGAGATGAGACTCCATAAGGGGATGTTGCACATTCAACTCCTTGAATCTAGATGCATAATGTTCTAAGGCCGCCTTTTAATATCACTTGGAGTATCCACCCAACTGCCATTTATATGAATTCCTTTAATAGAGCTTTTTGTGTACTTGTTTTTCGAGATTGGAGTAAAAGAAACGTGAGTCATCGTTCTTTGTTTCTTTGTAAAATGTTTGTACTCTCTTCGGATAAGCAAATGGGTGTGTTTAGCAAAAATGGTTTTGTTTTAAAATGTTTGTACTTCTATTTTGGGATAAGCAAATGTTTGTACTTCGGAACTCCTCCTTTATTACGTATTTGTATTTTACCATTCTAGATTTTGTGCTGATTTTTTAACTTCAAAACCTCCCATCTCAGCGTAAGTCCGTCCTATACATCTCTATAGCTTCCTTTATTGTATCATAGATGAATCTCTCAACTGGTATACGAATTCCTTCTATAAGAGGCTCCCAATATATCGATCCATTATGTGTCTCAATAGGTTCATATAAAGTTGGTCTCAATGATCTCATAGAATATGTATATCAATGTTACATTAATATTAATTGTTTTCATGTAGAATCACATGTAATATGATGCCGAATCACAAATAATATCACATGTATTTCATCTTATATTAACCAAATTTTGTCATAAGAAAACAAAATCAACTTCGATTTACTCCTTTTTAAAATCAAAATCAAATCACATGTGACTCACTTTATAACAACAAAGAGTAAATTACACGTGGTTTACAATTTTTCATATAAAAAACTAATGGGTTTTACGTACTTCAACACGTCATAACAATCATACGTGACAGATTAAAAATTATAATTGACAACATCAACTAAACGGAACATTTTAATCATGCAAAACCCGTAAACAATTTAAGATTGTGTATTTCAAAATATTATCAATCTTGTTAAAATATCTATGTATAACTTTCGGACCATATAAAAGTTATGAACACATATTTTTAATTACATAATCAAGTATTTAACATTCATCATAATTTAAATACAATAACAATTATCCTATCTACTATATATAAAAATTCAGTACACTAATTTAATGTGCAGAACACAAAGTACTGTACAAACATGCTAAAGCTTCACACAATCTCTAAATTTAATGTCCACAAAAGGTTATACGAGTTGCACTTTCAGGAATTCTGCATTGAATGTCATCCGAGAAACCAAGGATCTCTTTAATGGTTACATCTTTTTACTTCCTGATCCATGAGTTACAAAATAGTGCTTCACATTTACACCAAATAATGGTAAGGAATACAAAACATTGTGGAGTTACAGACTGCATAAATGTGGCATGTGTAAATGAGGCATGAACTTCTTTACCTACACATACATTGTAACTGATTTGAATAGCTGTCCATAACTAACATCAACAGCAACATGTCTCCAGAGGTTCCAAAGTCCAACATGTCTGCAGAGATTGCAGTCGCCAGCTCTGAAGTTGCAAAAAGCACAGTCGCCAGCTTTGAAATTGCAAACAGCGCCTCTGAATTGTTTCTTGATGGCCTGAATGTGGATGTGTCTGAAACCATTTTGGTCATGGTCTGTAGGATGTGGGATGTCAGTGTTGTAACTGGGCGTTACTTGAGTACTAATTTTGTGGTGTTTGATGCTAATGTAAGCTTTCAATATTTTGTTTGGCTTCATCACATTTGATTTTAACACAACTTTCTTGCAGGGTAATGTCATCCATTGCACTGCCAAGGCATTCGTACCACACAATTTTCTAAGGTTAAAAGAAAGGGGTATTGACTCAGTTAAAAATTTTGTTGTTCTGCCTAACAAGGAAGATTATCGTATTAGAAAGGACGATACCTTTATGCTTGAATTTGATAGGGCAACAAGCGTGAGGAAATCTTTTTTTAGGTCACCATAAGTTAACACAAGGATCAATATGTAAGAAATAGAGATAAAGGTTATCGGTTGAACACACACAAACACACACGTATGATAGTAGGGAAACGTTAGGCATATATGTATTATGAAAGTGAACAATAAACCTTCAAATGAAGGTTTACAAGTGTATTTATAGGGGAAGGGAGCTAGGGCAACATATCTAGTCCATTCCTTCCTTATTGGGCTTTGGCATAGGCTCATGGGCTTTCTACATGAGCCTAGCCTTTAATAACTAACATAAAAGCCTAGTTTAAGCAACCTATTACATATAAATGACTAACACTTGAAATACAAGTTAGGAGTGATTCCAACAATCTCCCCCTAACTGTTAGTGATGACTCCAGCAATATTGGATAAGTTATTGGTGTTGATGTAATAGCAGTTGCTTTGACGTCTTCTGGCATTCCTCTTTCTTGTGAGAAGAAGTGCCTTGATTCCAACAATCTCCCCAAATTGAGGATCTTGTTTCTTTAGAAGTTTTCAGCTTTGACGTCTTTGTATTCTTTGTTCTTTGTTCTGGTGTGGATGTGGTGATATTATGTTGTTGTTGTCGCGAGGTCCGCCGTTGCTCAGGTGTCTCCACGTCTTTCTCCAACATGCTCACACGCTCTTTGACGTTGGATTTCAAATTTGATGTAGTTCTCTAGTCTTTAAACTTTGTATATTCTTTGACTTAGATGAAGAATCATTCTGACTTTTGTGTTGCCTTTTGAGAGAACTTCATTTGTGTTGTTGTTGGTATGAGCATGTGGAGAATCAGCACGATCATTCATCCCAGGAGCATCCATAAGAAGAAAACATATGAATTGGCTAGTGAAAAACACCAATCGATCATTGTGGTTGTTTCTTAGAGAATTGACCACTACGATTGTTCTTCTGATGAATGTCTTGATTCCATTCACCTTGGTCGGGCGAATCAGCCGTCCGAATCACATAAGGGACAGTTGGCATTACATTGAACAAGTTCAAGTAATGATCCACATTTTCAGGACTCGATTCTTGAAAGGAATCTCATTAGCTGGATTTCCAGCACTTACAAGTTCGAAATTCGAGGGTGTTAACAACATAGTGTGAAAACACGTCTCTAATTCTAGCAAAGGCTGTTCCCCCTCAAGTAGGATAACACGATGTACCGAAGTACACCTACAATTCAGGTGAGTCGCTGAGGTACACCGAAGCATCACCTCACGACTGTAGACCGTTTGAGACAACATAAGCGTAACCCACAGGAGTTACCGGTGACCCGCCTTTGGCTGTTTGATGTTGACCCTGGCAGGAGTTTCCATTCAATCACTGAGGATCACAAATGTGAATCCCCTCATATATGTTCTCGACAGATTGCTAAGATCTGCGAAGGACTCTAAAATGTATCACTTGCATCCTTAATGTTGAACGACAAGTGATGAAATGTCAAGTGTTCCTAAGAGATCTTTTGATGAATCTCGTGGCTCTAGACTCAATAGTGCGCTTTGGTTTTCCTGAGCGGAGACTAGGGAGAGGGTCTTTTTCTTCAATACCAACAATCTCTAAGAGAAAGTCGATAGTTTACGTAGGGTTCCCTGTGAGAATGAAACAAGCTTCTGTTGAGAGAAACTTGAGTGGCTAAGAAGGTTAAGTGCATTGTGTCACTGGGTCCATGACGACTTTAATCTTCAATACCGGTGTCATCTAGTGACATCCAGTAGCATATGAATTGAACCCGGTGTCTGCCCTAAGTTGAATATTTTGGAGGACTATTTGTTTTCACCATTTTCTTTACTTTTTTTTAATTCTTCAACTCCTTCTTTCTCCGATTCTCATTTTCTCCTTTTTATAATCATACCTAAGGACTTCTAAGTACTAACTATTGGTGGTGTCCTTGGGTAGATCCCTCCGGCTCTGGCGGATCATAGGACGGTTATTCCTAACCTTAGTCACCTTATAACTCCATGACTATCCTATGTTGCCATAAAACCATTTTCTCAAAAATCTCTCAAAGTGTTTATGAATGAAAACATGTTTGTAACACTTCGAGAGTTTTGCATTTTCATAAATACTCCCCCTCCACACGTGCTTAAGTGTTTTGAAAGAAATCTGCACGGTGAGGGTAGAGCTCGCACTTTTGAATTGATCGACTCAAGATAGACAATTCCCCGCGATACACGGTTACGTTGCATAGTTAAAGAGATGCATTGTCAGCTTTTAGGTGACAACTAGCTCTAATAACTACCTTGAAGGTGTGGACAAACCTTGAAAAGGTTGTCTAACCCGTCAAAGTTCATGTCTATCAAGAGTTTCTCGAATAGGTACGATCTACTCGGATAAGTCTTGGAAGACAAATATTTTTGATGTATGACAGTTCAGATCTCGTCAATTCATAGGTTAAGTCTTAGCACACGAGGATTCAATAGCAATTCAACATATTTGTATCACACAATTTTTCTCTCCCTCAAAATGGCATATAAGTGTTACTTTTGATGAAATTTTGATATCGAATATGACCATTTCGAGTTTTGTGGGAAGATTTCCACGAAGAACGTTTTGTGAACAAATATTTTTAGCAAATACTTCCCCTCAATAAGTAATACTAACTTTTGAGGTTTTGAAAACATAAGGGGAAGTACTTGTTCTTTTGAGCAAAACTTTGTTAAAGTTTTGATTAGTTTTACTCAAAAGTAAGAAGCTTTCGCTCCTTTTATAAGGATTGTGGCACTAATGTGTACCACAGGGTCCTTTCATTACAAGTACAGGTTGTACACTGTTATGTGTGCACAAACCATAATGAATATACAAATCATACAATCCAATTGTCAATCAAAATAATATTGAGGAGTACCCGACAATCATTCAAGTAGACCATGAGTTCTTTCTTGACGTTGATAACCCATAAGCGAGAAACTCTGTCTTCCACCCACAAAGCTCTCTAACCTCCACATCTGATCCCGATGAAACAACCTTTCATCCAGCCTCGTGATTATCTTCTTAGCATCCCTCCTTTCCTCAGAATTCCACCTCTTCTTTGACCCAATACCATCTTTAATATCCTTTAACCGGTACGTTA